>CM067352.1:17019404-17619404 GCA_034190875.2 Urechis unicinctus | reverse complement strand
TAAGCAGGCTAGTCTATCTATACATTGTCCGGATAAGAGCACTAGGTAGGCTCGCCTATCCATATTCTGCAAATAAACGGATATTCTGATTTTATAACTGATATTGATAGAAGGGGGATAAGCGTGTTTTGAGACATTGTTTCTCGTCTACTTCTATCTTTCTGCAGCAAGCTTCATTCGATTAAGATAGGATCAGGTACGCCAGATTACATATAACGCTGTTTAAAACTCTGTGTTCGTAATGGTACCAACGTAAGACAGATCAGTACATGTGCAGCAATACCATGAAGTATTTATTTAGTTCATTCACATGATAACCATTCCATTGGTAACTGCGCATTTTATTATCTTATCCTGCATAAGTAAATATCAATCATTGTTTAAAACAAACGTGTCAAAGATATAAATAATTAACGGCAACTCCTTGCCAACGTTCGGTGAGGCCACTAGCATTAGCGGTTTTTTGCATTGATGCACTTAAATACTATTGGTTTTCTAGTGGGTGTCATCTTGAAGGGACTAAAACCACGGGCACTAACCTGATACAATTTAAAGTTCGTTGACATTTGCAACGCATAGTTTGTATTCATTTTGACCAAATAAAGGCGATAGATAGCTATCTATTCCTGACATAACCGTTTTGTTATCTGAAATGGCACGATAAGATATACCGATAATGGTTGGTTCTGTAGCTAAGCGTTCCGTTATATCCGCATAAATCAGGTTTCCGAGGAATGAAATTCTTCCCCCGCTAGCTGGATGCAACCTCCAAAGTTCAATTTTCTGTGGTACAAATGATAACGGTTGCCCAGGGCAAACGGAATGTTTGGTCCAATGGTACGCTGCTGATAGTAAACGTGCATTGACTGCAGGTAAGTATATAACGGCATATCAACACTGGTGTGTCATATGCAATCAATTGATCACATGGCATTAAAATATAGTGCTGCGAAATATATCACAATAATTTTGTCATTCACACTTCCTCCATTTCTATTCAGTACTTCGAATTCTATAGGCAGGGTCAATGCAGCAATGTCACCATAGTCAACTAAATAAACCCAGCTCCAGCATATTGGTTGTGTCGCGAGACAGTGATTATTGAGCCATTACTTTTTACCTTGTGATATTGGCATCGAGGCTACTTCAGCGATGTCACCACACGGCAACTTAGTCATTCCCTTAGTCGGTGAGATATAACAATCACGCTTTGCATGCAATGTGTTATCCTTGATATCGCAGTCTCAAACCAAATATATAAAAGACGATTTCTGACACTGCAAATGTAAATAATATAGTCAATTTTGAGGGTCGATAACATCTCAATACGATGTAATCAGATACGATATTCACGAACTCACTTGGGAGATGCTTTGTATAGAGATGCAATGCCAAAAACGTTTTCAAACAATATATAATTTAGATTACGAATACAGGATGCTTTTGATTTGTTGATTATTTTAGCCTTAATCAGTTATGTGGCCTAATTAAATGCCCAAATAGATATTGCTATTTTTGTATGGGGGATGGGTGGTAGCCTAACATATAAAACCTTCCAAATTATCAATATGCGGCACAATATATGCAATTGATTTGTAGTTGTTGCAATGTATTCACATGTAGTTTCAGCAAGACATGCGATCGTTATATGATGGCTGTTATGTCAGTTACTAAAATTTGTATGTGCATTATATATATTTAACCGTAAAAAGGCAAGGCATAGTGCAAAATCCCATGTGTGTGAATTCACTTGGAACACGATTTTGCGACAGCGACAGTTACTTTGTATAAGTGCAGCATTGGAAGTTGAACGATACGCCGCCATTACACATACAATGGATGACCTGGTGTACATGCGCGCGGCCGGGGTAGATTCAACAATAGCCAACTTTTTATGATAAAGCATTATTAATAAACAGTATTTAATTGTTTTACCCTTGTTGCAAATTTACATTTATAGGCGGCAAGCCAGCATTTGGTACAGAAAGGCCTATCAAGCACACCAAATTACTCTAGGAGGACACTAATTCAAGGATTCCCGTCTATGCTGAATGCCAAATAACTAATGCCTTGTCAGGATCTATATCGATGCAGGTTGGATATTGCTCCTATCAATTATCTGGCATTCACGGCTTGTCGCCGAATGTTTTCTTGGGTACATTTCAAATCACATTTTAGTCCATGCACTTAAACTAACTCGTAATCATACTATACAAACAAGCAAACTCAGAACTAGAATAATACCTCGTACCGTTCATGCCACGAACTAGCTGTAACTTGTCCGCTGTCACTTAGTACAGTATTGTTCTAAATTTGCTCTTATGATTGCTGACAACCTGTTGCTAGAAATAGAAGTGTGTATCGTGCAGAATATGAGAATGCCAGGGCCGGCGGGCTTATGGAATCCTGTACTTGTCAATGAGTTTTGCGTTTGTACAGCAGTTTTATAATAGACTAGGATGGATTATCGTACTTTGCAAATGAATGAACACCCCATACATTCCAACCTACATGTGGCTCAGTTGCTTCAGGGCTTTGGAGATCCCTATAATGGCAAATAGTGTTTTTACATATATTAGTAACATGATCAAATGAAGGGTTACACTTTACACACTGGGGGTAACCAGTTAGTCGCTGTATTGTACTGAATGTTGGCAACGGCTAATGTGAGGAAATGAGTTTCACATTCAGGGCATTCAATGTCGCACTGGGATGATCAACAAGGTCACAGTCGTACTGTAATTACCATTAACCTAGGATACACCCAATATAAATTTTGTAATCACCATCATCTCAACCATTGGCTATCCTCTGCTGACAACATCATGTAACCTATGGCTTACATGGATACCACAACTGCAATATCACTCGTAAAAACAAATGTTATTACAAAAGGCCATGTGCATATGAGTGGTTGCTGGGCATAAAAGTCAGTATATCATAACATATTTCCTTCTAAATTTTATATGCGAATCCTCTTCTGGTAAAGTTTTGCCATGAATTCCTGACGAGGAATTTAGACTTTTGGTACCATGAACGAATGTTATTGAGCTTGCTAGTAAATGTTACATACACTTATACATCCAAATCATGACTGTGATGCTATCAAATATATATTGTCTTCCTGGTTTGAGAGTAAGTCAATACTGTGATCATTGGCCGCAAGTGTTATATGCCGTTAGCCTACTGGACTGCTTTATTGAGCTATCTATTCCTTCGATAAGCTTCCAAGATAGATAACCTGACCCACCAAAGTAACAAAAATGGGTTTTTGCGCCTGCTGAAATCTACATGTCATCCTGTGTTACCTTATGTGGCATTGTCTTCATAAAAGATAAAGTCATCTAATGGAATGCATATATATTGTATCGGCTTGATCGATTTATGTAAAGTGTCAACTTGCACACACTGTTAAAACCATTTGAGCTAAATATGGGTGTCATAGATGTAATACATAGACAACGAGTTGCTGCAAACTATCTTTATGAGATATGTATTAGTAATCTACATATGTATTGTCTTTTGTTATCCTATTTATTTTAACCGACCAGATCAGGATTACTGCTTGCATATCCCATCCATTGAATGCTAAACGCGAACAATGCCTTATCGTTACCTACAAACATTTGTGATTATTTCGAATTTCATATTACCAACAATGTATTGCCTTTGCTTACGGTAAATGCAAAGATGAAAAGCAACATGTTCAGAGCACAGAAATCAGTTTTTCGGGCATAGGCTGATTTATGGTTGATTAAATTAGCTGCGTCCGGGACAATTGCCTCTGTTACAATGGTTTTCAACAAAAGCGTCATATTCTGCATACCTTCCATTGTCTGCAACGGAATCATGGCCGATGCGAGACTTTGACGATATGATCGGGATGGACAGATTCTTTTCTTGAAGTGATGTGATTCCGATTCGACAGAGTTCTCACATACTTCCTTGGTTTCTACGTAAATATTTAAATACGTTTTATTTCTTCAAAACTACGTTTTGTAATGCTGGGCGTCCTTAAAAAGACTTGAGTTTTGAATTAGAGCGTAACATTTAGGATTTAGTCAATCTATAAAAAGACCAAAAGTTAATCAATAGAGCTCTCTAAGTAAATTATGGCTAATATGACTATTATGATTGCCGAGTGAAGCACTGCATCGCATGTAGCTAATACTTGTTTGTCTATCTAACCATTTTGCTCTGTGTGTGTGCTGCACAGAAAAACGGTCAAAACAGAGCTCTATCTTGAATAATGTGTAATGGTAGGTTATTGAGGACTGACTATGGATATACTATCTTTGCATAACTAAAATATAAAATACTAATCAATTACGAATCGCAATACACGTTCAATTGACAAAGAAGTAGCTGCATTTGCAATGAGGTAATCGGACCCGCATTCTACATAATGCAATGGTATTCAAAGACGCGCTAATCCAGTCTAATTCTAAAATAAAGCTTTTCAAGGAAAAACGGGGATGTTTTACTTTTCTATTGACAAATCTGCAGGGTAATTGTAAATGCGAACATTGCATATCAAGTGATTTTATAATACGGCCGAAATATAGGATGGTATGATACGGCCGCGAGGCAGGCAATAGAATATTAAAGACTGTTAGGGCTCGCGAGTTCGCATACACGACCCGACTGGGTACGTCACACACTTTTTGACGCGAACGAGGAAAATATTGGTCCCATCAATGGTAGGGAATGTACAAAGCCCAGGGGTGCAATCAAACGGTCGTCCCAGAGGCGTAGATTAACTAGCCTGGTCTTGGTTACTTGCCGAGTAAGCATCATAACTTTGATGTTGGTAGCGGCGTAATATGTCAGGGATTTTGAGGAGTATTCGGTTATCGACTGTCAAATAAAATATTCATCTGTTGTTATTCTTGATCTAATGACGATTATTCTGGCTAGCGATTTCTATTAATCACAGCCAAAAATGTTAAGTCTAGTATTCCACGTAACAGCACCGCTAGAATTCATTGGTCGGATTCGTAACATAGTTCTAGATTCTCTTCATGGAACTCATTTGCATAATTGCAGCCAGGTCAAACTGTAGTTATTATTTGATAAAATTATTGCTACACGATAAAAGAACAATTCGATACATTTGACCGAAGCTGATTCCTAGTGCTACTTGTTGATTGCACGATCATTGTTTGCGAAATTGACTGAACTTTATCAGTCTTATCAGTTGATGGTTTAGCCCAGAACCGATAAAGCAAACTCAACCCAATATTAGCCGCATAAATGTGATCGCGGCTCTTATATAAAAAAATTGCGCAAATATTGGCGCATTTATATTGTCATAAGATAATGCAAATGTGGTCACGAGAAACAACCGCTCTCAGGTCAGCTGACCTCATCTTAAGAATCAAACATAGGACCCGAGGGCCCGTACCCGCTGATATGCATGATCAATCACTCCAATCAGCGGGAGTTTTCAGTATTGATTTCTTCGCAAATTTGAGAAACGTTTAATCATATATCTCATTCTCTATTATCGGGTGAACACTATGCAATACATTTATAGCAAATAGCGAAAGGTTTTTGTGGCTCGTAAAATAATATATATTATATATATAATATATATATATATATATATATATATATAAATATATGTGCGTAGATATATGTATTTACATACATATATATATAAATATCCATATACATATATATATAGTATAAATATATATATATATATATATATATATATATATATATACATATATATATATATATATATTTACACATTATATACATATATATATATAATATATATATATATATGCATATATATACATATATAAATGTATATTTATATTTATAAATGTATTATATATACATATAAATATATATATATGCATATACACACACACACACACACACACACACACACACACACATATATATATATATATATATATATATATATATATATATATATATATATATATATATATATATATATATATATATATATATATATTTATATTCACATCAGTTAGGCGTAATGGAATGCTGCCTAGCGCGCTCGTTGATTTAATTAACTTGGATGCCTGTGGATTACCTAATTTAACTTGGTACAAAATATTGAAGCATATACAAAGCTAGCTAAATATCTCTCGAGAATTAAAGCCAGTGTGCTTCAGTGGATAATGCCAACTTGATAGATGATATTATAAATTGAGGAGTTCAACAGGGTGGTTATCTATATTTGTCATTAAGGGTTGAATACTATGTCCGATCGTGCAGGTCGCAGCTAACCCGCTGCTAAAGGTGAGCAAATTCCATGCGTCGCATGAATCACATAAACTATATCAGTTAGATGAACATCTCCAATATGACCATAAAACGATCATTTGGCTCCCAGATTTCTTCGATGTCTTAACTGATCACACTAAGGCAACCCTAACCGGTTTGGGTGCATCGAGGTATGGTAACGTTACGACCAAACCACCAACACCCCAACCCCCATTCACCCAGTCCTCACCACTGGAAGGCAATGTTATTTGCCTAGCACAGAGGGCTGGCATAGGCTTCTGCAGCGTATATGACCTATGATATATATTTTATGATTTCCATAACTCTCGCGGGATGGGATAGGATTACAAATATAGATATATTCTCGCATTTGGTAAGACCAATTACCATATAGGGTGAGAGTACTGATAGAGGTCAACGACAAGACTAGCCATATAATGTGTTATGCTTAATTTCTTAAAACTGATCAAGCAAACCACCGAACAAAGACATTTTCGGGAATGCGGATTTTGTTACTCTGTTTACGAATTTTTTGCAAAATTTAATTGTGATTGAAATATTAGCGAATCAGTCAAAACAAACTGAAAGGTAGTGATAAATGGATTATAGACTGTGGACGGTGAAAAGTGCAAGAGCAACAATGAGCCGGATCATTTTGAATGATGAGCACCATTTTGTCACACCTTATTATATACTCATTATAATTAAATATATATGTTGTAACCGATGCTTATTTATGTTATGTTTTTCTTTCATATCTAAGCTGTAAGCAGATAATCAATCTTCCAGTCGTTTTTACAATGACTGCGTGATACAACCTTATATCATTGTATAGGTGGCCAAGTAAAGGTAATCCTTGACAAGTGTAGAATTGCGTGGATTGAAACGTTTACAGGGCAGCAACATCCGCGGGGGGTACTGTTTATAATGTTTTGCAACGCAGGGTTCTGAAGACACTCTCGTGAGAATAGCTCAACATTTGACTACATTTTCGGACTATGCGCTGTTATCGGCAGGTTTCGACTGGGAAGTGCTAGCACGCAATCGGGGTCACCTTATTCCCATTGCATGTGCTATGCAGCTTTATACGTGTCAATTTGCTCGTGATATCGTACAAAATAAAGCCGAGGATTTATTCTTCGCGCCTTCTACGGATAATTTTTGAAGTTGCGCTGGCCAAAAATAAATTAAAAAACCAAAAATGCTTCATCTTGCTAACGATGATATGTATGGACAGAGTAAATTGTATAGGGAAGGAACTTTGTCTGTCTTTCTTACAGCAGCAGTTTTTTGGCGTACAACAGATGGTGTTTTGTAACGATTTTTGCTCGCTAACGTATTTATATGTGAATATGCAATTTTGGTAATTTTGGGGTAATATGCCTTACAGCGATGCATGTAGCTACACACATAAAGCGTACATAAACACTCAAAGCAAAAACGACACAAATCGGCTTTTATCTTTGCATACCTATACAAAAGAGTTAATCAATGAGTTTGAGTTTTTTACGTGATCTTACCTGAAACGCATTTAGCGGCATCAATATGTACCATCAACGGTATTCACGAATAATTCTTTGTTTGTTACGCATTTAGATACCAATAGCAGCAGCCCATTTGACTTTTACTGTAACTCTGTTTAAAAAACTTTTATAAGTGTAGATGATATTCTCTGCAGTGCAGCCAGGTAGTCATTGCAAGAGAGGCCATTAATATAGACCAAACAATAGCACTGAGCCGTCCAAATCATGATGTATTTATTCAATGCAGTCCCGCTTTCTTTTATGTAAAGTCTCGTTCGATCATATTATTGACGCGCACGCGTTTCAATATATTTCTCAAGTATTTATTCAGTTATGGGGTGAGTCAAGCAAATTACTATTCGCATTTAAACCGCGAATCTATTGCACAGAGGGAGGGTTTATTCGTCCGTTCCTGCCTCTACACAATCATTCACACTCAAGGAGCATATTTTGATCTTTTTATAGAAGTTATAATTGATAAACCTTTGCCATACGCTGTTTCTTTGGCAATACTTATTATGCGTTGAACAGTGCAGTTAGAGTTGTTGCTGAGTTCATACATCAATTGAGATGAAATATTAGACCTAATCCCCCCAGAAAATGCCTTTCCTTTTGATATTAATGCATCCCGCTATGTTTCACTCCTGGGAATTTTATATAAAGCACGTCTATGTTGAGCTTTGAGGAATTAGATGATACATTCCGAGCGATACAATGTTAACGTTCTACAAAGAGACGCTAGATTGTAAATGCGTAGGTCTGAGGCAAGAGCTTTAGACTTTCTATAGTGTTACTACATATTATTGCAGACACCATTAATTACCACAAGATTAGGACTCGACAGGTTACCTGGTCAATCCAACCATGTGCTTGCTTTGAAAAGAAACCCAAAAACATACCCACTCAAATATGAATTTATTTAATGATGCCGATAAAATAACCTAAACATGTCCTAAACATTATGTCGTAAGTGGACAAATAACTAAAATGACATTAGCTTCTTTGATCTCTAATCAATAATTGGAGCGCCAACCAGACAGCCAAACTCATTTCGTCACCTCATTCCATCTCCATTTTCTACAGTGTCCGAAACACTGCCATAAACATATCATAGTATATATATTCGTTACAAAGTTAACAATGGATAACCTCCGAAGGTCGAACTTCGTTGTGTTAAAATCGAGGAGCTGGCGGCAATATCACTGGTGAGACTAACAACGTGTGAATATTAATTAACTTAATTGATTGCATTTGCATATGTTGATTGTCTGACAAAGATGTGGATCTTCATTGGACCTGTCAGCACGGGGAG
Source organism: Urechis unicinctus (assembly GCA_034190875.2). NCBI lineage: Eukaryota > Metazoa > Annelida > Polychaeta > Xenopneusta > Urechidae > Urechis > Urechis unicinctus. The sequence continues at coordinate 17,610,302 of CM067352.1, read as the reverse complement.
AGATGCAGAGGTGGGCGTGCGTGTGAGTGTACTTGTATGCGTGTCTGCAAACGTTAATGGTGATGATGCAAATAAAAAATGCTCGCTCTCATTTCAGCATTTATTTAGCTGACATCAAGTCATAGCAAAAACTTGTAATGTCAAGTTCTAAACCCGCTTGCCTGACCAAATTAACACTGCAATTAAGTTAAACTTTCTTGATGGCGCCCCACAAGCAGGCCAATGATTGAACTGCCGTTTAATTGTAACCGACAAAAGCACTTCGCCTTTGTAAGCCGTTCATGAATAAATTTGGGTATGCTTTTGAAGGATACTGCGCAGTTAGTTACCATGCAGTGTGACTAGTTGCATTATTATAAAGCAAACTAAGGCTTGATTCTTCGAAACATAATGTCCGCTCTGATTGCACCGTGCTGTTTTTATACCCTACAAAGGTCGATCATAAAAGACAAATTGTGATAAATGACACAGCTAGCAGACAGGTAGTTTGTTTCATTACCTCAACGTTCCAAAATCAGAATTATCTACATGGCCATTTTGTTGCATTCTGGTTATGACAAAGAACTTGCAATCTCTAACTGACCATCGGCGATTGACGATCGGGTATTCTCGGCAGATTATTTTCTGATAAGTTTTAGCGCTAAGCATTTCTACTACTTCGCGGTGTGATCGTATCGCATCGATACCATAAAGTGATATGGTTAAGTCCACGAATTAGTTATTCCCAGGTGATGCCACGAGTGATTTCAGCTGTGACGCTACCGACATGTATTATGCTACTTGAGCGGTTCCGCAAAAAGCGTACGGCCGGAGAACATTGCATTAGTATACTCTCTTTGGCTACGCGTTGCCATTTGGCTATATATAGTCGACTGACAACGTGGCCTTCCTGGCGGTGCTGGTATAATAGAGTACACGCTATGCAGTTTATCCGCTATTTGTTGTGTCTCTTGTGTCTCGGACCTTCAGCTGTGTAGGACACCGTTAAAGGAAGACAGGGTCGTCTCCAAAGAATTTTGAGCCCCAAGGAGACTGCTTACAATCATCTTCGCGATAGTCTTCCTGGCTTGCTTTACATTTTACATGCGTTGTAAGTTGGTCCAGTATTCTTGCATTCTGAGAGCGGCAAAGCTAGCTAAAAAATATTCACTTAAGCTATCCATGGCCTCTCAATATTTTGAATACCAGAACAAAAATCCTCAGGAAATTATGCTCTAGCTCTATAATTAAGTACGCAAATCAGGTAAGGTGTGAATTACGGATCTGTAAAGCTTGCATACGTTTTCGAACATCACATGGTACATAAATGTCACAGTTGTCTTAAGCATGCAATCCACCCCCGTTCTCCTTTATCTTATGTACGAAGGAAGGGAGGATAGCATCACCAATCGTTAAATCTGCTTACACCTATCCTCTATGACTAAAGTTGTATATGCAGTATCGGTAATTATCATCACTTGACCTTGCTTTGGAATCTTATCTTGATTTGTTTGTCAATGCTAACCCAACAACTGGTTGTCGGTCTCGCGAGGGAACTCTAAATATGTAATTTGTGTTCCACAATATTTCTTTATTACGAAACCACGTGTTTATTTTACTTTGGCACACTAATGCTATTAATAAGCTGGTGACTAGCAAACACATATGGCCACAAATATTCATTCGAACTTTAATGGAAACAAGCTAATTGGCAACAGGTTGATCATGATGCATGAGCCAAGTACACTCTCAGACTTCCCATTTACTACCTTCTGAGATAGACAACGGACCTGTTAGTTAAACACTTCCGTTGCTCCAAACTTCAAATCCAATTAGGGGTTCCAAGTACGTAGCCAAGAAGTGCATAAATAATTTAGACATAATTTTTTCCTCATTTTTCGGCAATTTCTTGCGAATGCTAACTTAACCAGGTGTTTTGGCAAAGTGCTTCAATGTCTTGCTTGCATACATTCTATAAAAGTACGATAAATCATTAATAAAGGCTCTGAAATTTGTTTTGCAAAGTAAGCAAAATGATAAGTAACTATGCTTGTATCATTCAGTAATTCTTAAGTTGTGTCTCTTAAACTCCACCCATCGTATCTTCGAACGTCCCACAATGTCTACCACGCTTCATATTTGATATTCGGGTTCTTGTCAAAATCCCAATACACAGTCAGTGACATTGAATAGGGCTCGTCTTTACCGGTTGCATTTCCGGCAGCTGCTTCAATCACAAACTTAGTATCACTGTAAAGGATTTGTGACTATATACATCTTTACAGACTGTGCTTTTACAATACGTACCACATGAATATACGAAATCATCTTATTAAGCACGGATAATCTCAACAAAAGCGAAAAGTACTCTAATATGCTAAAGCCATTAAACAAGCACAAGAATCTCGTTTTTAGATCATTTAAATCGACCTCTCAATTTATAAACAAGTCTGACAATCTCGCATTTAATAATCATAGCAAAGGCCTTGCCGAAGTAAAATAAGCTACAACATGGTGAGCGACGCGACATCATGACTAAACACATAGCAAATATTAAACAAAACAGAAATTTTGAAAAAGCGTATCTCAGTTAATGAGGCTCACTTTGTTCAATGACGTATGGCACTTATCTGTCTATCTATGGCATAATATTTTTCCTAATTGTTATGGTCTCAATCACTTTCCTCTCTTATTGTACATTAAATGTAGAAAATTAATTTATATTGTAATCGGGTCACAGCGGAAAAAAGAATCTAGAGTGTATACCAGTCGAATTGCTAAAGAGATAGCAGACAGATGGCTCGAAATGAATGGATTCTCTAAAAGGAATAATGAAGTAATAGTTAGTAGCAGTGTACAATCAAAGTATGTTCTTGAAACGGGTTTCAGACGTCAACACTGGTTTATTAGCACATTTACATCTTGCCACATTGTTGACGTCATCTTCATGGAGAATAATGATAGCAACATTGAGAATTAAGTGGAGGTATTGTATCTAACAACAATCTTCGCCACTGCACGGCTCAACATCCTTATAGTACGTGTCTGTGTAACTACTAGGTAAACATGATATAAGCCTCTGGTAACATTAAGCGATGATGCACCTACTGTTGCCATAGCTGAGCAGTTCCAAAAAAGTATCTCCTTGATGTTCGAAACTAATGCTCTTTTTCACACAAAGACTGCTACCATCCGTCCCTCTCATCCCTATGGAGCCAAAAGTACACTGATGATCTATGTAGATCCAAATGGAAATCCGAGCGGAAATGACGTTATCCACAAATAGATGACGTACTATAATGACATGTTTGATGCAACAGAGTACTACAATACCAATATCGCTGGGCCAGGGTCAGACAGAAGGGCAATAAAACAAGACATGAGTGCAATTCTTGCCAATACACGTCGATTAGGTTCCTTACTCATACATCTACCAATTAACTAAGTGCATTTGTCAGAGAGAGATCCATCATTCGGTACATATATCAACATCTTCTTTCGTGTAGACAATATTTTGCTTATACCACAATGATCTTGCTAATAACAGGTAGTTGGTTTGGGGTGACCTTTCTTCAGCGAGGATCTATGGTATATATGTAAGCGGGCATTCATCTGGTTTTAAGACTCGGGTTGATGATGTGATGTAATAAATGCTGCTGTCTGTATGAGCGCTTATCCGGCGGCCACAAGTAGATTTTTAGTTTTCCCCAAAAATTTTGGGATATTAGTTTCACGCAATTTAGTATCGGGTAACGATCACAATAATACCTTTTTGGCTTGCATGAATGAGCGCAAACATTAATAATGTAACATATGTCACGAACCACTTAACTGGCACACATACACAGCCAATACATTAAATGTTTTTTTCATTTAACGATTTGTTAACCAATTTTGCATATTTATCAGGACCGGGGGCACTAGCTTTGGTTAGATATTACGTATATTTATTGCCATTGATAGTGGCAATGTCAAATTGTATTTGACTTAATTCAAACCAATGGTATAAGCCTAGGCAAATGTGCGCTGTAAAATCTTCATTCAAATAGTTATCTGTTTAAATAACTTAATAAAGCTTGCCATTATAAAGATTGATCAGATTTAAACATAGAACTTTATCTCATCCGCCATCAAATTGCATCTTACAAAAGAGCATTGAGTAATAGTCATGGGCACTATATATTGGAAAAGGGAATTTAGTGTTCTGCAATATAAGCTTTTATACCAAATAGGTCTTTGATATTAATTGTTCTAACCAAGTGAAGCGATTTTCTGGAAGTCACAGTGCTTAGCTTAAAGACGCGCTAGGGACAAATCCCGTAGTTGTGAAATATTTTGAACAAGATGTCCATGCAATATAGTTAAATTTGGTCTTAAAGCAAACGTTACTAGAACGCGCTGTCATTAATGATGTCGATAAATGTCTTAAAGTAATCACAAATAGCTAATAGCTACTCCAACAGGGCTCATTGGCACATCCGCCCGAACAAAAACACGCTTGCATGCCTGTTAAGGGGCGCCTCCGTATATGCCACACGAGCCGCAAGGGTAATATGCATGTAACTTTGGATCGAGAGTCCCAGGTGCTTTATTACAACAAGCAAAACACAATAACACACTGTAAGTAGCTTCATGCATGCCATTCTTTCCTTATGGTATTGAACAGCCGTTAGATTTGTGAACATTATGTGATTATTAAGAGGTCATATCCGAAGCGCACCCTGAAATTGTTCGATATTCAGGCCAACCGCAATTCTTAAGCGATGCGTACATGATATCCGTCCTACATAGTGTATATGTGCAAACTGAACGCTTGTGTAGGCTTGGATTAGGGGGGAAATTACTTAAACCATGAAGCACGCGACTCATACAATTGGTCTTTAGTCATAGCTTTGGTAAAACTTGCCAGCTGGATGATCGCTTAGAAACGAGCATGGACAGAACACATGCACTGGAAAAACACTCGAGATAATAAGATGGTTTAAAAAAAAACATGACTACCATGTAAAAACTTTGTCAAGTCGAAACATGGTCAAGCACAAATATAAATTTATCTTAATCGCTTGTAAAATGACTCGATTTTTATCATAAATCTGATAGCTACTAATGGCAATAAGATATAATGAACGTATATGATAATTATCAGAAGAAACAACATCAACTAATTGCAATAATCAAATGTCTAGACCTCTGATGCCGCCTAAGATTCCCTCCACTAGAAGTTGTTGCAGATATTAAGCCTGTACATGTCAATGTTAGCGGAAAACTCGATCGCCGAACTCTTTAAAACAGGCAGCAGTACGCATTACTAACATTCTATATACAAAGTTGTATATGTACGATAGTTCAGCGTAATTATTTCTAAATAGATCAAAGTAATCACGTTATCATCAATGCAGCTGTATGGTTATATTGTTGAAGAATGTCAATTGATAAATTCTGATTATATAAAAAGAAATGGCAACAACCCCCAAGGAATGGATGGCTACGACGGTAATATCGCTTTGTTTGTGGGGTCATTGTAAGGACAATAAAATATGTAGATACAAAATCTTTAGTTTGCCGTATATTTCAATCAGACTATACCATCAATAATTAGGAGTTTGAAGTAGTGCAATGGGCGGACTCCTAACAGCAATGCTGGTGTACTTTTCATTAGACCAAACCTCGACTTTTTACCTCGCCTTGCTCTTGGTTTTACTAATAGAATTTTATGTGCCCGGATACTTCTGGAGTTTGAAGTCCATTCAAAGTTTGTATGTCCGCATGATACTTTCATGTAGACGCCTTAAGTTAATGGACGGAATTCAGAGCCATTATTATCAGTTAGCGAGTTTTCCAGCATGCGTTAAAAGCATTTTTTGGATTGAAATAGCAGCGTATGTTGATCGTATTTATTGCTTATAGGACATCAACTATGAGACATATATTCGAATACTCGTATTTATTTACCAGTATAACATTGACCATTAATTTTACCGAGCAAAAGAAGCCGTGCAGAGGATGACTACAACTAACCGTTAGGATTTCTACTTGAACTTGGCGTTTTTTTTGTCGATAGAATTTACCTGATTGACATCCTCCATACGGAGCAAATGTAGCAACTGAATTAATTCACTTTGTTGATTCGCTTCTATAATGATTGATGAGCTATTAAGATGCTTATACATAATTTACGCTGTTATATCCTCATGGCAGAGATGTTCGATAATTTCCGCAAAGTGTGGTCGTGTTCACGAAGTTGTTGAACGAACATTATCGTCCTCATAACCGCACCATGTATCGAGCCATATTAATAACTCATGTGCAGATATACATCATACTATCTAAAGCTGAGCTACAAATCCTGGCCGTTCTTTCTGCTTGTTGTATGTTAAAGTTACCTCAGCAGCTTCAGTACCTTGTCATCAATAATTAATTATTCGTCAACAAAATTTACTTCTGAATGAGTTCGTATGTAAGTACATAGGCGTCAAATGTATTGTTACGGAAATTTGCTGTAAAACATCTAAGAATAATTTAGTCAAAAGACGTTATACACTTAATCGTAAATGAGCCTACGAATTTAATCTAAATCCTCAGATGGCAGGACTAGGAAATGATCAATGGCGAGTGCAAGGCGTCATTCATGTATGATTGCGTGGTATTGTTTGATATGACACCACAGATATCCTTCTGTAGGAATGGAAACAACACACCATCGATAATTCTCCAATATCGGTGACTTGACATCAGTAGGTTTCTAGCACATGCTAGCATTATGTTCAGATCTATGTCACGTCACATATGGTGATAAAACTCTCATTAATCATATACATTTGTGTCAGTTCACGTCAGAGACGGCGATATGACGCTGTGACGTGAGCTAAAGCTTAGGTTTACATTCCTTTTGATTCACGTTACTGTTATCTTTAAAGGTGGTCATTGTTATTCATGCGGTATCACATATTGCAGTAGATATAACAGAAACAGTGCGGAATCAAATGTGGAAAATGACGACATGCGTTAGACAAACAACTGAATTGGCATCAAAGACAGCATTACACGTCGTCATTACATGAATGAGCAATATAATGGCCTTTCCCAATAACTCGGTTCTATTTATTGTTGAGTTATGAGTATGGTGGATTTTATAATCGTGATATTTACTCGTGTAAAAGTATCTATCAATTCGCGCTTCTTGTTAAAGGGTACAACAGCTTGTTGACATATGCTTGAAAATACACTGACAATTAAATACACGTAAGGCTCTTTATCAAGAAACAGATAGTTTTGGTTAGATCTCAGGTGCAGTCATGTGCAATACTGCCACACATTATCACTCATAAAAGCATGAAATTATATTGCTTACACATTATATTGCTTATCTTGTCGGTGACCTTTAGCAGAACCCTCACCCTATCTTTATATCGTCATATCAAATACGAGAATATATCTATATTTGCAATCCTGTCTCAGCTTTGTATATGCTTCAATCTTTTATACAAAGTTGAATAAGGTAACCCACAGGCAACCAAGTGAATTTATTCAACGAGCGCGTTCGGCAGTGTTCAGATGTTTATGTATGTAAAGATCGGTATTCTAGGGAGCAACCGTATATTTGCGAGGCCACCGGCACCAGTGATTGGCTGCAGCTGACACTTTAAACTCAATTTGGCTCCAACTCGATCGCGTGTCGTGCTATTTTGTCAGTTTCTAGAGTTCTATTGTTCTGTCATGCAGATGTTGGTCGTTTGGTAAGAGTAGTATGCTTCAAATATTTATATTAGAGGCACAACCAATGATGGTTACAGTAGAATCCCTCGAAAACAGCAAATATTCTACTAATCGGCGAGGGAACCCAGTAATGTTGGAAAAATAACCGGTAAATGACACTAATTATGTGCCAGACTGATCGGATCATGTTCCATGATAAACATTATAATATGAATATAAGGTTGCTTTAGTTATATCCCTTGATTGTTATTTCATAAGCCACAAAGCTATCCGCTATTTTCTATAAATTTATTACATGGTGTTCAGGCGATAATAGAGAATCATATATGATTAAACATTTCTCCAATTTGTGAAGTCATCAATAGTAAAATCTCCCGTTGATTGAAGTGATTGATCTTGCATATAAGTGGGTTCATTCGTAGGTTGTGGTCAAATGACCTGAGAGCGATTGTTTCTCGTGACCTCATTTGCATTACGTTATTACAATATAAACGCGCCATTATTTGTGCACTTCGCGCAGGGCAATGTGGAAATAAAGGCTAATTGCACGTCGTTAAGCTCCTTTTTTCATTTTTACATAAGAGCCGCGATCACATATATGCGGGTAATTAAGTGTTTAGCTTGCTTTGTCGGTTCTGTGCTGAACCATAAATGTATTAAAGTGTCGTGATCATTTTATCTGATGATAACTATAGGTTGACCTGCCCGTTATTATGCAAATGCGTTCCACGAAGAGAATCTAAATAGATGACAGCTGCGAATCCGTCAATTGTATTTCAGCGGTGTTGTTACATACAATACTCGACATAACATGCCCGGCTGTGATTAATATAAATCTTTAGCCAGAACAATCGTTATTAAATTAAAGTAACAACAGCTAAATAGTTGAGTTAACAGTCGACATGGCGGTTATATTAACCTTATTGTCCGCAAAACCCCTGACATATCGCAGGTGTTACGCCACTGCCAACATTAAAGTTATACCGTGTTGGTGATTGATCAAGATGATGCTAACTCGGCACAACCCTGTAACCAAGACCAATGGATAATCTCCGAAGGTCGAATTCAAAGGCCTCGGTGTGTTAAAATTGAGGAGCTGGCGGCAATAACACTGGTGAGACTGACAACGTGTGAATAGTAATTTACTTAATTGATTGCATTTGCATATGCTGATTGTCTGACAAAGATGTGGATCTTCATTGGACCTGTCAGCATGGGGAGAGATGTAGAGGTGGGCGTGCGTGTGAGTGTACATGTATGCGTGTCTGCAAACGTCAATGGTGATGATGCAAATATAAAATGCTCGCTCTCATTTCAGCATTTATTTAGCTGACATCAAGTCATAGCAAAAACGTGCAAAGTTCTAAACCCGCTCGCCTGACCAAATTAACACTGCAATTAAGTTAAATTTGCTTGATGGCGCGTCACAAGCAGGCCAATGATTGAACTGCCGTTTAATTGTAACCGACAAAAACACTTTGCATTTGTAAGCCGTTCATGAATAAATTTGGGTTTGCTTTTGAAGGACACTGCGCAGTTAGTTACCATGCAGTGTGACTAGTTGCATTATTATAAAGCAAACTAAGGCTTGATTCTTCGAAACATAAATGTCCGTTCTGATTGCACCGTGCTGTTTTTATACCCTACAAAGGTCGATCATAAAAGACAAATTGTGATATATGACACAGCTAGCAGACAGGTAGTTTGTTTCATTACTTCAACGTTCCAAAATCAGAATTATCTACATGGCCATTTTGTTGCATTCTGGTTATGACAAAGAAATTGCAATCTCTAACTGATGGTATAAGCCTAGGCAAATACAATGTGCGCTGTAAAATCTTCAATCAAATAGTTATCGGTTTAAATAACTAAATAAAGCTTGCCATTGTAAAGATTGATCAGATTTAAACATAGAACTTTATCTCACCCGCGATCAAATTGCATCTTACAAAAGAGTTATAGTCATGGGCACCATATATTGGAAAAGGGAATTTAGTGTTCTGCAATATAAGCTTTTATACCAAATAGGTCTTTGATATTAATTGTTCTAACCAAGTGAAGCGATTTTCTGGAAGTCACAGTGCTCAGCTCAAAGACGCGCTAGGGACAAATCCCCGTTGTTGTGAAATATTTTGAACAAGATGTCCATGCAATATAGTTAAATTTGGTCTGAAAGCAAACGTTACTAGAACGCGCTGTCACTAATGATGTCGATAAATGTCTTAAAGTAATCACAAATAGCTAATAGCTACTCCAACAGGGCTCATCGGCACATCCGCCCAAACATAAACACGCTTGCATGCCTCTTAAGGGGCGCCTCCGTATATGCCACACGAGCCGCAAGGGTAATATGCACGTAACTTTTGATCGAGAGTCTCAGGTGCTTTATTACAGCAAGCAAAACACAATAACTCACTGTAAGTAGCTTCATGCATGCCATTCTTTCCTTATGGTATACAACAGCCGTTAGATTTGTGAGCGTTATGTGATTATTAAGAGGTCATATCCGGAGCGCGCCCTGATATTTTTCGATATTCAGGCCAAACGCAGTTCTTAAGCGATGCGTACATGATATCAGTCCTACATAGTGTATATGTGTAAACTGAGCGCTTGTGCAGGCTTGGATTAGAGGAAAATTACTTAAACCAAGAAGCACGCGACTCATACAATTGGTCTTTAGTCATAGCTTTGGTAAAACTTGGCAGCTGGATGATCGCTTAGCAACGAGCATGAACAGAACACATGCACTGGAAAAACACTCGAGATAATAAGATGGTTTAAAAAAAAACATGACCACCATGTAAAAACTTTGTCAAGTCGAAACAATGGTCAAGCACAAATATAAATTTATCTTAATCACTTGTAAAATGACTCGATTTTTATCATAAATCTGATAGCTACTAATGGCAATAAGATATAATGAACGTATATGATAATTATCAGAAGAAATAACATCAACTAATTGCAATAATCAAATGTCTAGACCTCTGATGCCGCCTAAGATTCCCTTCACTAGAAGCTGTTGCAGATATTAAGCCTGTACATGTCGATGTTAGCGGAAAACTCGATCGCCGAACTCCTTAAAACAGGCAGCAGTACGCATTACTAACATTCTATATACAAAGTTGTATATGTACGATAGTTCAGCGTAATTATTTCTAAATAGATCAAAGTAATCACGTTATCATCAATGCAGCTGTATGGTTATAATTGTTGAAGAATGTCAATTGATAAATTCTGATTATATAAAAAGAAATGGCAACAACCCCCAAGGAATGGATGGCTACGACGGTAATATCGCTTTGTTTGTGGGGTCATTGTTAGGACAATAAAATATGTAGATACAATATCTTTAGTTTTCCGCATATTTCAATCAGACTATACCATCAATAATCAGGAGTTTGAAGTAGTGCAATGGGCGTACTCCTAACATCAATGCTGGTGTACTTTTCATTAGACCAAACCTCGATTTTTTATCTCGCCTTGCTCTTGGTTTCACTTTTAGAATTTGATGTGCCCGGATGCTTTTTGAGTTTGAAGTTCAGGAAGTCCATTCAAAGTTTGTATGTCCGCATGATACTTTCATGTAGACGCCTTAAGTTAATGGACGGAATTCAGAGCTATTATTATCAGTAAGCGAGTTTTCTAGTATGCGTTAAAAGCATTTTTGGATTGAAATAGCAGCGTATGTTGATCGTATTTATTGCTTGTAAGACATCAACTATGAGACATATATTCGAATACTCGTAATTTATTTACCAGTATAACATTGACCATTAATTTCACCGAGCTAAAGGAGCCGTGCAGGGGATGACAACAACTAACCGTTAGGATTTCTACTTGAGCTGGGCGTTTTTTTTGTCGATAGAATTTCCCTGATTGACATCCTCCATACGGAGCAAATGTAGCAACTGCATAAATTCACTTCGTTGATTCGCTTCTATAATGATTGGTGAACTATTAAGATGCTTATACATAATTTACGCTGCTATATCCACATGGCAGAGATGTTCGATAATTTTCTCAAAGTGTGGTCGTGTTCACGAAGTTGTTGAACGAACATTATCGTCCACATAACAGCACCATATATCGAGCCATATTGATAACTCATGTGCAGATAAAATCATACTATCTAAAGTTGAGCTACAAATCCTGGCCGTTCTTTCTGCTTCTTGTATGTTAAAGTTACCTCAGTAGCTTCAGTACCTTGTCATCAATAATTAATTATTCGTCAGCAAAATTTACTTCTGAATGAGTTCGTATGTAAGTATATAGGCGTCTGATGTATTGTTACGGAAATTTGCTGTAAAACACTTAAGAATAAATTAGCCAAAAGACGTTATACACTTAATCGTAAATGAGCCTACGAAATTAATATGAATCATCAGACGGCAGGACTAGGAGATGATAAATGGCGAGTGCAAGGCGTCATTCATGTGTGATTGCGTGGTATTGTTTGACATGACACCATAGATATCCTTCTGTAGAAATGGAAACAACACATCATCGATGATTCTCCAATATCGGTGACTTGACATCAGTAGTTTCTAGCACATGCTATGCTTGGTCCATTTGTCAATCCCATGCATAGATAAGTAAATTTCTGTATCATTTTCTAAAGCAGCCAGCAATAGGTAAGTAAAGATGTTGTAGTACATTTTCGAGGTTTATGGGTGAAATCGACGTCATGTAGGAATGTTTACAAATGTTTGATCTGTTACATATTTTCCATGCATATACACCTTATTGCTGTATACCTACGAGGTTAACATATTAATAGTGGTTTCTATGAAGACCAGAGAGCAACGGTTAGCATGTGCTAGAAACTACCGATGTCAAGTCACCGATATTAGAGAATTATCGATGGTGTGTTGTTTCCATTTCCACAGAAGGATATCTATGGTGTCATAATGAACAAAACCGCGCAATCACGCATAAATGACGTCTTGCACTCGCCATTGATAATTTCCTAGTCCTGCCGTCTGATGATTTATATTAATTTCGTAGGCTCATTTACGATTAAGTGTATAACGTCTTTTGACTAATTTATTCTTAAGTGTTTTACAGCAAATTTCTGTAACAATACATTTGACGCCTATGTAATTACAATTTACATACGAACTCATTCAGAAGTGGATTGTGTTGACGAATGTGTTACGCATTGCAAGCCATATTAGCAAGGGACTCTTACACATAAAACGGCCCTGATTTTCACGTCGGAGCATGCATTGTTTGAGACCGAACATATTATATTGGCCTTATTCGTGACTTATCAATCATAATCGTTTATCAGCTCTAGAAAATAGCCGCTTTGCATCTGACAGGTACCTGTGCGATGGCAAGCAACAGGGAATATGATTTATTGATGACAAGGTACTGAAGCTACTGAAGTAACTTTATCATGCAACAAGCAGAAAGAACGGCCAGGATTTGTAGCTCAACGCTGGACAAAATGATTTTTATCTGCACATGAGTTATCAATATGGCTCGATATATGGTGCTGTTATGTGGACGATAATGTTCGTTCAACAACTTCGTGAACACGACCACACTTTGAGAAAATTATCGAACATCTCTGCCATGTGGATATAACAGCGTAGATTATGTATTATCATCTTAATAGCTCATCAATCATTATAGAAGCGAATCAATGAAGTGAATTAGTTCAGTTGCTACATTTGCTCCGTATGAAGGGTGTCAATCAAGTAAATTCTATCGAAAAAAAAAACCGCCCAGCTCAAGTAGAAATCCTAACGGTTAGTTGTTGTCGTCCCCTGCACGGCTTCTTTAGCTCGGTGAAAGTAATGGTCAATGTTATATTCGTAAATAAATAAATACTTTAGAAATATACTGAAACGCGCGTGGTTCCATTATATGATCGAACGAGACTTTACATAAAAGAAAGAGGGACTGCATGGAATAAATACATCATGATTTGTACTGCCCAGTGCTTTTGCTTGGTCCAGAATGATGGCCTCTCTTGAAATGACTACCTGGCTGCTCTGCAGGGATTATCATTTACATTCACCAAAAGTTACTTTATAATAACCAGTAAAAGTCTAGTGGGCTGTTGTTATTGGTATCTAACAGCGTAACAAACAAAGGACTCTTCGTGAATACCAGTGAAAGAAACATGTCATCAAACATATCGCTAAATTCGTTTCAGGTAACATCACGTGATGCTCAAACTGATTGATTAACTCTTTGGTATAGGTATGCAAAGATAAAAGCCGATTAAAGTCGTTTTTGATTTGAGTCTTAATGTACGGTTTATGGGTGTAGCTACATGCACCGTTGCAAGGGATATTGCGACAGACAAAGATCCTTCCATATACAATTTACTGTGTTCATGCATATCTTCGTTAGCAAGTTGAAGCATTTTTGGTTTTTAATTTGTGTTCGGCCAGCGCATCCAGTGTTATGTGAGTGCCTGTGGCAAGTAACTTTATATCTTATCAGTAGAAGGCGCGAAAACGAAATCCTCGGCTTTATTTTGTTAGATATCACTAGCAAATTAACACGTACAAAGCTGCATAGCACATGCAATGGGAATAAGGTGACCCCGTGCTAGTACATTCCAGTCATAACCTGCCAATAACAGTGCACAATCCCAAAATGTAGTCAATTGTTGGCCTATTCACACGAAAGTGTCTTCAGCACCCTGTGTCGCAACACATGATAAACAGGACCACCCGCGGGTGTTGCTGTCATGTAAACGGTCCGATCCGCAATTTTACATTCTTTGCAAGGATTACCTTGACTTTGCAAGCCATACAATAGTATAAGGCTTTGTCATGCAATCATTGCAAAACGACTGGGATATCGTTAATTTGTTAACAGCTTAGTCATAAAATAAAACATACAATAAATAGGCATCGGTTGCAATGAATATATCTAATTGTAATGAAACAAGTAAATAATGAGGTGTGGCCAAATCATACTCATTATTCTAAATAATCCGGCTCACTACTGCTTTCACAGTCAATAATCAATATGAGCATTACCTTTCAGGTTGATTGGACTCATTTGCTTATATTTCAATCATAATTCAATTTCTTAAGCAATTAAATTGAATGCTTATACCGATTTACACAATTCGAAATCCGCTTTGCCGAAAATGTTTGTGTTCGTTGTTTGCTTGATCAGGTTTAAGACACTGTAACTGGTCTAGCATTATGTTCAGTTTTATGTCACGTCACATATGGTGATAAAACTCTCATTAATCATATACATTTGTGTCAGTTCACGTCAGAGACGGCGATATGATGCTGTGACGTGAGCTAAAGCTTAGGTTTACATCCCTCTTGATTAACGTTACTGTTATCTTTAAAGGTGGTCATTATAATTCATGCGGTATCACATATTGCAGTAGATATAAGAGAAACAGTGCGGAATCAAATGTGGAAAATGAGCCGTGGACAGCATCGACATCTTGTCAGACGACACATGCGTTAGACAAACAACTGAATTGGCATCAAACACAGCATTACGCGTCGTCATTACATGAATGAGCAATATTATGGCCTTTCCCAATAACTCGGTTCTATTTATTGTTGAGTTATGAGTATGGTGGATTTTATAATCGTGATATTTACTCGTGTAAAAGTATCTATCAATTCGCGCTTCTTGTTAAAGAGTACAACAGCTTGTTGACATATGCTTGAAAATACACTGACAATTAAATACACGTAAGGCTCTTTATTAAGAAACAGATAGTTTTGGTTAGATCTCAGGTGCAGTCATGTGCAATACTGCCACACATTATCGCTCATAAAAGCATGAAATTATATTGCTTACACATTATATTGCTTATCTTGTCGGTGACCTTTAGCAGTACTCTCACCCTATCTTTAAATCGTCATATCAAATACGAGAATATATCTATATTTGCAATCCTGTCTCAGCTTTGTATATGCTTCAATCTTTTATACAAAGTTGAATAAGGTAACCCACAGGCAACCAAGTGAATTTATTCAACGAGCGCGTTCGGCAGTGTTCAGATGTTTATGTATGTAAAGATCGGTATCCTCGGGAGTAACCGTATATTTGCGAGGCACCAGTGATTGGCTGCAGCTGACACTTTAAACTCAATTTGGCTCCAACTCGATCGCATGTCGTGCTATTTGTCAGTTTCTAGAGTTCTATTGTTCTGTCATGCAGAAGTTGGTCGTTTGGTAAGAGCAGTATGCTTCAAATATTTATATTAAAGGCACAACCAATGATGGTTACAGTAAAATCCCCCGAAAACAGCAAATATTCTACTAATCGGCGAGGGAACCCAGTAATGTGGAAAAATAACCGGTAAATGACACTAATTATGTGCCAGACTGATCGGATCATATTCCATGATAAGCATTATAATATGAATATAAGGTTGCTTTAGTTATATCCCTTGATTGTTATTTCATAAGCCACAAAGCTATCCGCTATTTTCTATAAATGTATTACATGGTGTTCAGACGATAATAGAGAATCATATATGATTAAACATTTCTCCAATTTGTGAAGTCATCAATAGTAAAAACTCCCGCTGATTGAAGAGATTGATCTTGCATATCAGTGGGTTCACCATCGGGTCCTATGTTTTATTCGTAGGTTGTGGTCAAATGACCTGAGAGCGATTGTTTCTCGTGACCTCCTTTGCATTACGTTATTACAATATAAACGCGCCATTATTTGTGCACTTCGCGCAGGGTAACGTGGAAATAAAGGCAAACTGCACGTCGTTAAGTTCGTTTATTCATTTTAACATAAAAGCCACGATCACATTTATGCGGGTAATTAAGTTTTTAGCTTGCTTTGTCGGTTCTGTGCTGAACCATAAATGTATTATGAATTTCTGTCTATTTCGCAAACAATGATTGCGTAATCTACAAGCAGCACTAGGAATGTGCTTGGTCAAATGTATTAAATGGTTCTTTTAAAGTGTCGTGATCATTTTATCTGATGATAACTATAGGTTGACCTGCCCGTAATTATGACAGCTGCGAATCCGTCTATTGTATTTCAGCGGTGTTGTTACATACAATACTCGACATAACATGCCCGGCTGTGATTAATATAAATCTTTAGCCAGAACAATCGTTATTAAATTAAAGTAACAACAGCTAAATAGTTGAGTTAACAGTCGACATGGCGGTTATATTAACCTTATTGTCCGCAAAACCCCTGACATATCGCAGGTGTTACGCCACTGCCAACATTAAAGTTATACCGTGTTGGTGATTGATCAAGATGATGCTAACTCGGCACAACCCTGTAACCAAGACCAGGCTAAATCTACGCCTTGGGACGACGATCAAATATGATTTTATTGCACCATTGGGTTTTGTACATTCCCTATCGGAAATGGGACCAATATTTCACTTGTTCACGTCAAAACGTCTCTGAAGTACCCAGTCGGGTCGTTAATCATCGTAGTGTGCACCAACACGATGGCAACATTTTATGCATGAACTATGGTTCCTAAAACAACTATTTCGAATAACACTCTGAATCTGGCAGTGAAGCAGAAATGACACCGCATTATATCTTTACTTGTTATGCAATATTCGAATTTACTTTTAAACAGAAGATTTGTAAAGAGAAAAGTGAAACAACCCCGCTGTTCCCTAAAAAAGGTTCAGTTTAGAACTGGAATGGATTTGAATACCATTGCATTATATAAATCGAGGTCCGATTATCTTATTACTAATGCAGCTACGTCCTTGTTATTTGAACGAGTAGTGTGATATGTAATTGATTATTTTTTTATATTTTAGTTGCGTAAAGATGTTATATCCATAATCAGTCCTCAATTACCTACCAGTAAGCATTATTCAAGATAGAGCAATGTCTAGCCCGTTTTATCTGTGCAGCACACACACGACAAATTTAGTCCTAGTAGAATCTGTTTTTCACCTTCCATTATTCAGCTGTTTGAGAGGATCCCAAGTTAGATAGACGAACAAGTATTAGCTACATGCGATGCAATGCGGCAATAAGCAATCATAAGAGTCATATTAGTCACGATTTACTTAGAGAGCTTCATCGATGAATTTTTGGTTTGTTTATAGGTTGACTAAGACCTAAATGTTCTGCTCTAATTTTTAACTCAAGTCTTTTAAAGACCGCCCAGCATTACAAAACGTAGACTGGAAGAAATGAAACAAATTATTTACGTAGAAACCAACAAGAAGATAAATGAGAACAGTGTCGAATTGGAATCACATCACTACCAAAAACAAGACAACTATCTGTCTCGAAAATATCGTGTACGTCTCGCATTGGCCGTGATTCCGCTGCAGACATTGGAACCTCTGCAGAACATGCAGCTCTTGTGAAAATCCATTGTTACAAAAGCAATGGTCTCGAAAGCTCAGCAAATTAATCAACCATAAATCAGCTTAAGGCAGAAAAATTAATAGTTGTACACTAAACATGCTGCTTTTATCTTTGCATAAATCGTAAGCAAAAAAGCAGTCCATTGTTGGTAATATAAAATTTAAAATAATCAATAAGGTATTGTTCTCGTTGATATGATAGGGATATGCAAGCCGCCATCCTGATCTGGCTAAATGAAATATATAGGATAACAAAAGACAATACAGATTTAGATCACTTATATATCTGATAATGAGACACCATGACGATAACTTTCAGCAACTCGTTGCGTATATATTACACCTATGACCACTATATTTAGCTAAAAGATTTTAACAGTGTGTGCAAGTTGACACTTTATATGAATCGATCAAGCCGAAAACAATATATATGCATTTCATTAGATGACTTTACTAGCAAGCTCACTAACATTCGTTGTATGTACCTAAAGTCTAAATTATTCTTCATGAAGTAAAGGCAAATCTTTACCAAAATAGGATTCACATATTATATTTAGAAAAAAAGTATGATATAATGGCTTTTATGCCCAGCAACCACTAATATGCACATGGCCTTTTGTAATAACATTTGTTTTCCCGAGTGATATTGAAGTTGTGGTATCCATGTGGGCCATAGGTTAACTGATGTTGTCAGCAGAGGATATCCGATGGTTGAGATGATGGTGATTAGGATATTAGTTACACAATGGTCAACTAATGTGAGGCGTGTCAAGCAATGGTAAGCCATATGACCATTTGATGTAACTCGACTATATTACATCCTGTCGTGAAGGATCTTTGTTTATTGAAGAATGAAAGTTATACAATGTTAATTAAACGGCCAAAAAAACGATAACGATCAGCAAGAACAACATCATGGACCTAATTGCATCGTCGTTAGATTCCATTTTCTCAATGTGACGAATTTTCTAACTCAAAGTCTGCCAATGAAAATTGGCTCTCCTCGTGGCTCCTTCATTTAATTTTCCATCCGACGACAGCTGTTACACCCACGTGCCGGTCTTTTTCCGTTCACATACATTTAAAAGCATTCGTGCACAAACTTTATTTTACTTGCCAACCAGCCAAGCTTCTTCTTTTTCTTATCGGTCACTATTTCATCCCTTTAAAATGACCGAATACTGCTATGCAATGCATATAAGGTTTGGATTCAATGGCGACGAAGTGTGTGTGTGTGTGTGGGTGTGTATGTCTGAGCGTGCTGTGACCCAATCGACATTTCTGGGCCAGTGCATTGATTTAATCAACGTTATCTAAACAACATTGCTGTATTCTAGGTACTGCCAGAGCAACAACACGAGGTTAATTTGTTGTGCTGATGCTAAGAGCGAAAAGTTAAGGGTGAACATCATGTTCTGCATCTTTGAAAACACGTCGTTTGATGTAATAAGAGACAAGAAACTATATTATGCTGTGCCTGGTCATGCTATTATTGATGTGGTTAAGCTGGCTGTGCATATATTTTTTCACCATCAGTAGGCAATATCTAATGGTGATTGGCTAAGATATTTGTATCGCAAAAAATCCTCCCAAAAAGAAACTGTTTATTAATAATGCTTAATCATACAAAGTTGGCTATTATTGGCTACCATGGCCGCGCGCATGTACACTACGTCATCTATTGCATGTGTAATGGGGGCGTATCGTTCAACGCTTAATACTAATGGCAGCATGGTTGAGTTGTGAAGCGCTAGTCAAGTTGTAAGTTTCCATAGAATTGTCAAACTGTTGAATCCAATTATCAAAACATATGAGGTTAAACACGTCATCCGCTCGTTACATGTGTTAAGCAGGTAAAAAGAATCACCAATGCTGCACTTAAACAAAGTGACAGTCGCGATCCTGTGCAATCCGCTTTTCGTATTAAAGCGAATCAGGTACCAAGTGAATTCACACACATGTGATGGTCATCGAACCATCGCTACGTGCTCTATTATGAACTTACGAGCATCTTATTGTGGTGCAATTTCCCATTTACAGTTAAATAGATATAATGCAAATAACTTTGAAGTAACTGACATTACTGCCATTATATAACGATCGCAACCCATCCCCCATACAAAAACAGCAATAACTATTAAGGCATTTGATTAGGTCGCATAACTAATTAAGACTCAAATAATCAACGAATCAAACGCATCCTGTATCCGTAATCAAGAGTAAATATTGTTTGGAAACGTGTTTGACATTACCTCTCTGTACAAAGCCTCTCCCCAGTGCGTTTATGAATATCGTATCTGATTACATCGTATTGCTGACTATATCATTTACATTTGCAGTGTTAGAAAGTGTCCTTTATATATTTGGTTTGGGACTGCGATATCAAGGATAACCAATCGCATGCAAAGCTTGATTGCTATATCTCACGGACTAAAGTAATAACTAAGTTGCCGAGTGTTGACATCGCTGAATTAGCCATGACGCCAATATCACGAGGTAAAAAGTAATGACTCAATCTCACTATCTCGCGGCACAACCAATCTGCTGGTTCTGGGTTTATTAAGTTGACTGTGCGGACATCTCTGTAATCACCCTGCATATAGAATTTGAAGTGGTGAATAGAATCGGAGGAAGTGATGAATGACGAAATTATTGTAACACATTTCGCATGTGGTCAATTGATCATATATCACACACTAGTGTTGATGTGCCGTTAAATTATATACTTACCGGCAATCAATGTACGTTTACTATCAGCAGCTTTCCCATGCACAAAACATTCCGTTTGCCCTGGCCAACCGTCATCATTTGTGCCACAGAAAATTGAACTTTGGAGGTTGCATCAAGCTTGTGGGGAACGTTTTTCAGGCTGTGATAACCTGATTTAATTTGTAGCTTTGACACGTAAATGAGAAAGTTAAGAAGAAAATAAAATGCGCAATTATCAATGGAATGGTTATCATCTTAACGCATCAAATAAATACCACAAGTAATTGTTGCACATGTACTGATCCGTCTGACGTTGGTATCATTACGAACACAGAGTTTTAAATAGCTTTATATGTCATCTGGCACACCTGATCTTATTCCAATCGATTGAAGCTTGCTGCAGAAAGATAGTAGTAGACGAGAAACAATGTCTCAAAACGCACTTATCCATTTGTGTACGTTCTAAAATCTGAATATCCGTTTATTCCCAGACCACTTAGTAGTTACATTTAGTGGTAGTCTCCATATATTTATATACAAAAATAACAAACAAGCTATTTGGCATTTCAGAGGGCATTCGGTCATTGTCTTTACAGCAGCCATTCTCAGTTTGACAAGCCCCATCTAAGTTTTAGGGTTTCTATAGGCAGGCCTACACGATAATGGGAACATCTCAGACACGACACAACAGCATCACTTGCCGACATGTATTTCTAAAACCGGTACTTATTTTTTCGCAAAAAGCAGCATTATATTGCCCCCCTGAATGCAATCAATGTGGTTAAACTTGTATTACGTCCGTTAAAGAAACGTACATTATGAATCTTACAAATGAATGTTATGATTTGGAGGAATACACTTAATAACTGTTTATGTATTCTATCTAGAGTGGTTAACATCAGATAATAAAAGAATAAAATGCCGGCACACAATATCCAAACTCCCTGGTATGAATCAGCTAACCCTATTGATTGGGTAGGTCTAGGTGTATATATATCATTGGTGACAAATAAATAGAATCAGCTGATGGAGGTCGACAGAAACAGAAACCAAGCACCCTAAGCCCCGTTTCTTTCTGTCGCTTTCCCTCGGTTACTGCTTGGTCGTTACTTATTTGGATTTCAACTTTGTTTTCCAATCTATTGGAATAGAGGATTGGAAATGCATAACACTGCATAATACTTTCCCGTATACTGAATTGATTGTATTGAAGAGTCCTGATGTGCATCCATGCTTCGTGTCGATTGCGATTGGTATGGGTTCCAATCGACAGGCTACTCTCAACTGCATCCAGCTTCTCTGGGTCAAACACCGTGTAAGATACGGTGCTATATCAAAGGCCAGAAAAACCCAATATTACCTCACTAACAATCTAAGCATCATCAAATTTTACTCTGTAATAATGCATTCGAGTAGCAATGGGATAGTACTTCATAGAAACATGCTAATATATAACGGTTGCCATCGACACAACCGATCATATTGACATGTAAAACGCATTTATTCCATAAGCGTCGACCAGATGTAACGCAGTGGCGTTGATTGGGCGAATGAAAATCACTTCCTCCAACATAACGAAAGTGATTGATTGATTGCCATTACCATCTTATGATACAAAAGCAGAAATACTTTACAAACGTGTCTTTTGCAACACCAGCTGATCAATCTTTACAACGGAGACGAATAAGCAAGCGGTGCTGCATATAAATGTGCGATCGAAATGAGTGGAAAATGCATTAGCAAGGAAATATGTAAGATGCTATAATATTCCGCTTACTTGGTTTATGGCCGGTCTAGTGGCTAGATCCGTATCAAGTAGAATCATACACCGCATTGTTGGTAGATGTTAAAGACAATTGTTCACATATCGACCTATGGCGCTTCCATCCGGCTGTTGGTTAGCGTCACATGATGTTCATTCATCAACCAATCACCTAACCGCTTTAAGATCATTGGCCTGATCGGGTGATACCATCAGTAGAGGCTGTATCATTACATCATCTTAGCTTTACCATAACCACGTTTGGCTCTGGGGTCTATGTAACCGTTGTCTTCTAATAAGAAACGAAAAGTAGTTCGCTCTAACTGTCAATCCCTCGTGTCAAAGGATGTATCTCTGTGCTCAAATCGATTACCAAAATAATTCTCTTTGAAATGAGACCATCCTAAAAATCCATATGATCATTTCGTTTGCAATAAATATATTGTGCTACAGAACGGCCGTTTATTATATTGGAACTACGTATCCAAGTACGGCATCTTAAATCATCTATGATGCGGCTTGGTTAATATGAATTTATTGATGTTGGCATAGTGTTAGTATCGTTGGCAGGAGATTGCAAATGTCAAATTAAGTAGAAAACTACATCGTTTTAAATACCAGATATGAGCACAATATTTGGGTTTTATCGTACTCTCAACAACGAGGTGATATTGCGACGAGAGTCGCTTGGACGAAGAGCCTACACGATAATATTGAACAACATTGATGCTCCATCGACGGTATCATGAGTTAGTGATGATATTTGATGTCAATGACCTCGTTGATAACGTTATGGCATCGTTGCTTGAATAGAGGAGAGGATGACAGTGTCCCTGCATACGGATAAAACATTGACCTCCATTTCTATAATATGCGTCTCCGTAAGTTTAGTACAGTAGATGGGGTAGTTCAGTCGATTTGCGTATGGCCTGATTATTAACTGGTAGGTCTAATTCAGTGTTTGTATTATGCCTAATTGACAAGTAAATATAGGCTTGGATTACCAAAAATGTGTTTAAGTATAATGTTAGCATTATCAATAGCCCATAATCGTTAGTCCCATTAGCAATATTGTTTTTATGCTTTTGATGCCCCCCACCCCTCGCCCCCAGGTTATATAGTAAGTGCTTCACGGTAGATAATCGGCGTCGAAAATAATTATAACTGTTAGTTTGACAAATTTAGTGAAATCACTGTTAGAGCTCTTGGCGCGCCATCGCTTCTACCTCTTCGTCGGATAGCCTACCTACTGCTCATATCCGGACAATGTATAGATAGGCTAGCCTACCAACTTCTCATATCAGGACAATGTATGTATAAGCTAGCCTAGCTACTGCTCATATCCGGGCAATGAAAAGATAGGCTAGTCTACCTACTTCCCATATCCGGACAATGTATATATAAGCTATACTACCTACTGCTCATATCTGGACAAGCCTACCTACCGCTCATTTTTGAACAATCTTCATTGTTGCGCTTTTGTCAGGAGCACAAACATGATAGATCGCCTTGGCTCTGCATGGTACAAGCTGCATGGTACACACACGGTGCCAATTGTATTATTGGATTACATCCGTTTAGAACATGAAAGGGACATTCACATTTCTCAACGACCCCTCTATCGTACACAATGGTTTATGCTATTGTGAGATAGCATGATATTGTTGATTCAAATGCCTTGGTTATCATTTAGGCTCACCTAAGGAGTCATAATTCCTGCGTGATGGACTAAAAATCCTGAGCTTGTCGTTGTATCAACTAACAAGGGATCACAACAAAGTGCTGAACATATGAGTTTAAGGGTTTCGAGCTTACCACGATACCAATCAATGACCATGACAGGGAACCTTTAGAACGCGGTCAGGATATAACTCAGTCATCTGTTATGTGGTCCGATAGGTAAATCAATGCCATATGGGTATTTTCATTGCGTAGACAACTTCAGACGGCCCTCGCCCAATGCTTATGATTTGGGTGCGAATTCCCCATAATCTAACACAAATGATGCATTTACAGAACATTTATAATTTTCACGATAAATACGAATGCAATATCACGCACCTACAATACCAATTCTAACATAATTGAACGAATAGTGACAAAATCATTTCCAAAACGATACGAGAAATTGCAAGCAATGTGATCGGCACATCTTACAATATCACAGGAGTGAACATGTATCACCAACGATCTTTTTGCGGATCGCCGCCATCTGCTTCTTGGTCCATATTAAGAATTTACCTAACATAAGTTGCTTAAGCTAAAAGCGTCAATTAAATCAAGAAGAGTAGGATGCACTTGAGGCTTAACATTCTTTACTAAGCATTGCGAGAGTATTAAAACGGTTCAAACCGGTATCGGCATGCAAGGCCACCTCTGTGTACGCTGTAACTTTAGCGTCGGCAGCGATATGGTCACTGATTGGTTTGTGGGACACATACACAACAACCTATATATATGACATTACAGATTATCGTACGACGAAAATACATCCGACTGTTGCGTTGGCACAATAATCGTGGAATGAAGAAGAATGTGACTTAAATGGCCAATGACTTGCGGATAATGATCCATAACTAGCCACGTTGTGCAAGCTTTATATATTTGATCCGTATATAATATAACCGGGACGATGGCACGCCTCCATCATGAGCCCGAATCTAGCCAACGGCTTAAAAACTGCTGTGCAGTAATTTGTTGCAGGTATTTGAGGTAGCCATGTCCCAATTAAGTGCTTGCAAACATGTGTTTATAAGTGCAACCGATCAACGGCAATTCTTCTATATCGTTTTCAATATTCCTAATTTTAAGTGTGCAGGGATAGCAATAGCATGTGCATTAACAATTAGATGATTTGCAAAGTATAAGTAGAACAAGGCTGTACAATAAACGGTATAGGTTCTTGCTTTTCAGTAAATTCACCTCTGTATGATTCGACGTAGTTTTAGTTATATGAATATACTGCACAAGATACAACATAAGACTGGCAAAGCAATTACCAAGCAGTCTTTCAGTAAATTCACCTCTGTATGATTCGACGTAGTTTTAGTTATATGAATATACTGCACAAGATACAACATAAGACTGGCAAAGCAATTACCAAACAGTCTTTCAGTAAATTCACCTCTGTATGATTCGACGTAGTTTTAGTTATATGAACATACTGCACAAGATACAACATAAGACTGGCAAAGCAATTACCAAACAGTCTTTCAGTAAATTCACCTCTGTATGATTCGACTTAGTTTTAGTTATATGAATAAACTGCACAAGATACAAAAAAAGATTGGCAAGGCAATTACCAAACAGGCTTTCAGCAGTTAGCCATGACGGCAGCAGCTGCTTACGTTATAGTATAAGATACTTTTGATCATTCAAGTGTGAACCACCTTGATTTTGTTACACACATCGCATAAACACTAAATGAGCAAGTAACGGTGTGATTGTGCGGAAACAAGCAATTAACCAAATATACAATGTAGTTATTATAGTGCTGATCTATCATCAAGTATGGCTCATACATGGAGTTAGCTACTTAATGTTGTATGACTGCTGAGCTTATTCATGTATTTTATGTGACAATCACTGGGTCTTTTGAATTTCTTATAAGAATTCACATGTTGAATAGGCAATAATTGCCATTATTACCTAACATAGTCTTATGCATATATATATTTTAGCATAACTTGAAATATTGTTTCTCAGTTGTACTTTTGAATACCCTTTTAAACGACCAATATGTTCAGTGTGATGTAAACTAATACTGCGCGTGGATGTGTCTAAATCTTGCCGGGTATTCTTTGCAAAATCCTCTGTCTGTAAACTGGCAACGCCGCTTCGCGCCGATTCAGGTATGCTAGTATCTTGTTCTGTCTGTCTTTGGACACTGTCAACGACATAAATAGAAATACATTGCATGTGGTGCTGCCAGTTATATTGACCGTACTTCACGGGATTCTGTCTGGAGGACGAAGAGTGAGCTGACAGCAAAAGAAACAATCATCAATGATGTGGCTATCAGCTCCAAGGAAATATCCCACAGGCGAGGGTAGTTGTGATAACCCATTCACATGCTGTCGCCTGATTAGCGCATATTCGGTTTATGTCGGTTTAGGACATCATGAAGCCATAGGGTCAGGGATTTTATGTAACTCTTGTTATCAGATCAATGATAATTTAACGTCCATCGTTTATTTGGAATAACCGTAGACATTCAATGGTTATCATCGTTGTGACCATCGATAAAATACGCTTGTTCGTATCTCATCTAATGTCTCCGTCGTTACGGCAAAGCTTTTTGACAGGTATATGGCGCTTATCAAAAACACATTTTCGAATAGATAAATATTTGAGAAGATGCATTTTTGGGGAAGACCTAACCAGTAACCCCTAATGTTGGAAGTTGAGCGGACAATTATGCTGCATACTACGCTGCGATGCAAAGCAGCAAACGAACGATTCAGTGAATTTGCTGGTATAGATATAATCATCAAGAAACTGGCTGCAATGCGAATGGCTATGTGTCGCATTTTTAATACATATAATCACTATAATAAGAATTTATTCTGAAGAGCTAAGATAACATTGTCTACTCTGAATAAAGCAACAAAATTAATGCCATAATTTCCGTTGCAATATTTTGAAAGGTGATTATGTTTACCTATCATTCTGAGTGGCAATATAACAAGTTACCTTTTGTAAACATTTCCGAAAGTTTATAGTTGCATTCTAAAAGTTCAATGTTAAACCTGTTAGATGCAATGAGAGTATAATAAATGCCTAGTTCTAATGTGACACAACTGCGTTCACGAAAACCATGATTGTAAGTTCTGTCATTTCTATCAGGATTGCTTCGGTTGGAAGGACATTGTATGAAATGCAAGAGCAAACCAATTTGTTAAACTATGACTCTCCCTGAGGAAGAAGCAAACTTGTGCTTACTACATACCTCTAACAATAGCCAATGACTAGACACATGGATTTTGATGAACACGTATGTCATAAAGGTTACTGCTAGTGACTTAGTAAATAACAGGTAGTTATCCGGTCCGTATGCCTGTCGTATTAAGCCAAGTGGCCTCCGCATCCTCTTCTGTTCGGCGTGTATTGTAACCAATAGTGGACGCATATATCCCCATGTATTTTATGTGGCATAAAAATGGTCCCTCAGTGATACTATGTAGAATCCCAATCTGGGTAATCCACCGTTACTCGCTGCATTACTATAGATAGCGTACCATAGACTTGCCCATGATTTGATTACATTCATGAGAGGGGCGTCACAGGCCGCCAACGTTGAATTAATACTGAATTCTTATTCATATGTAGGTATTAACATCTATAACGCCCTTAAGGCAGGTTGATAGCTTGTCAAGCCACCATACTGCATGATCATTTAAGTCACTAGGGCTCTATATGAATAGCCGGTGACGCGAAACGCAAAAATTGTCCCAGAGTGGGTATAGTGTCTCAGCAATTCATCACTGTGACTCATATGCAGCAGTCCTCTATTTCTCTGACAAACCCCACCTCTTTCCACCCCCGTGGTTCATGACACATGTGCCGGTCCATACTTCCCTTGTGACCTAACGTCTGTCTGAGCATCCCGATAACTCTATTGGCCTTTGCTGCTGCTTCACAGCATTAGATGCTGGACTTAAATGACTGATCTATTATTACGCCAAAATATCTTTTCTCTGACACATAATCTAGAGCATAATCTCTCATTCATTATCCAAACGTTTCATTCGCTCAACCTATATACAGTTTTGCATTTGCTTATCGGTTCAGCATGTAATGTAAGCTTTGTTGGGGTTTTTTTAAGAGTAAATGTTTATGTCATCTGCAAATATCTTTAATATCATGTTCGTCAAAAGTTCTATCTAAATCATTTACGAAGATTCTGAAACGAATGGATCTCAAAACCGACTCTTGAGAGAGACCAATGGCTGTCCAATGCCATTTATCACCACTTGCTGATTTCTTTAACAAAATAACCATTGAGTTAATCTGCACTTTTATTGGCTTCCGAAATCACAGTACGAACACTATTGATAGAGGACCAATGGTTTCTTTAGTTTTACGTTGTGATCTTACATAAGTTCGTTTCAAAATCATTTGCTATACTGTCTCTAAACGATCCCTTCGCGTTTCTTTTTCGGTCTTATTAACACGTTGCCGTTTTGTTAATTATACGATATTTTGATGTTTTTCGGTTCACCTTAACTTTTGGCGCATCAAATTTTATTCAGTTGGTAGTATAATTAACTTTGTTAATGTGGAATCTAGGCTAATTAATATATATTACCTGGTCGCATATGCAGCTACAAATGTGAATGTATTTCACGGCTGTAGGCCACTTTGTCCAATCAACTTGACTAAGATATACTTTGACTACGATATACCCTGCAATTACTTAATTGTGCCCTATGGAAATCCAGGAGCTTGGTTGTGGGATTCGTTCGAATCACTATGAAATTCTTGACTGCTTTGTAACCGGACCCTAGTCAATAAACTTTTGGCCTACCCACCTGCTTTGGCACAGCTAATCAATCATTTTGGCTGTGCACGTTTTGCCACCTAAGTGCCAATTAATTTATATTTTCTTTGTGTGCGGTTGTCTGAGAGATAATATTCGTTTAAAGCATTGTTTGGAACTCACAAAATCACCAACGTATTGCGGTATTGCTACATCTCAATATATTGTACCAATTTAAATGCAAAGGGACCCTATCGTTTAGCTTCCGATTTCTGGGATGTTATTCGCTTAAAGCATTGTTTGGAACTCACACAATCACCAACCCATGGCAGTATTCCTACACCTCAATCTAGTGTACCAATGTAAATGCAAAGGGACCCTAACGTTTAGCTAACGATTTCTATAAACCGTTACTACAGTGGTGAATATGAATGTCCTATTTAGCTTATTTGGCCAGCCATCGGTATGTCAGTCACACTCAAAACAAGGGTAATCCGCCATTTCGAGTTGCATAACCTTAGCATTTTTTCGGATGAGTATAACTGGCAATTTGATGCTCAACTTATGTGTGGTCGAAAGAATTATGTACCAGACACGCAGTGTGATCACTCTATTACATCGCTACAAGCTGCATCATGCTGATAGGGCATATTAAGACTATCGTGGCAAAATGTTTTTAAAACAAGCTGTCTCCAGACAGAACCACCATTGAGTTGTCTTTACCGTCGATATTATGAATTTGGTGATGCCGGTTGTGATTCCTGGTCATCGCCATTAAGTGTCATTGCTCATCGGACAAAACCCGTTCCCCCCAAAAACGCTGCTGCCCCAAACCATGAGGATGTAGTCCCAAAGTGATACAATTTAGCCGTTGGGTTGCATCTCTAAATGTAATTATACTTAAAACATAATTTCATTTCCTTGTAGCGGTCTACGAAAAATTGGTTAGTGGCGCGTATAAGTGCAAAACGGTCGATTAACAGAATCACTTTCCTTTACTAGCGCAGATCAATAATATCCTCAATATTATCAAGAGAGCGTGATGACCTTTACACCACTACTAATTCATTAATGACGTCATATTCCACGTAAAGCTGTGAGTCTTGACACTGTATTGTGTGTAGCATCATCTGACGGAGCTTTATTGTGATAATCTATCAGTTTCGGTACGAAGCATCAGCACGTATATATATATATATATATATATATATATATATATATATATATATATATATATATATATATATATATATATATATATATATATATATATATATATATATATATATATATATATATATATATATATATATATATATATATATATATATATATATATATATATATATATATATATATATATATATATATATATATATATATATATATATATATATATATATATATATATATATATATATATATATATATATATATATATATATATATATATATATATATATATATATATATATATATATATATATATATATATATATATATATATATATATATATATATATATATATATATATATATATATATATATATATATATATATATATATATATATATATATATATATATATATATATATATATATATATATATATATATATATATATATATATATATATATATATATATATATATATATATATATATATATATATATATATATATATATATATATATATATATATATATATATATATATATATATATATATATATATATATATATATATATATATATATATATATATATATATATATATATATATATATATATATATATATATATATATATATATATATATATATATATATATATATATATATATATATATATATATATATATATATATATATATATATATATATATATATATATATATATATATATATATATATATATATATATATATATATATATATATATATATATATATATATATATATATATATATATATATATATATATATATATATATATATATATATATATATATATATATATATATATATATATATATATATATATATATATATATATATATATATATATATATATATATATATATATATATATATATATATATATATATATATATATATATATATATATATATATATATATATATATATATATATATATATATATATATATATATATATATATATATATATATATATATATATATATATATATATATATATATATATATATATATATATATATATATATATATATATATATATATATATATATATATATATATATATATATATATATATATATATATATATATATATATATATATATATATATATATATATATATATATATATATATATATATATATATATATATATATATATATATATATATATATATATATATATATATATATATATATATATATATATATATATATATATATATATATATATATATATATATATATATATATATATATATATATATATATATATATATATATATATATATATATATATATATATATATATATATATATATATATATATATATATATATATATATATATATATATATATATATATATATATATATATATATATATATATATATATATATATATATATATATATATATATATATATATATATATATATATATATATATATATATATATATATATATATATATATATATATATATATATATATATATATATATATATATATATATATATATATATATATATATATATATATATATATATATATATATATATATATATATATATATATATATATATATATATATATATATATATATATATATATATATATATATATATATATATATATATATATATATATATATATATATATATATATATATATATATATATATATATATATATATATATATATATATATATATATATATATATATATATATATATATATATATATATATATATATATATATATATATATATATATATATATATATATATATATATATATATATATATATATATATATATATATATATATATATATATATATATATATATATATATATATATATATATATATATATATATATATATATATATATATATATATATATATATATATATATATATATATATATATATATATATATATATATATATATATATATATATATATATATATATATATATATATATATATATATATATATATATATATATATATATATATATATATATATATATATATATATATATATATATATATATATATATATATATATATATATATATATATATATATATATATATATATATATATATATATATATATATATATATATATATATATATATATATATATATATATATATATATATATATATATATATATATATATATATATATATATATATATATATATATATATATATATATATATATATATATATATATATATATATATATATATATATATATATATATATATATATATATATATATATATATATATATATATATATATATATATATATATATATATATATATATATATATATATATATATATATATATATATATATATATATATATATATATATATATATATATATATATATATATATATATATATATATATATATATATATATATATATATATATATATATATATATATATATATATATATATATATATATATATATATATATATATATATATATATATATATATATATATATATATATATATATATATATATATATATATATATATATATATATATATATATATATATATATATATATATATATATATATATATATATATATATATATATATATATATATATATATATATATATATATATATATATATATATATATATATATATATATATATATATATCTATATATATATATATATATATATATATATATATATATATATATATATATATATATATATATATATATATATATATATATCTATATATATATATCTATATATATATATATATATATATATATATATATATATATATATATATATATCTCTATCTCTATATATATATTAATAACTATATATCTTCATATCTCTCTCTTTATCATATTAGATCTATCGTTCTATATCTACTAATAATATGTTTCTATATTCATTTATATATTATATCTATCTCGATTCATGACATATGGTATATGATTTATGTTCGCGCTCATATACTCAAGCCAAACACGTATTAATCTAATCGGAATTTGATACTAAACCAGTTTCCCAATGTTTTGGTAAAATGTATAACCTCAGTCGCTTAATCCACAATACATGGCCGGCGGGTAAGCGCACATAAAGATAACTACATTTATTACATCACATCATGGGCCCGAATCATTAATTAATGGTTATCAAAAGTGCGTTGCTATTCCGAACTGCCGCACGTCCCTATCTATGATTTTTGAACGTAAGACTGTCAGAATTGTCAATTAATTGATAGGTCGATTTACGATATGTATGCCTATATCACACAACTGCAATGTTCTGGTAATTTAAGAGAGGGTATAGTATTTGATATGGTGGATATGACATATTTCTCTCCTCAACTACTACCTACCATCAACAACTGCAATGTTTTCGGGTTATCATACTTGATATTCCCTTGAAAAGAGCTCAAAGCGCCACCGTGCTCCTTGCGCTTGTTAAATGACTATTGCATATTATGTGAATAGAAGTAATTTCCGCTCTCGTTAAGGTCTACCAAGATTCTAGATATAAAATATCGCCCGTCATCTATAGGTCCGGTGTCTATTAATCTGATGTATTGCACACTTTGCCACTGTATGCACTCGGAGATGTAAGAAATGGGACATGTAAAATCCTTCTCATATGACTTGTCATATAGACTTTCGTAAACATATTCCAATAAACAACCGATTTCTCCGGAAGGTTATCAATCAAAACAATTTTAATTTCGATTGAATTGATGTATAGTTACAGCCTTATTTCAAACCAATGGGAAGTTGTTTCAGTGGGTTTGTTGTTAGGTCATATCATCTGTAAAAGTTATAGTTCAATATATATCATCAAGCTGCATATCAGACAAAGAAATAAATAAGGACTATTTTAGAGTTCAAACAAGCTGTGCACTATGCACAGCTTTTTTAAACTCTGAAATAGTTGAGATGGGCTGTCGGAAACATCAGGTTGGCGCTCCAGTTAGAGATTAGCGATCCAAGAAGTTTATGTCATTGTAGTCATTTGTCTACTTACATGTTATGTTATCGGCATTTTTAAATACATTCATAAACGAAAGGTAATTTTGGGGGGTTTTCTATCAAAGCAAACACATGGGTGGATAGACCCGGAAACCCATCGAGTCTTAATCTTTAGGTAATTAATGGTGTCTGCAACTATATGTAGTAACACTTTTGAAAAGTCAAAGCGCTTGCCTCAGACACACGCAATTACAATCTATCGTCTCGTGGTAGAACGTAAGCATTGCATCGCTCAGAATTTATCATCATAATTATATACCATCATTATGTTTACTTATATACGACGATAACTGATGCAATAGTATTTGACATTGAATGGCCAGAAAATTATCCACATTAATTGATCATGATATAAACAGCCAGATATGCAGTACTGGACGAGAGCTAAAGCTAAACAATTACTTCACTATTTCTTGCAAAATTGTTGAAGGGATCACAACGCCCGCTGGTCAAGATTTATGTACTTTATCGCGTGACACACAACCCAACATAAGCTTCCATAGCAACCATCTGTGTTTTGGTTCGTTACAATGCAGATAAACTATCTGCCTATGGATATGTGAAATAAATGCTTGGTCTATTGCTGCAATAGCTATTTTCTTATGTCTGCTGTATATCTTAGATTGCCATCATCTAAACAGAGCTAAAACATATGGCGTTTTCAATTGGAATGTCAACAGTGTATCCCTAGCAGTAAATCAAAACATTCCTCGCAAAGTCAGAGCCCGACATACACGTGCTTCATATAAAGTCCTGCAAGGGTCGCAGGAGTTAACATAGCGTGATGAAACTTGATATCAAAAGGAAAGGCATTTTCTGGCGGGATTAGGTCTACAGACTCATCTCAATTGATGTATGAACTCAGCAACAACTCTCACTGCACTGTTCAACGGATAATAAACATTGACAAGGAACAGTGTATGGCAAAGGTTTACAAATTATAGCTTCAATAATAAGACCAAAAAATGCTCCTTGAATATGCATGATTGTGTAGAGGCAGGAACGGTCGAAATACGACTTCCCAAAAAACATCTTGACCCAAGTGTGCAATGGAGTTGTGGTTTAAATGCAAATCGTTATTTGTTTGAATCACCCCATAACTAAATAAATACTTTAGAAATATACTGAAACGCGTGTGGGTCAATAATGTGATCGAACGAGCATTTACAAAAAGGAAAGCGGGACTGGCTTGAATAAATACATCATGATTTGGACGGCTCAGTGCTATTGCTTGGTCTATATTGATGGCCGCTCCTGAAATGGCTACCTGGCTGCTCTGCAGAGAATATCATCTACACTTACAAAAGTGTTTTAATCAGTGTAACAGTAAAGGTCAAATGGGCTGTTGCTATTAGTATCTAAATGCGTAACAAACAAAGAATTATTTGTGAATACCGATGAAAGAAACCATGTCATCAAACATTCCGCTAAATGCCTTTCAGGTAAGATCACGTAAAGGTCAAACTCATTGATTACCTCATTTGTATAGGTATGCAAAGATAAAAGCCGATTTGTGTCGTTTTTCCGTCGGGTTTTAATGTTTATGCGTGTAATTAATATGAATCATCAGACGGCAGGACTAGGAGATGATAAATGGCGAGTGCAAGGCGTCATTCATGTGTGATTGCGTGGTATTGTTTGACATGACACCATAGATATCCTTCTGTAGAAATGGAAACAACACATCATCGATGATTCTCCAATATCGGTGACTTGACATCAGTAGTTTCTAGCACATGCTATGCTTGGTCCATTTGTCAATCCCATGCATAGATAAGTAAATTTCTGTATCATTTTCTAAAGCAGCCAGCAATAGGTAAGTAAAGATGTTGTAGTACAATTTCGAGGTTTATGGGTGAAATCGACGTCATGTAGGAATGTTTACAAATGTTTGATCTGTTACATATTTTCCATGCATATACACCTTATTGCTGTATACCTACGAGGTTAACATATTAATAGTGGTTTCTATGAAGACCAGAGAGCAACGGTTAGCATGTGCTAGAAACTACCGATGTCAAGTCACCGATATTAGAGAATTATCGATGGTGTGTTGTTTCCATTTCCACAGAAGGATATCTATGGTGTCATAATGAACAAAACCGCGCAATCACGCATAAATGACGTCTTGCACTCGCCATTGATAATTTCCTAGTCCTGCCGTCTGATGATTTATATTAATTTCGTAGGCTCATTTACGATTAAGTGTATAACGTCTTTTGACTAATTTATTCTTAAGTGTTTTACAGCAAAATTTCTGTAACAATACATTTGACGCCTATGTAATTACAATTTACATACGAACTCATTCAGAAGTGGATTGTGTTGACGAATGTGTTACGCATTGCAAGCCATATTAGCAAGGGACTCTTACACATAAAACGGCCCTGATTTTCACGTCGGAGCATGCATTGTTTGAGACCGAACATATTATATTGGCCTTATTCGTGACTTATCAATCATAATCGTTTATCAGCTCTAGAAAATAGCCGCTTTGCATCTGACAGGTACCTGTGCGATGGCAAGCAACAGGGAATATGATTTATTGATGACAAGGTACTGAAGCTACTGAAGTAACTTTATCATGCAACAAGCAGAAAGAACGGCCAGGATTTGTAGCTCAACGCTGGACAAAATGATTTTTATCTGCACATGAGTTATCAATATGGCTCGATATATGGTGCTGTTATGTGGACGATAATGTTCGTTCAACAACTTCGTGAACACGACCACACTTTGAGAAAATTATCGAACATCTCTGCCATGTGGATATAACAGCGTAGATTATGTATTATCATCTTAATAGCTCATCAATCATTATAGAAGCGAATCAATGAAGTGAATTAATTCAGTTGCTACATTTGCTCCGTATGAAGGGTGTCAATCAAGTAAATTCTATCGAAAAAAAACCGCCCAGCTCAAGTAGAAATCCTAACGGTTAGTTGTTGTCGTCCCCTGCACGGCTTCTTTAGCTCGGTGAAAGTAATGGTCAATGTTATATTCGTAAATAAATAAATACTTTAGAAATATACTGAAACGCGCGTGGTTCCATTATATGATCGAACGAGACTTTACATAAAAGAAAGAGGGACTGCATGGAATAAATACATCATGATTTGTACTGCCCAGTGCTTTTGCTTGGTCCAGAATGATGGCCTCTCTTGAAATGACTACCTGGCTGCTCTGCAGGGATTATCATTTACATTCACCAAAAGTTACTTTATAATAACCAGTAAAAGTCTAGTGGGCTGTTGTTATTGGTATCTAACAGCGTAACAAACAAAGGACTCTTCGTGAATACCAGTGAAAGAAACATGTCATCAAACATATCGCTAAATTCGTTTCAGGTAACATCACGTGATGCTCAAACTGATTGATTAACTCTTTGGTATAGGTATGCAAAGATAAAAGCCGATTAAAGTCGTTTTTGATTTGAGTCTTAATGTACGGTTTATGGGTGTAGCTACATGCACCGTTGCAAGGGATATTGCGACAGACAAAGATCCTTCCATATACAATTTACTGTGTTCATGCATATCTTCGTTAGCAAGTTGAAGCATTTTTGGTTTTTAATTTGTGTTCGGCCAGCGCATCCAGTGTTATGTGAGTGCCTGTGGCAAGTAACTTTATATCTTATCAGTAGAAGGCGCGAAAACGAAATCCTCGGCTTTATTTTGTTAGATATCACTAGCAAATTAACACGTACAAAGCTGCATAGCACATGCAATGGGAATAAGGTGACCCCGTGCTAGTACATTCCAGTCATAACCTGCCAATAACAGTGCACAATCCCAAAATGTAGTCAATTGTTGGCCTATTCACACGAAAGTGTCTTCAGCACCCTGTGTCGCAACACATGATAAACAGGACCACCCGCGGGTGTTGCTGTCATGTAAACGGTCCGATCCGCAATTTTACATTCTTTGCAAGGATTACCTTGACTTTGCAAGCCATACAATAGTATAAGGCTTTGTCATGCAATCATTGCAAAACGACTGGGATATCGTTAATTTGTTAACAGCTTAGTCATAAAATAAAACATACAATAAATAGGCATCGGTTGCAATGAATATATCTAATTGTAATGAAACAAGTAAATAATGAGGTGTGGCCAAATCATACTCATTATTCTAAATAATCCGGCTCACTACTGCTTTCACAGTCAATAATCAATATGAGCATTACCTTTCAGGTTGATTGGACTCATTTGCTTATATTTCAATCATAATTCAATTTCTTAAGCAATTAAATTGAATGCTTATACCGATTTACACAATTCGAAATCCGCTTTGCCGAAAATGTTTGTGTTCGTTGTTTGCTTGATCAGGTTTAAGACACTGTAACTGGTCTAGCATTATGTTCAGTTTTATGTCACGTCACATATGGTGATAAAACTCTCATTAATCATATACATTTGTGTCAGTTCACGTCAGAGACGGCGATATGATGCTGTGACGTGAGCTAAAGCTTAGGTTTACATCCCTCTTGATTAACGTTACTGTTATCTTTAAAGGTGGTCATTATAATTCATGCGGTATCACATATTGCAGTAGATATAAGAGAAACAGTGCGGAATCAAATGTGGAAAATGAGCCGTGGACAGCATCGACATCTTGTCAGACGACACATGCGTTAGACAAACAACTGAATTGGCATCAAACACAGCATTACGCGTCGTCATTACATGAATGAGCAATATTATGGCCTTTCCCAATAACTCGGTTCTATTTATTGTTGAGTTATGAGTATGGTGGATTTTATAATCGTGATATTTACTCGTGTAAAAGTATCTATCAATTCGCGCTTCTTGTTAAAGAGTACAACAGCTTGTTGACATATGCTTGAAAATACACTGACAATTAAATACACGTAAGGCTCTTTATTAAGAAACAGATAGTTTTGGTTAGATCTCAGGTGCAGTCATGTGCAATACTGCCACACATTATCGCTCATAAAAGCATGAAATTATATTGCTTACACATTATATTGCTTATCTTGTCGGTGACCTTTAGCAGTACCCTCACCCTATCTTTAAATCGTCATATCAAATACGAGAATATATCTATATTTGCAATCCTGTCTCAGCTTTGTATATGCTTCAATCTTTTATACAAAGTTGAATAAGGTAACCCACAGGTAACCAAGTGAATTTATTCAACGAGCGCGTTCGGCAGTGTTCAGATGTTTATGTATGTAAAGATCGGTATTCCCGGGAGCAACCGTATATTTGTGAGGCCACCGGCACCAGTGATTGGCTGCAGCTGACACTTTAAACTCAATTTGGCTCCAACTCGATCGCGTGTCGTGCTATTTTGTCAGTTTCTAGAGTTCTATTGTTCTGTCATGCAGAAGTTGGTCGTTTGGTAAGAGCAGTATGCTTCAAATATTTATATTAAAGGCACAACCAATGATGGTTACAGTAAAATCCCCCGAAAACAGCAAATATTCTACTAATCGGCGAGGGAACCCAGTAATGTTGGAAAAATAACCGGTAAATGACACTAATTATGTGCCAGACTGATCGGATCATATTCCATGATAAGCATTATAATATGAATATAAGGTTGCTTTAGTTATATCCCTTGATTGTTATTTCATAAGCCACAAAGCTATCCGCTATTTTCTATAAATGTATTACATGGTGTTCAGACGATAATAGAGAATCATATATGATTAAACATTTCTCCAATTTGTGAAGTCATCAATAGTAAAAACTCCCGCTGATTGAAGAGATTGATCTTGCATATCAGTGGGTTCACCATCGGGTCATTTGTTTTATTCGTAGGTTGTGGTCAAATGACCTGAGAGCGATTGTTCTCGTGACCTCCTTTGCATTACGTTATTACAATATAAACGCGCCATTATTTGTGCACTTCGCGCAGGGTAACGTGGAAATAAAGGCAAATTGCACGTCGTTAAGTTCGTTTATTCATTTTACATAAAGCCGCGATCACATTTATGCGGGTAATTAAGTGTTTAGCTTGCTTTGTCGGTTCTGTGCTGAACCATAAATGTATTATGAATTTCTGTCTAATTCGCAAACAATGATTGCGTAATCTACAAGCAGCACTAGGAATGTGCTTGGTCAAATGTATTAAATAGTTCTTTTAAAGTGTCTTGATCATTTTATCTGATGATAACTATAGGATGACCTGCCCGTAATTATGCAAATGCTGCGAATCCCAAAACTATGACAGCTATCCGCCTGTATTTCAGCGGTGTTGTTACATAGAATACTCGACATAACATGCCCGGCTGTGATTAATATAAATCTTTAGCCAGAACAATCGTTATTAAATTAAAGTAACAACAGCTAAATAGTTGAGTTAACAGTCGACATGGCGGTTATATTAACCTTATTGTCCGCAAAACCCCTGACATATCGCAGGTGTTACGCCACTGCCAACATTTAAGTTATACCTTGTTGGTGATTGATCAAAATGATGCTAACTCGGCACAACCCTGTAACCAAGACCAGGCTATTAAAACTACACATTGGGACGATGATCAAATATGATTTTATTGCACCATTGGGTTTTGTACATTCCCTACCGGAAATGGGACCAATATTTCACTTGTTCACGTCAAAACGTCTCTGAAGTACCCAGTCGGGTCGTTAATTTTCGTAGTGTGCACCAACACAATGGCACCATTTTGTGCATGAACTATGGTGGTTAAAACAACTATTTCGAATAACACTCTGAATCTTGCAGTGAAGCAGAAATGACGCCGTATTATATCTTCACTTGTTATGCAATATTCGAATTTACTTTTAAACAGCAGATTTGTAAAGAGAAAAGTGAAACAACCCCGCTGTTTCCTGAAAAGGTTCAGTTTAGAATTGGAATGGATTTGAATACCATTGCATTATATAGATCGAGGTCCGATTATCTTATTACTAATGCAGCTACGTCCTTGTCATTTGAACGAGTAGTGTGATATGTAATTGATTATTTTTTTATATTTTAGTTGCGTAAAGATGTTATATTTATAATCAGTCCTCAATTACCTACCAGTAAGCATTATTCAAGATAGAGAAATGTCTAGCCCGTTTTATCTGTGCAGCACACACACGACAAATTTAGTCCTAGTAGAATCTGTTTTTCACCTTCCATTATTCAGCTGTTTGAGAGGATCCCAAGTTAGATAGACGAACAAGTATTAGCTACATGCGATGCAATGCGGCAATAAGCAATCATAAGAGTCATATTAGTCACGATTTACTTAGAGAGCTTCATCGATGAATTTTTGGTTTGTTTATAGGTTGACTAAGACCTAAATGTTCTGCTCTAATTTTAACTCAAGTCTTTTAAAGAGACCGCCCAGCATTACAAAACGTAGACTGGAAGAAATGAAACAAATTATTTACGTAGAAACCAACAAGAAGATAAATGAGAACAGTGTCGAATTGGAATCACATCACTACCAAAAACAAGACAACTATCTGTCTCGAAAATATCGTGTACGTCTCGCATTGGCCGTGATTCCGCTGCAGACATTGGAACCTCTGCAGAACATGCAGCTCTTGGGAAAATCCATTGTTACAAAGGCAATGGTCTCGAAAGCTCAGCAAATTAATCAACCATAAATCAGCCTAAGGCAGAAAAATTAACAGTTGTACTCTAAACATTCTGCTTTTATCTTTGCATAAACCGTAAGCAAAAAAGCAGTCCATTGTTGGTAATATAAAATTTGAAATAATCAATAAGGTATTGTTCAAGCTGCAATCCTGATCTGGCTAAATGAAATATATAGGATAACAAAAGACAATACAGATTTAGATTACTTATATATATCAGATAATGAGACACCATGACGATAACTTTAAGAAACTCGTTGCGTATATATTACACCTATGACACCCATATTTAGCTCAAAAGATTTTAACAGTGTGTGCAAGTTGACACTTTATATGAATCGATCTAGCCGAAAACAATATAAATGCATTTCATTAGATGACTTTACTAGCAAGCTCAATAACATTCGTTGTATGTACCTAAAGTCTAAATTATTCTTCATGAAGTAAAGGCAAATCTTTACCAAAACAGGATTCACATATTATATTTAGAAAAAAAGTGTGATATAATGGCTTATATGCCCAGCAACCACTAATATGCACATGGCCTTTTGTAATAACATTTGTTTTTACGAGTGATATTGAAGTTGTGGTATCCATGTAAGCCATAGGTTACATGATGTTGTCAGCAGAGGACAGCCAATGGTTGAGATGATGGTGATTAGGATATTAGTTACACAACGGTCAACTCATGTGAGGCATGTCAAGCAATAGCAAGCCATATGACCATTTGATGTAACTCGACTATATAACATCCTGTCGTGAAGGATCTTTGTTTATTGAAGAATGAAAGTTATACAATGTTAATTAAACGGCCAAAAAAACGATAACGATCAGCAAGAACAACATCATGGACCTAATTGCATCGTCGTTAGATTCCATTTTCTCAATGTGACGAATTTTCTAACTCAAAGTCTGCCAATGAAAATTGGCTCTCCTCGTGGCTCCTTCATTTAATTTTCCATCCGACGACAGCTGTTACACCCACGTGCCGGTCTTTTTCCGTTCACATACATTTAAAAGCATTCGTGCACAAACTTTATTTTACTTGCCAACCAGCCAAGCTTCTTCTTTTTCTTATCGGTCACTATTTCATCCCTTTAAAATGACCGAATACTGCTATGCAATGCATATAAGGTTTGGATTCAATGGCGACGAAGTGTGTGTGTGTGTGTGTGTGGGTGTATGTCTGAGCGTGCTGTGACCCAATCGACATTTCTGGGCCAGTGCATTGATTTAATCAACGTTATCTAAGCAACATTGCTGTATTCTAGGTACTGCCAGAGCAACAACACGAGGTTAATTTGTTGTGCTGATGCTAAGAGCGGAAAGTTAAGGGTGAACATCGTGTTCTGCATCTTTGAAAACACGTTGTTTAATGTAATAAGAGACAAGAGACTATGTTATGCTGTGCCTGGTCATGCTATTATTGATGTGGTTAAGCTGGCTGTGCATATATTTTTTCACCATCAGTAGGCAATATCTAATGGTGATTGGCTAAGATATTTGTATCGCAAAAAATCCTCCCAAAAAGAAACTGTTTATTAATAATGCTTAATCATACAAAGTTGGCTATTATTGGCTACCATGGCCGCGCGCATGTACACTACGTCATCTATTGCATGTGTAATGGGGGCGTATCGTTCAACTCTTAATACTTATGGCAGCGGTAGTCAAGTTGTAAGTTTCCATAGAATTGTCAAACTGTTGAATCCAATTATCAAAACATATGAGATTAAACACGTCATCCGGTCGTTACATGTGTTTAGCAGGTGAAAACAATCACCAATGCCGCACTTAAACAAAGTAACTGTCGCAAACTTGTGCAATCCGCTTTTCGTATTAAAGCAAATCAGGTTCAAAGTGAATTCACACACATGTGATTGTCATCGAACCATCGCTACGTGGTCTATTATGAACTTACGAGCATCTTATTGTGGTGCAATTTCCCCTTTACAGTTAAATAGATATAATGCAAATAACTTTGAAGTAACTGACATTACTGCCATTATATAACGATCGCAACCCATCCCCCATACAAAAATAGCAATAACTATTAAGGCATTTGATAAGGTCACATAACTAATTAAGACTCAAATAATCAACGAATCAAAAGCATCCTGTATCCGTAATCAAGAGTGAATATTGTTTGGAAACGTGTTTGACATTACCTCTCTATACAAAGCCTCTACCAAGTGCGTTTATGAATATCGTATCTGATTACATAGTATGCTGACTATATCATTTACATTTGCAGTGTTAGAAAGTGTCCTTTATATATTTGGTTTGGGACTGCGATATCAAGGATAACCAATCGCATGCAAAGCTTGATTGCTATTTCTCACGGACTAAGGTAATAACTAAGTTGCCGTGTGTTGACATCGCTGAATTAGCCATGACGCCAATATCACAAGGTAAAAAGTAATGACTCAATCTCGCTATCTCGCGGCACAACCAATCTGCTGGTTCTGGGTTTATTAAGTTGACTGTGCGGACATCTCTGTAATCACCCTGCCTATAGAATTTGAAGTGGTGAATAGAATCGGAGGAAGTGATGAATGACGAAAGTATTGTAAAACATTTCGCATGTGGTCAATAGATCGCATTTGACACACTAGTGTTGATATGCCGTTATATACACTTACCTGCAGTCAATGCACGTTTACTATCAGCAGCGTATCCTTGGACCAAACATTTCGTTTGCCCTGGCCAACCGTCATCATTTGTGCCACAGACAATTTAACTTTGGAGGTTGCATCAAGCTAGTGGGGAACGTTTTTCAGGCTGCGATAACCTGATTTAATTTGTAGCTTTGACACGTAAATGAGAAAGTGAAGAAGAAAAGCTTGCAAAGTATGGCGACAGCCCATGCCTGCCTCTAGCGTAAAACTTTTCGTGCAATTTGTTTTGAACAATTATTGACATTTACCTATGTATAATCAGACAATAAAATGCGCAATTATC
This sequence comes from Urechis unicinctus, assembly GCA_034190875.2. Taxonomy (NCBI): domain Eukaryota; kingdom Metazoa; phylum Annelida; class Polychaeta; order Xenopneusta; family Urechidae; genus Urechis; species Urechis unicinctus. Next base: position 17,565,520 of record CM067352.1, on the reverse strand, counting down.
AATGGAATGGTTATCATCTGAATGCATCAAATAAATACCACAAGAAATTGCTGCACATGTACTGATCCGTCTGACGTTGGTATCATTACGGACACAAGAGTTTAAAATAGCTTTATATGTCATCTGGCACACCTGATCTTATTTCAATCGATTGAAGCTTGCTGCAGAAAGATATTAGTAGACGAGAAACAATGTCTCGAAACGCACTTATTCATTTGTGTACGTTCTAAAATCTGAATATCCGTTTATTTGCAGACCACTTAGTAGTTACATTTAGGGGTAGTCTCCATATATTAATATAAAAAAATAACAAACAAGCTGTTTGGGCATTCGGTCATTGTCTTTACAGCAGCCATTCTCAGTTTGACAAGCCCCATCTAAGTTTTAAGGTATCTATAGGCAGGCCTACACGATAATGGGAACATCTCAGGCACGACACAACAGCATCACTTGCCGACATGTATTTCTTAAACCGGTACTTATTTTTTCGCAAAAAGCAGCATTATATTGCCCCCCTGAATGCAATCAAAGTTGTTAAACTTGTAATACGTCCGTTAAAGAAACGTACATTATGAATCTAACAAGTGAATGTAATGATTTGGAGGAATGCACTTAACAACTGTTTATGTATTATATCTAGAGTGGTTAACATCAGATGATCAAAGAATAAAATACCGGCACACAATATCCAAACTCCCTGGTATAAACCAGCTAACCCTATTGATTGGGTAGGTCTAGGTGTATATATATCATTGGTGACAAATAAATAGAATCAGCTGATGGAGGTCGACAGAAACAGAAACCAAGCACCCTAAGCCTTGTTTCCTTCTATCGCTTTCCCTTGGTTACTGCTTGGCCGTTACTGTTTTTGATTTCAACTTAGTTTTCCAATCTATTGGAATAGAGCATTGGAAATGCATAACACTGCACAATACTTTCCCGTATACTGAATTGATTGCATTGAAGACTCCTGATGTGCATTCATGCTTCGTGTCGATTGCGATTGGTATGGGTTCCAATCGACAGACTACTCTCAACTGCATCCAGCGTCTCTGGGTCAAACACCGGTGTAAGATACGGTGCTATATCAAAGGCCAAAAAAAACCCAATATTACCTCACAAACAATCTAAGCATCATCAAATTATACTCTGTAATAATGCATTCGAGTAGTAATGCGATAGTACATGCTATGCTAATATATACCGGTTGCCATCGACACAACCGATCATATTGACATGTAAAACGCAAGACAGTCACACCTGATCGCACGCCATCCATCACCCAAATCAGCGTTTACACCATCTAATGTGATTTTATGTCCATTTATTCCAAAAGCGTCGACCAGATGTAACGCAGTGGCGTTGATTGGGCGAATGCAAATCACTTCCTCCAACATAACGAAAGTGATTGATTGATTGCCATTACCGTCTTATGATACAAAAGCAGAAATACTTTACAAACGTGTCTGTTGCAAAAACCAGCTGATCAATCTTTACAACGGAGACGAATAAGCAAGCGGTGCTGCATATAAATGTGCGATCGAAATGAGTGGAAAATGCATTAGCAAGGAAATATGTAAGATGCCATAATATTCCGCTTACGTGGTTTATGGCCGGTCTAGTGGCTAGATCCGTATCAAGTAGAATTATACACCGCATTGTTGGTAGATGTTAAAGACAATTGTTCACATATCGACCTATGGCGCTTCCATACGGCTGTTGGTTAGCGTCACATGATGCCTGAATTCTCTTTTAACCATTGACGGACTGCTATGTAAGCTATATTATTCATGATAGGTTCATTCATCAACCAATCACCTAACCGCTTTAAGATCATTGGCCGGATCGGGTGATACCATCAGTAGAGGCGGTATCATTACATCACCTTAGCTTTACCATAACCACGTTTGGCTCTGGGGTCCATGTAACCGTTTTCTTGTAATAAGAAACGAAAAGTAGTTCGCTCTAACTGTCAATCCCTCGTGTCAAAGGATGTATCTCTGTGCTCTTCATTCAAATCGATTACCAAAATAATTCTCTTTGTAATGAGACCATCCTAAAAATCCATATGATCATTGATTTCGCAATAAATATATTGTGCTACAGAACGGCCGTTTATTATATTGGAACTACGTATCCAAGTACGGCATCTTAAATCATCTATGATGCGGCTTGGTTAAATATGAATTTATTGATGTTGGCATAGTGTTAGTGGTGTTGGCAGGAGATTGCAATTGTCAAATTAAGTAGAAAACTACATCGTTTTAAATACCAGATATGAGCAAAATATTTGGGTTTTACCTTACTCTCAACAACGAGGTGATATTGCGACGAGAGTCGCTTGGACGAAGAGCCTACACGATAATATTGAACAACATTGATGCTCCATCGACGGTATCATAAGTTAGTGATGATATTAGTCCGCTCAGCACCATAGGATTGGCTATTTTAATGCAATGGGCAAGAGAGACCAGAACACTTATTCTGATGACCTAATACCGAATATGTGTGGCTCAACCAGGTTCTAATTATCACGGAAATAGACGAGTGCTCCTTCTAAAACTAATATGGTCAAAAGCGTATATACTGTGTAACTAATTGATTTTGTACAGCGCCCGTTCAAGCGGCGCAGCTGACGTTGAAGCCGCATCGCATGAAACATCCACTATTGAAATTACTGTTATCAACCTACATTTTTCTTCATTGATAGTTGAAAGATGAAATTTGCTACAGTGCACTTCCACTAGCAACACGCACATATTATATTAAGACCAATATAAGGTAATGACGTTTGGGATTTACGTGTTAGATGAGAGCAAACCACGTCACGACTAAATATTTCCAAACTGAAATTAGCAGTATCTCAAACGATGAAGCGAGCGGTTAACAGCATTAATAACTTGTAGCAGATGTTATAGTTCATATCAATGTTGTTAGATTTGTACCGTATGTCATTTGTATTAACCTCGTCTCGATATCTGGCGGCTCCTAGCTCTAATAACGCAGCTAGCAATTCAAGTTATTATCTGGATATCATTATTGAGGGCTCCGATTTCAAATACTTGATAGCAGAATATTCACTATAAGAGCTAAATCTTCCATCCTTTACTTGTTAAATATTCTTACACTTCTTCAAATATGCGCACCTTCTATAGTCGACTGGGTTGTAATAATAGCATTTATGACAAGTTTCCACAGAGCAGCAAATGAAATGAATGTTAAACTACCATTACATAATTAGCTTGGTGTTTATGTGTCAATATCGATAGCACATGAAATAATAACAAGACAACTAAATACTGCAAATGATATATAAGGAAATCAATACCTAATAGAATCCTCTTCATATATTATAAAATATTAAGAATTTACTAGTTAATAGAGAACGTTTCCCTATAGATCATCCACGTCTCGTCGTATTCGTGTGAAATGATTAACAGAACTACAGTTACAGGCCTGAATTTAACTCACATACTCTGATACATGAACGGTTGATATGTTGATCGGTGATGCGACATTTCATAAGCTCTTATTATTCCTCCCTGTTGTCAGGATCATTTTTTTAAAAGCATCATGGCTATAATTTTTCGTTCCGTAGAATGCATCGATTTATTGTTAATGGATAAAGCAATTTCTTCACACTGCATGACGCTGGTTATTTAGCGATGCATAGATGATCTTGCGCTTTCTGCTGATGAGCAGGAATTAAACTGAGTTTCCTTGAACGAGTTTTGCAAGGACAATAGATTAACACGTTTTTATCGTACACTGTGAATGAAAGTGCCGATTAATACAGCTGCTTCATTATATGCAGTTGTGATTGTTAACGTTAAGTGAAATAATCTATGGGCGAGGTTGAGTTGGTAAGAAGCCGGATTATGGGCTTGTTATTGATGTGAAGATAATAATCCACTTTACTGTAGCGTCTGCGATAACCTGTTTACATGTCACAATTCCATCTGCATGAATTACTATGCCATGACAGCACAAGAATCATTGTCCATATTTGATTGATCTCCTTAAACCAGTGCTGCTGACGTCGATTGTATACACTTGAGAATTTACACTTAAGACGATACTTCATGGCCGCTCATCGCTCATACGGATCCATGTCATGCATGGGATTATGGCGTAATCGCACAGCTTGAAAAAGCTATTGCTCTCGATGATTGCCTGGGATTTATTGTTGGTGATAGCCATGTTATGTTTCTAAGGCACCTTCCCGGACATTTTAGTAGTCATCCTCTTATATCATACGTCAAAAAATGAAACTTTCTATGTGTCGTCGATAATGCTATGTGTTTCGTCGCCATAAATTGTAGCCGGTAACCATGATGATTTTGCGGTTCGTAGCTTGATATATATATTGTTAAATACGGCGTTTGTTGAAGTTTGATACCTACGAAATAATGTTGGACTTAATGATTCTATCACTTTACGCCATGCTTCAATGGCTTTGCTTACACCACAATACGAGCAACTAAAAATATATTAGTTGGGTTGCGTTATCATGTTACGCGGTAAATATTCAGGGAAATTGAAAGAATGAAATCAAGCTTGCACTACATCGCTGAGAGCAGAGTACATAAATAAGCATCACAGTTATATGAAAACTAGCTGCTAGTTGACTAAAATGCATCTGGGTTATTTGCGATAAAACGGTGGAATAATAATTATGTATGACATAACATTGTATGCGCTATCGCAATTCCTTTATCACGGGGTTTGTGTTCAAGGGGTCTTCATGTTATTGATTTTTCCTTTGCTATGTGAACACAGAATCAGCAATCGACAAAAACCAGTTTGGTATACATAAATGTCACCGTTATTAGTCGCAAGATATTCACAGGTCGAAATATAACTGCATGACATAAATGAAACATTATGCTTATGCCAGTAAGGGGAAAATTGTGTCACCTGCCACTCAAAATGTTTGCGTTCCCGCGTTTTTGTTTCTATCTACAGAGCGCGCTGTATATACCTACATCATCTGGTAGAGATTTATTTCTAATTGATATGTCATTTTTATCGTGTCATAGACTCAAATAGCGAACCTCTGTGTATATGACCGAATTCAGTTGCTTATACTGGGTTGATAGCGGTGGTACACGGTAGTTCACATGAGACTTTCATGAGTCCATAGCCTGTGTAAAAAGGCCAACCGAATGCTGCTAAAGGCATACTCCAAATTCAACGTATCATTCAAATAGCCTGGTAAGTATGGTATGAATGAGTGATTTCGTGTTCACTTTTGAAATTACTATTATCAACCTTCCACAAGCAAATTGCTTAGACACCATCCCATTCCACTTGGGTATTTTGTTCGACAAGTAAGCAATGTTATTAGTACGCTGAACATTGCGAATGGAATTATGATATTAATTTAACGAATAATTCAAGGTGATTGATAACGTATGAAAAGGAAGCTATGGAAAGCCCAACAATATTTGCCGTCGGTGTTTAATATTTGCAAATATTTTTATGACACTCGCATCATGCGCGCATCACCAAAACTACTGATTAATTCTATCTTTCAACCTTTTCGTTTTTATAACATATCTAGTTATCTTGACTGTTCTTATTGCTTTTTCAAATACCTGCTTGTTAGAGCCAAAACTAATATATCTAATGTATTATTCCAAAAAAGTAAATTCCGATCCTTAAAAACGAATGGTTAACTAGGATGCAATCTCTCACCCTCATGGTATGGCTGAAGGCCAGACGTCATGTTTATAGCGGTGACATGTCTTGGGTTACTCGAAAACGGAATTTAAGTTACGTACACCGGTAGTGTTGTGGTAATGTGCTCGAACTAGGCAACAAGTGTTAATGGCTTAAGTCTATAATCTTCAGGCGAATAAATCTTGTGTTGATGAAGCCAGTCCAGCCTAATCAATGTTCGGATCTCTTTTAATGTTTGGCTTCAATGATGATTGGTTATGATAATAATATTCCTCCTTGCTGTTGGTACGATAATTTGGTAGGCTACGACATAATTATAGTCGTTTGGCGGTATTAGATCCTGTCAATTGTTCCGTGCTTAGTTAGTCCAACATATTGTAGTATATGACGTTGCTACAATTGCAGAAAATGCGAATCGCGCTAGTGTGAAACAACGCACTGTCCTGATATGCCGTCCTGTAAACTGCAGTAAGAATTTAGGGGTGAGCTTAACAACCTACGAACATCCTCTTTGCCAGTGTGCATCCTTTACAAACCTAGCATTATAACTTGAAGTTTTATGGTTAGGAAATAATTTAGCCAAGAAACAAGCACGTCTTCTCCGACAAGGCGTGAAACAACCCACACGGCTAGTGTAGCCTATCGACTGCAGTGCTTCTGCTTTTGCGCATATCGTTGTTCCCGAATGACTGACTAGATAAAAATGCAAAAAGCCAAAGCAAGAGTTTCTAAGTTAAAAATAAATAGAATATGCTTTCCTTGATGATAACCTTTGCGCTAGAGGTAATAAGTGACTTCAAGTGTTTCAAATATATGGACACTAAAATCATAATCATATAGGAAACATATTGTAAACGTATACCCTTGTGCCATATCACTGAATAACATCTAATCGCTTTCCTTGTATATTGTTCGTCCGCTGTGTTATCGCGTGGGTGAGGGCGCTTCAAACATATAGCAAACTTTTTGACGAGATCGAAGGCTACGGTATGTGACACACTTTGCACCCCACCTATCGAGTCTTCATACTAATTTAACGACAACAGTGACCCTGTCTATATCGCCAAATTACGTTCGCGGTGATTGATATTTGAAAGTATCAGATTCGACTGTTAACAGTTCACGCGATTACCCTTGGAAATTATTTCCCTACAAGAGAGGAATTAAAATACATACTAGCGCTCGGATTAATTGTTTAGATCGCGGTGGCAGACACATTTCATTCAATTGCATTATGTATATATACTTATATCTATATTTATATATAAATATATATATATATATAAATGCACATATATATACATATATATATATAGATATATAGATATATATATATATATATACATATATATCTATATATATATATATAGGTATCTAAATGCGTAACAAACAAAGAATTATTTGTGAATACCGATGAAAGAAACCATGTCATCAAACATTCCGCTAAATGCTTTTCAGGTAAGATCACGTTAAGGTCAAACTCATTGATTAACTCTTTTGTATAGGTATGCAAAGATAAAAGCCGATGTGTGTCGTTTTTCCGTTGGGTGTTAATGTTTATGCGTGTAGCTACATGCACCGTTTCAATGCATATTTCCCCAAAATTACCAAAATTGCATATTTACATATAAATACGTCAGCAAGCAAAAAGTCGTTACAAAACACCATCTGTTGTTCGCCAAAAATACTGCTGTAAGAAAGACACAAACATCCTTCCATCTACAATTTACTCTGTCCATACATATCTTCGTTAGCAACATAAGGTATTTTTGATTTTTAATTTATTTTAGGCCAGGGCACCCAGCGTTTGGTGACTGACTGTGGCAAGTAACGTATTATCCGTAGAAGGCGCGAATACTAATTCCTCGGCTTTATTTTGTAAGATATCCCGAGCAAATTAAAATGTATAAGCTGCATAGCACATGCAATGGGAATAAGGTGACTCCGATTGCGTGCTAGCACATTCAGGTCGTATCCTGCCAATAACAGCGCTTAGTGAAAAAATGTAGTCAATTGTTGGCCTATTCACACGAGAGTGTCTTATGCACCCTGTGTTGCAGAACATTATAAACAGGACCCCCCGCGGGTATTGTTGCCCTGTAAACGTTCAAATCCACGCAATTCTACATTTGTCAAGGATTACATTGACTTTTCCAGCTATACAATAATATGAGGCTGTGTCACGCAATCATTGCAAAAACGACTAGAAGATTAATATAAAAGTAAAACATATTAACTTAATATATATATATATATATATATATATATATATATATATATGTATATAAATTATATGGAGATATAGAGATATATATATATATATAGAAAAATATGTATATGTATATATATGTACAGATATATATATCTATATATATATATATATCTATATATATATATATATTTATATATATGTACATATATATATATATATATATATATATCTATATATATATATATCTATATATATATATATATATATATATATATATATATGTATATATATAGATATATGATTGACGTGATTGATCTTGCATATCCCTCGGGTAGTATGTTTCATTTGTAGGATGATGTCAGCGGACCTGATAGCGCGTGACTTTATTTCCATTATCTTATTACAATATAAATGCGCCAATATTTGTGTACCTCGCGCGAAATAAAGGCAATTTGCACGTCGTTAGGTTCGTCCATTTATTTTTCGATAAGAGCCGCGATCACAGTTATGCGGCTAATATAGGGTTGAGTTTTCCCGATTGGTTCTGTGCTGAACCATATAATTGATAAGACAGATAAAATTCTGTCAATTTCGCAAACAATGATTGCGCAATCAACAAGTAGCACTAGGAATCAGCTTCGGTCAAATGTATCGAATAGTTCTTTTAGCGTGTAGTGATCATTTGATAAAATGATCTCTACACGCTATAACAACTACAGCTAGACCTGGCCGCAATTATGCAAATGAGTTTCCTGAAGAGAATCCAGAACTATGACAGTTACGAATCTGACCATTGAATTCTAGAGGTGATGTTACGTAGAATACTAGACATAACATTTCCGGCTGTGACTGATAGAAATCGTTAGCCAGAATATTCGTCATTAAATTACAACCGATGAGTATTTTAGTTAACAGTCGACATGTCGGTTAAGATAATCGAATACTCCATGTGGTCAACTCATGTGAGGCGTTTCAAGCTATGGTAAGCTATATAACCATCTGATTAACTCGCCTTTAATACATCCTGTCATTAAGGATCTTTGTTTATTGAAGAATGATAGTTACGCAAAGTTAATTAAACAGCCAAAACAACGATAACGTTCGGCAAGAATATCATCACAGACCTAATTTCACCGTCGTTAGGTTGCAATATCCCAATGCCGCGAATTTTTTTGTAAACTAAAAATAACCAAAATAATACGGCCGGTGAAAATTGGCTTCCCTCGTGGCTACTGCATTTAATTTTCAATCCGACGCCAGCTGTTGCATCCACGTATATACATAGTGATATATATAGGTATAAGCATATATATAGATAGATAGGAGTGCCGTATATATAACCGATAGTACAATCGATATAGTGCATATTTATACAACGTTATTTATATATATATATATATAGAAGTTATATATATATATATATATATATCGTTATATATAAGAGACATATATATATATATGTGGTTATGCTGGTTGTGCATATATATATCTATATATATATATATCTATATATATATATATCTATATATATATATATATATATACATAGTTAGGAAAAATTACATTTGTAATTAGCCACCTTAACGAAAGAACCAAAATAATACCTGCCCTGCCCGGCTCTCGTATATCGGTAAAGATAGTTAAGACCAAACTGTGGACACATACTGCTTACGGCATCTTCACGGTCATAGTCTAGTATAAACGGCCTAATATTGTTGAAATATCAACTTACCCAAAAGACGGGTCCACTGGATTTCAGCCATGCATTCAAATAGCGAGATAGTGATGTTACTGATGAGGTATTAAGTGCCTCGCATCAAATTTGCTGCAAAAGCAGAACGACTATGTGCCGTATATTATCGCAACCGGTGCGTGTTTAAACGCTGTAACCCAATCGACATCTTTGGGCCAGTGCATTGATTTAAACAACATTATTTAAACAACATTGCTATATCCAGGTACTGTCAGAGGAGCAACACGAGGTAAATTTGTTTGACTGATGCTAAGTGCGGGAAGTTAAGGGTGAAAATCGATTATGCAAGCATGTTCTGCATCTTTGAAGACACGTCGTTTGATAAAACATGAGACACGAAGCTAATGTTATGCTGTACCTGGTCATGCTATTATTGATGTGATTATGCTGGGTGTGCAAATACTTTTTCAACACTTGTAATCAATACCTAGTGGTGATTGACTAAGATATTGTTTTCGCACAAAAATCACCAAACAAGACGCCTCGACCCTCTGATACCCTGAAACCCTGCGTTTCCTTGACACTAATTGAGAACGGAACACATCCGACTTTTATTATATAAACATATGACATAAATCTATATTTCTTATAGAGTGCCTAGGCACCATCAAATAACTGTTCGCAATAATGCATTTCAGTAGCAACTTAATAAAAGTGATATATGTATGCAACATGATATGTGCTATCAACGCTGCCACAATCGATGGAATAATGTCCTTGCTGAATGTGAGTCGTATATATTTGAACGCATCGGCGCAATAGAATGCATCCATACACCTGATACCATATTAGTTATGATTCATGAGACTCTCAAGGCATTGAGTCACAGGGTTTTATTGTAACTGTATATCAGTAATATAATTAATTGCCCTTCAGTCACATCTATCAACGATTACATTTCTAATTGTCTCGTGGACTACGTCGCCAATCATTTAGGATGCAATTCACCAAACCGTTATTTAAGGTTATCCGTCTCAGACAAAATATAGTTTCAAAACGTTGTTGGCATCTCCTCAGTGATTAACATTATTATCGTATATGATTACATCGAATTGAGATATTATCCACCCTCACTATTGCTGACAAAATCATTTACATTTTTAGTGCCAGGAATCGTCCTTTATATATTTTTTCAAGGATAACACATCGCATGCAAAGTGTGACTGCTATATCTCACGGACTAAAGTAACGATTAAGTTGCTGTGTTGTGATATCGCTGAAGTAGTCTCGACGCCAATATGACAAAGTAAATAGTAGTGACTCAATCTCACTGTCTCACGGCACAACCAATATGCTGGTGCTGGGTTTATTGGGTTGCTCAAGAACTAATGCATGTACCGAAAAGTAGTATATATGAAAATCGCGAAGATCACAAATATGATAAATCGCTCTGGCTCTGCATGGTACACACACGGTGTCAATTGTCAAATTGGATTACATCCGTTTAGAACATGAAAGGGGACATTCACATTTCTCAACGACCCTTCTATCGTTCTGTCGATCCAAGTGTCTTGGTAAACATTTATATCCCTCTAATTCCTGCGTGATTAGATGTAAATCTTGAGCTTGTCGTTGATGTCAACGAACACGGGATCACCATCAAAGCGATTGAACTTTGCTGAGCATATGAGTTTAAGGGTTTCGGGCTTACCACGATATCAATCGCTGATCGTGGCAGGGAACCTTCAGACAGCGATTGGGTTACAACTCAGTCATCTGTTATATGCTCCGATAGGTTACTCAATGCCAACCTAAGATGGCCCTCGTCAAATACTTATGTTTCGGTGCGAATTCCCCTTTAACAACAAATATGAATTTAAAGAACATTTATAACTTTCACGATAAGTACAAATGACCAAATGTGATATCACGCACCTACAATGCCAATTCTAACATAGTTGATTGAACAGTGACAAAAGCATTTCCAAAACAATACGATTAAGTGCAAGCCTGCAATTAGATCGGCACATCTGAAAATATCAATGGGGTGAACACATATAGTTAACGATCTTATTGCAGAACGCCACCAACTGCTGTCGTTACCAGACACAGTCATCTGCTTCTTGGACCATATCAAGAATTAACCCAACATAAGTTGCTTAAGCTAAAAGCGTCAATTAAATCAAGAAGAGTAGGCTGCACAAAGCAGCGAATTTGAGGCTAAACATTCTTTACTAAGCATTGTGAGAATATTAAAACGGTTCAAACCGCCGTTGGCATGCAAGGCCACCTCTGTGTACTCGATAACGACAGCGTCGGCAGCGATATGGTCACATATTGGTTTGTGGGCCACACAGAACAACCTTTGTATTATTTAGCTATATATATGACGTTACGTCTTATAACCAGAACATAGACAAAAATAGATCCGAGGAATGAAGACCAAATGTGACTTTTTCTGTTATCAGCAGCAGTTATTATCACATGTGCGTCACATAAATTTACATGTAAAAATATAAATATATATGTTAATATATGTATATAGATAGACATGTATATAAATATATGTATGTATATATATATATGATTGATTATATATATATACATATATACGTTAATATATATGAAAATATATATATATATAAATATATACATGTACTTACATAAATATATATACATATAAATATGGATATATATATGCTTATATATATGTATATGTACATTGTTCATGTGCATATATATTAATATATATATATTATATATATTTATATGCTAATATAACAATATATATATATTTATGTATGTATATATTTCAATATATATATTGTTTTGAGTATATATAAGTATATATTTGCGTATATACACATATATTTATATATATGCATATATATGTTCATATACATATATATATATATATATATATATATATATATATATATATATATATATATATATAATTATACGCATAGGAAGCCGCTTATTTTACATATTGATACGTAAAGCAGTATAAAGAGACCTTTCTTTTGACAGAGTTATTAGGTTTGTTTATATTTGACTGTTCTACTATACACCAGTTTATACTAGTTGTTTTTGGCCACGCAACCGTTGCTCAGCTCGTTTAACAGCATTGCGTCTATATCCATTCAATTTATTCGCATAATAAATCTATTGCACCTCGGCTGGCTGCATGCATTAGATGATCGACCATGGACTTAGCTAAGTTACTGAGGCAACGTGGTATCGAAAGCAATATGTGTGATTCATCAGTAAATATCATCTCAGAACATATCTAGGTGGTCTATATTTATATGCACACCAGCTGGAGGATTCATTGCAGTGCCGATAAATCTTATAAGTAACGTTAATGTAAATAATTCTGCATGGTTGGACATAAAAAGTAGTATTAACGGAAAATCGCATGTGTTTATTTTATACTATGCAAATTATTTCCTTATTCTCCCTCACCATCTCAAATGCGTTAATTTTTGTACTCAAGCTTAAGTAAACAGTTCTTCTGTTATGCGTTGTCGAATATTACAAATGCATGAATGTTCGTGTGTCAAAGATATCTGATATTGCATAACTAGTGTTTTGTTCATGTTTTGATCTATCTTGTCGATTCATGCAAACAAAACGCAGTTGTAAATCTCAGCCGAGGTAAAAGTGCAAATATGGTAGTTACTTTCATCGATACTCAAACGATGTCACATCCATAGAGTGCCATTCTATTACAGCGCTACAATTGTATTTCATTTCAAAGCAAAAATAGTATCTGGGTTTGCTGGGATTTTCCTCAGAACAAATCATGATACCAATTTTATTCTTGTATCATACTACTGACATCCCATTATCAAACTCATTGTTGCGTAGCAATGACTTCATCGCATGGTCTGCTTTCAGGATAATTTATTTGGACAATTGACCTTTGTGTGCAATCTTGCTTTAATGCTAGCATCAATAAATTACGAATTGACGTTATGCATCAAATAAATGGCACCATCGTTCAACACAGCAAAACACATAATTGCGAACTACTTCGTATGGTTTCGTTTATATACACTTGTCCTTCTTTGATATTTCTTTAGACTCATTATTGACTTGATGGTAATCACTAATGGCGCCGAACCCAAGCAGTGTCCATTTGTGAGTACTTTTGCTTAATCACACATGACTGATGCTATGGCAAACGCGACATATAGTTCCTGCAAATTGGCTATATCTGGCTTACACTCATGAATATGAAGAGGAACATATCAATTGCTTTCAGGCTCAGACTGTTATGTGTTTGTGTTTAGCATTACATGAAGGACACTCTTTTCTAATCGGATGACGGCCGCAAAAAGAGGATGTTTACATATACCTTAGGAAAGAAAGTTATGCACGCGAATGCCATGAAAACAGCTTACTTCGCTGCTGCTGATTATATCGCATTAGCTTTTGATTACCATGAAAAGAATACGTACCCAAGTATGCTTTCACGTTTGGTGTGTATTTCTACAGGTGGTGAATATAGATAACCCCGTTCATCTTAAGTGGCATACAAATGGTTCTTGAGTCTTATTTGGTTGAGTCCTAGTTTGGGCAATCCGCCATTGCTGGTTACAATACTACGGATGCCTTACCCGTGATGATTTGCTTGCATCTAATAGGATGGGATGGAGCACTGCGTGAAATGAATCTTCAGTTTTGTCAACGATCCATGCTCTTTTGATTGGTAAAACTATTGGTTGTACTGACATTCATCAGCAATAAAGTCTGTTGATTTCTTGCACAATACAGTGTTAACCAACCCACGATGGGTTAAATCTACCAGTAATGTATGGTATAAGTTGGCTGCATAACAACATTGAAATTACCCTGCGATCCCCCGTTTTTGTTGAGAAATGTTAACCATAAATACATATTGCAAAATAGGAAATTATGACACAACGTTCTCTCGTAGCTTTAACAAGTGTCTGACTTAAATCGAGTGAGGGTTGTGAATAGGTCTAAGCTGTCAAAATGGTGTATGAAAAATAACTGTCCGGATTGGCCTTCTACTACACTGTTATTTTCCGCGCGATGACCGATATCTCAGCCATATAGCAGCATTAGTTGACATTTACACTGCAAGAGTGCTTATAACCCCATATTTCTTGGTATTTTGATGTTCCTGCCATTAACATTTTGAAAAATAATGAAGGCTATGGATAAACAACATCAGAAAACCACATGTCTGCGATTCATGGGGGGAGGCATGGAGGCTGAAGATATTCAGGTTGTCAAGGCTATCAACTTGTATTTATAAGTAATTATGCGTGCACATTTAGATTAGCAAATGCAGCATAATTGATATCTATCTATTTTGCAAAGGTCAAATATTGATAAATCGCTACATACTTGTTAAGTGTTGTTAATGTAATATCGCGTGTTCAGTGTTTTTCAATAGGGCTGGAGTGTTCAGTTCCGTTGTCATCTATAGCTTTGAATGGCGACAAATCGTGATTTGCTCAATAGAACATTGAAGAAGGTACCAGGACAAAGTCATAACTATAATATTAGCCATTTCCTTGTCACACATAATATTAGTGGATATGTCTGTCTACCTTGAGCAAGGCCTCAACAATAATTTCAAATTGTATTGACCGCCTACAACACCTGATTTTGTTGTTTCTAATTATGAGACACCGTTTACTTGTGGTTTGGATGTAAACTTTGTTTATTTACTGGGCTACATTTACATTTTGGTGTAACTCACATATTTCTTGTTTGCAAGGGTTGTGGCATCATAGGGTTAGTATCGGATCATTACTTAGAGCCCATGGGCTAAAAAGTGCGACTACTGAATGCAAACGCATGAAAACACTACTATACCCAGTGGATGTATCCCCGTTTATATTTCATAACATAAAGCAAGTGATCTTTTTGCTTTAAATGCGTAGTATTTTGTGCAACAACAGCCTAACACAAATCTCACAACAACAGGACTTGCGGTTAATGATCCTTAACTAGCCACGTAGCGCAAGCGTTATATATTCCATCTGTAGATGATATAACCGGGACGATGGTACGCCTCATCATGAGCCCGTATCTGGCCAACTGCTTATAACAATGGTTTGCAGTAATTTGTAGCAGGTATTTGAGGTGGGCACGTCTCGCTAAAATGCATGCAAACACGTGTTTATAAGTGCAAACGATCAAACAGCAAGCCTTCTATGTCATTTGCAATATTTCTGTATGTTATGTGTGCAAGGATTGCGATAGCATGTCCATTTTCATTTAGACGATTTGCTAAGTATAAGGATAACAATGCAGAACAATTAGCGGTATAGGTTCTTGCTTTGCAGTAAATTCACATCTGTATGATTCCACGTAATTTAAGTCGCATGAGCATACTGCACAAGATACGAAAAAAAACTGGCAAAGCAATTACCAAACAGTCATGGAGCATTTAGCCATGAAGGCAGTAGCTGCCTACGTAATGAGACGAATACTCACAGCACGGTATAGCATAAGATACACTTGATCATACAAGCATGAACCACCTTGATTGTGTAACACATGAACATCAAATGAGAAAGTTACGGTGTGATTGTGCGGAAATAAGCAATTAACCAAATATACAAGGTAGATATTATGGTGAGGTCTTAGTTCAGATCTGTCATCAAGTATGGTTCGTACTTGGAGTTAGCTGCTTAATGTAGTATGACTGTTCAGCCTATTTATATGATAGTAACATTGTCCGTCTTGATATAATAACGTGAATGTTAGTGTCCGCCTGTATTTTATGTGGCAATCACTGGGTCTCCTGACTTCTCGATAAGGTTGAATAAGCAATAATTGCCCCTATTACCATCTAACATAGGCTTATGCAAATACATATTTTAGCATTTCATTGTACCTTTAAACACCCCTTTAAACGACCAATATATGCATTGTGAAGCAAACTCATAATGCGCGTGATTGGATGTGTCTTAATCTTGCCTTGTATTCTTTGTAAAAATCGTCTCTAAACTGTACACACGACTTTGCACCGATTGAGGTATACTTTTATCTTGTTCTGTCTGTCTTTGGACAATGTCAAGGACATAAAAAGAAGTTATCTCAAATACATAACATGTAGTGCGGACAATTGTGTTGACTGTACTGCACGGTTTTCGGTCTGCAGGACCAAAGGGTGAGTTGTAAATGCCGTTAAGAGGCCTCTGGATGGCATCGATTGATAAACATCTCATGGCTCATAGCTGACACCCCAAAAAATCACCTCCAATAAAATATTCGACAGGAGAGGGTAGTTGTGATTAAAACTACACATGCGGTCGCCCAATTAGCGCATATTCGGTTTGTGTCGGTTTGGGACATCATGGAGCCACAGGATCGGGAATCTATGTACCTCTTGTTACCAGATCAAGGATAATTAAGCGTCTATCGTCATCTGAAATAACCGTAGACATTCACTGGTTTTTATCGCTGTGACCATCAAATCATACTCTTGTTCATATCTCATCTAATCGCATCGTCGTTACAGCAAAGCTTTTCGACAGGTATATGGCACATATCATAAACACTTTTTCGAATAGATAAATATTACAGATAATGCATTTTTGCGTGGAGTTATTAAATAAGTTATGCATAAGTAAATGCTTCATGAGTTAGTCTTTAGCAAGGGTTTCCATAATTTTGGTCACCACCGATGTTAAGCTGACTGGCAGGTGATTGGCTGGCCTTTACAAGCCATAACCAAAGTTTATCTGGGAGAAGTTAGACTAATTGCTCATTATCAAGACCGTTGAATGATCACGTCAGCAAATGCGAATGCAAAATAACCGTTTAGAAAATGTGCACTTTCATTGTGTTCCGAAATCACATTATGGACACTATTCAATAGAGGACCTATGGTTTCTGTAGTTCTACGCCTAGATCTTGCATAGCCGTAAAATGCGGTCGGGTTTGTTTTAATATGATTTGCTATAGTGTCCCAAAATGATCGTTTCTTTTTACTTATTTTTGTTTTATTAACACGTTGCCGTTTTGTTTATCATAAGAGATTTTTATATTTTTCTGTTATCCTATACAGTTAGCGCAGTAACTTTTATTCTGTTGATAGTATACTTGAATTTGTAATTGTGGCATCTAGGCTAAATAATACTACAGCGGTTTCTGAATGGTATTCATTTCCTGATCGCATCTGAAGCTACATATGTAAATGTATTCCACCGTTGTGGTACACTTTTCCGAATCAACTGGACTTAGAGGTACCTTGACTGCGATATTCCCTCCGACTACTTAATTGTTCCCTATGAAAATCTGTGAGTTGGTTTTTGGGATACATTTGAAACACTCTCAAATTCCGGACTCTCATTGTCACTAGACCCTTGTCAGTAAAATATTGGCTTACCCACCGATTTTGGTATAGCTTATCAAACATTTTGATTGCGCACGCTTTGCCACCTAAATACTAATTGATTTAGATTTCTTTTGTTTGCAATTGTCTAAGAGATGTTATTAGATTGAAGCATTGTTTGAAACGCACATAATCACCAACCCAATGCCGTATTCCTACATCTCAACCTAGTGTACCAATATTAAGGAAAACGGACCCCATCGTTTAGCTTCCGATTTCCATAAGTGTGCGTTATTAGCAATGGTAAATACGAATGTGCTATTTAGCGTATTTGGCCAACCATTTGTATTTCAATGACACTCTAGGAGTCGAAACAATGGTAGTCCGCCATTTTGAATTGCATTCCATTAGCGAGCTATTTATATGACGCCAATAGTTTTGTCAACATCCCTAAAAGCCATTGATTTTGCCAGTTCTGACGGCAAAAAACATTTGTTCGGACGAGTATCATGTGTCACATATGGCAGTGCATTGCAAAGAATAGCAAATTGGACAGGTGTTACTTTCGTAATTCATATTATTTAACGACGCATTTATAATTGTATTGGCTGTGTCGTTTTTGAAAGCCATGATTATCAACGTCATTTACCCTAATAGAAAAGTTGGCATAGAAATTGTCAATTCGCAGCCCTATTCATTCCTTCAATGAACACTACCGCATTACCAGTTAAGGTCCACTCTGAACCCTATGAGTTCATCTTCTGTAATACATTCCGGGAAAGACGCCTTGAGATTAATGCAAAAAGCGCAAAACAAACAAAAAACCTGACCATGGAACATAATTCAGTAGATAAGTGATATACTAAAGCGTTCATGAGTTATGTAAGACATAAACACATCCATACAAGCAATTACTACTGTGGAATTATGTCATCAAAATGCATGCCCCTCAAGCGCCCTGCAGCATGACAATATGTCTTTTGGACTATTATGGTGGTTAAGGTGTCCAATTATAGGCCAGCAAACTGGTCTTTTCCGTAATAAACCAAAGGTCAAGTAATTTCTGGATCAAACAATATTGGTTTATACGGTATATCTGGAGCGCGCGCAGACGAACGGAATCCATAAATTATCACCCAAGAACAATTACAAAGAATCGATAAAGCTAACAGCAAAATAGCATGCAATTATGGCATTGGTGATCTTGTGCAAAATTGGAAACAAAATAAAAATAATCGTTGCTTTCAATTGGAAGGCAGCATCGCATAATTGATAGATGCTGCGATTGTCTCATTAGGATGCCGTCCGCTCAGCACCATATGATTTTAATGCAATGGGCAAGAGAGACCAGAACACTTATTCTGTTTACCTAATACCGAATATGCGTAGACTTAACTAGGTTCTAATTGTTATGGGCATCGACGAGTGCTCATTCTAAAACTAATATGAGAAAAGCGTATTTACTGTGTAACTAATCGTTTTTGTACTGCGCCCGTTCAAGAGGCACTTCTGACTTTGTAAGCAGCATCGCATGAAACATCCATAGCTACCCAGAGATAGATTATTGTTTCTCCATTGAAAGTGGATGAAATTTGTAATTTGCTACACTGCTCTTCCACTGAAAGCGCACAATGTTTTTAGATCGATATAAGGTAGTGACGTTTAGGATTTACGTGTTAGATGAGAGCAAACCACGTC
Source organism: Urechis unicinctus (assembly GCA_034190875.2). Taxonomy (NCBI): domain Eukaryota; kingdom Metazoa; phylum Annelida; class Polychaeta; order Xenopneusta; family Urechidae; genus Urechis; species Urechis unicinctus. Next base: position 17,545,912 of record CM067352.1, on the reverse strand, counting down.
ACGACTATATTTAACTTACCTGAACTGAACGGTATCTCAAACAACGCAGCGAGCAGTGAACAGCATCAATAACTTGTGTTTTTTGTCAGAGTTCACATTAATGTTGTCAACTTTGTACCGTATGTCAGGCGGCTCCTACCAAGTCTATCAATTCGAAATGTTTTCTAGATATCATTATTGAGGGCTCCGATTCCAAATGCTTATTAGCAGAATATTCACTATATCAGCTAAATCTTCCATCCTTTGCTTCTGAAATGTTTTTACACTATTTCAAATTTGCGTACCGTCTGTGCTCGACTGGGTGTAATAATAGCATTAATAACAAGTTTAGTTTCCTCAGAGCAGCAAATGAAATGATTGTTTGACAAAAGGACAGTTTAAACTACCATTACACAATGAGCTGGGTGTTTGTGTCAATATTGATAGCACTTAAATATAACAAGGCAACCATATACTGCAAATGATATATAAAGAGATCAGATACCTAATAGACTCCTCTTCATTTATTATAAGATATTAAGAATTTACAAGTAAAGAGATAAAGTTTCCGTATAGATCTCGTCGCATTCGTGTGATATAACTAAAAGAACTACAGTTACAGACCTGAACTTAACTCACATACTGTGTTATCAAGATCCATGAACAGTTGATATGCTGATCGGTGATGTGACATTTCAATTCCGGCCGAATGAATTGACATGCCATGACAACGAAGGAATCATTGTCCATATATAATTGATCTCCTTTAACCAGTGACATCGATTGTATACACACACTTGAGAATACAGACTTGAGACGATATTTCATGGCCGCTCATCGCTAATACGGAGCCATGTCATGGGTGAGATTATGGCGTAATCGCACTGCTTGAAACAGCTATTGCTCTCGATGCTAGCCTGGGATTTATTGTCGGTGATAGCCATGTTATTTTCCTAAGGCACCTCCCCAGGACATTTCGGTAGTCATCGAGAAATCCACGAATAGCCATCATGACGCTTTCGCAAGATATTTCGGCTCACATCCGTCAGTATTAGATTTTGAGATATCGAACAAATGAAGAATTATTGCCGGTCAAGACCTTAGGTAGTGTTTGTTGCTTGTAGAATGCTTGGTGGACTATCGGGAACACTTTCTATGTATCGTCGATAATGCTATATGTTTCGTCGCCATTAATTGCTGCCGGTAACCATGATGTTTTTGCGGTTCGTCGCTTGCTTGATATATATATATATATATATATATATATATATATATATATATATATATATATATATATATATATATATATATATATATATATATATATATATATATATATATATATATATATATATATATATATATATATATATATATATATATATATATATATATATATATATATATATATATATATATATATGTTAAAATACGGCGTTTGGTGAAGTCTGATTCTTACGAAACAATGTAGGTCTTAATTATTCTATTGTTTTACACATTACGTCAATGGCTGTGCTTACACCAAATTGCGAAAAACTAAAAAAGATCTTAGGTGAGTTGCGTCATCATTTAACGCGGTAGAGAAAATTGACATAATGATATCCAGACGTATCTGTAGTTGGCGCCACATCGCTGAGGGAAGAGTACATTAATTAGCATTACTTTTATATAACAACAAACTGCAAGTTGACTCGAATGCATCTGGGGTTTTTTTTGCGATGAAACGGTGGAATAATAATTATGTATAACATAACAATCCCCCCACCCTCGATATATGTATGGCTTGTTTGCACTCAAGTCCGATTTCATAGCTTCAGGGATAGCGTGTTCCGTTGACCGGTAACAAGTTTTGCCTCTGCATACATAATATTAGTCCTTCGGTTGATCAGATAGATAAATGAGGCTCCCGGTAAATTAATTGAGATAAAAAAATATGCAATATAACCCTTACAGTGAACTGAGAAAGCAATTACTGTGTAGTATTGTGATTTTGCCGAAGCCCTCAAAACCATATCTCATCAGTGAAACCATCCACGTCTTCATAAACTAAATCTTACGATTTACCTGCAAAAAGGTCCCTACTAAGATGCTGAAAAGAGGGCTAAATAAATAAGGACACGCGTTGCATTTACTAGGCAGTTGGTTGTAGGGAAGAGCCCGAATTGTTATTTGAACTGTCCTATCGAGCATCCAGCGCAAAATACAACGTTGAATTGCTGCATTTCCGTGACCACTTCATTATTCAAGCCTGGTTATCAGATATGGCTACATGGAAAACAACAAGGAGCATTTTGGACATGGACACTGGGGGTTTTGGTCGTTTTTGTTTAGTGGCTCATGTAACTAGGTCATACTATACTGGATGATGTGACCTATGATGAATGTATTTTTCCCTGTATTCAGCATGATGATCATTTGGCTATAGAGGACGCGAATCAAATACGCGGTAAACGATATAACTCATCATTATATTTGCTTATCAATTGAGTTTGTGCCTGTACGTATTTCATCAACAAAGTACGGCAAGTGTTACTCTTATCTATCAATTATTCGTGTAAATTTCACGACTGCACAAGCTCATGTTCTCATGATTGATCATCATTAGCTCAACGATTTCTTGTTTCCTAGTTTGCTGAGCATGGTATTTGGTTGAAAGAGGTGTTTGTGCAATTCATCACTTAACAAATTAACCGTGCGATTCGTTTGCAAAATGTATGTCATAGTTGAACTAATCGAATTGTCTGTTGTCAATTTTCACCTTATACACAGTTCGTGCAAATGCAGCTGTTATATACCAGTAAATTGACAGGCCTGGGTTGCTCCTTTCCATCCCGGGTAGCACTGCAAAGGTCTACTTATTCTTATTTGATGGTTACTTGCACTATTTAACCCGTTAATGTAACCGAGGATGAGAGACATTGATTAAAAACAGTTCATAATCATTATACCGTCCGAGACAAGGCGCATTAGTGTCGCCATGATCAATTTATCACTTCAACAAAAGCTTCGGCTTTTCGACATGCAAATAAACCGTGGCATCACGTTGCGAGCAAGGATTTAACATGATTTCACTCAGAAAGACGGTAAGGTAATTCATCGTTCAGTCGGTCAAAAGGTGGTGGTTTTTGCATGAGCAATGGGGTCATTACTGGCGACATGTCGGCGTAGGGTATGATGTTATTATCCGTTCACAGCATATTGAGTTTACAGTTAGACGTACTTAGACATTACCAGTGATTGCAAACATGTTTGTAGACGCAATCTGCTAATTGAACCATCGAACTGCTTTATACATCTTACAAAAACCAACAACTAAATCATTTAATGACGTAACTCATTACATTGTCAAACGGCAAACATGCAAAAAGTCCTCAAAAGGTCATCCGGCTATTCATTTTATTTTGAATGACACCACTGCATTTTCTCTAATATTGCGCAGAATGTAACACATGCAATATTTCTGGCTGCATCAGGTGTAGGAATTAATGCGCAATATGTTGTCGCATAAGATTAACGTCATCTTTGATTATTTTTCTAGGCTTTACCAGCTCCAAAGAAAACGTTGATGTTCCCCAGTAGATTCCTCAGAGTTTTTGTTCAATGCAGATTGGAAAGAACATCACATCCCGACCTATTTGGCTGCAGGGTACAATTGTTGATCACTAATGTCTCAATTTCTAAAGTTTGTTGATAAACTCAATTGACTATCGGTATCACATATGCGTTCATAAAAGCAAATAGTTAACCCTAATCATTCATTAAACAGTTGTCGATTCTAACAGTAAACATCGTCTTCATCATAACCCGAAGACTTTTATTGGTTTGTAGGTTTACATATTCTAAATATCAGATGAAATAAGTGTATCTATGTTTGCGATCCTGCATTATTGTCACATCTATTAAATCAATGTAGGTCTATGCTCGCCTAAATGAGTGCAGGTGCGGTTGTTGTAACCGTTATTTAGACTGTTTATACCGTTAAAGTGACATATAGCAATGATATATGCTTGGGTAATTTGCCCGTTAAGAAGCAGGTCAATACAGGTCTCATAATCAAGGGTAAGTGGAGTCGGAAAACCATGCTTGGGTGACATTTTGTGAGATATATTCCAATATTAACCGAGGCGGTTATATCGGATATTTATGTGCTTCGCATGATTGGTTGGGGGCCTGAAGGCCAATTAGCGACGAGTCTTCGTTTCTAGAAAAGAATAACTGTGGAAGTAAGCCCGCCCTGTTTTATCTTAAATGGGGTAAACTGGGACATCATTCCACATAGCTATGATACGCCGATCGGATATACTCGAGCTAGTGTTTGGGATATACACCCGTGATACGCCGATTGGATATTGGCGAGCTGGTGTTCGGTACGGAAGGAGATGACATTGCGAGCTTTCAGCATCGCATCGTCACTTACTCTTCAATGTAATCATGACTTCAATATAACTGTACTACAATATTCACGATTATCCGATTTATAAATCATTCATATCTACAAATTTAAAATATGAGTTACCAACAAGTTGCATATTGGTCAATTTATATACAAGCTCAGAGAAGGAATCCAGTATGTATAATTGATAGTTTGTATCATTATCAACCCGAATATTCATTTTGGTGTGCATATTTTAATAACCCAGTCTTATACACAGACATTTGGTTGTTGATTTCGCTTGGTTGGTAACTAAAAGTGATGCGCATTGCCATTTGTTGTTGATAGTTCCATTGCCTCAAAATCTCAATATCGACCTGGAGTCAAGCAGCAACATACGGACAAATCGCACATATCACCGGCGAATTCACTCGTCAGCAAGGTACCGATTGCATTTAACGCATATATGGCTTTCTTAATATATGTGTATGAAGATTATACATTTGAGCATAGGTTCTCATACAAGTGCTGCTTTCGAAGTGGATATGTTTGTCATATTCTCGAACTGCTAGTTAAGTGTTTAAACATATTCAAAGCGGTGTCAGAAATATCGAACAAAAGTTATCATCTTGCATATTAATGTTATCAACGGTGACTAGAAGGTTTATATGCTAAATCGGATCGTTACACTTGCGTTACGTATTTTGATCACCTTATTACATTGTGGCGATCTGAATGTTCGTAGCTGATGCATTAAATAGATGTTCCAAAGGTGTTTCAATGAGGAGCTTATCTGACACTAACTAATTTCCCGATATCGAAATCCTCCCATTTGTACGTTTTACGTTTATTTACGAACGTTGCTAGACTGGATGATGTTAACGGTGGGATTAACAGCCGTAAAAAAAAACCAATGACAATGGAAACATCTGTAGTTCTCGTTAAAAACTCTAGGGTGTGACTGGCACGTAGAAGAATTAGCATTTTAGTCAGAATAGAAACCAACTGGATCCGTTGTCCGGACATGGAAGAGAACTGATCAGTGTATATTTAGTGTAAATCCATGATAATGTTTAATTGGTAAACCTTCAAAAAAAAAAAGGAAATATAGCCACATATCCTGCATCGCTGACGTCATTGACCAATTGTACGATTGTCTAGATACTTAATTCACTTGAAATAAATCCAATTTAGGCGTTAATCATCCCGACATATGTATAAACGGCAGCAGCATCAGCCATGCGACGGAGGAGAAACCACCCATTGGTTTTGCGTCGTGTCATCGTCCCTTCCTGCTTCAATATTACTTTGCGTAAGCCTGATGAGTTATTTTTGTACCTTGGTGACCGATCGGAATACGCTAGTTTAGAAATGTTATAGTCAGCCGCACAGCATTTGTGGCAATATAACCACCTAACCTTGCAAACCCTCTCAGATATTTATGGTGTGTACCTAGTGCATATAAGCTCCCAAATATATCCGCTTATCATCCATCATCTGCCTGGTTATCCTTATTTTATGATGCCGTCTGATGGGCTTTGATTTATCGTGTGTGCATAGCCAGTTAACGAAAATGTGCGGCATTATCCGCCCTATATATACATCTCATTCAGACGGATAAATAAATACAAACATACACATGCGCTTACATACATATATGCATACATACATGCATGCATGCATGCATGCATGCATGCATGCATGCATGCATACATACATACATACATACATACATACATACATACATACATACATACATACATACATACATACATACATACATACATACATACAAACATACATACATACATACATACATACATACATACATACATACATACATACATACATACATACATACATACATACATACATACATACATACATACATACATACATACATACATACATACATACATACATACATACATACATGCATGCATGCATGCATGCATGCATGCAGCATGCATGCATGCATGCATGCATGCATACATACATACATACATACATACATACATACATACATACATACATATACATACATACATACATACATACATACATACATACATACATACAGACATACATACAGACATACAGACAGACATACATACATACATACATACATACATACATACATACATACATACATACATACATACATACATACATACATACATACATACATACATACATACATACATACATACATACAACATACATACACATACATACATACATACATACATACATACATACATACATACATACATACATACATACATACATACATACATACATACATACACACACACTTATTTTGCTAGTCACCTGCACGACTCGTCCTGTCTTGTTGTAGTCATCCTATAATATCTCCAAAACTTGCTGAGCAACTCCATGTTGCTTGGGCGTGAAACATCAAACGTCTTCGATCCGTCCTGATCTCTGTGACAACTTTCGCTTGGTTTGCTGAGACTAGTGTGTCTCGTCATTAAGTACAACTGCCCAAATATACTTAAATGTCTATATTGCCGGGGATGGTCATGGCCACATATGTTGTGAAATGCAACTGTGAAGTGGTAGCTTTTGGATTCAACAGCAGCTTAGAATTGCGTGCAGTTCATTATCCCATTTCTGCTGGAGAGAACTGACGAGTGTACTATTAAATCGCTAAATTGATAATTATGACTTGTATCGGAAATATTGATGAACGGTGCAAATACAATGTGATGTACTAACAATAGTAGATATCCAACGCGTCGTTTGTGAGGAAATCTTTCTTTTCGTTTTCGTAAAAGCTTGAGAGACGTCAAAATCGATGTTGTTTCTCATTGACGATCTGGCATCATAATGTTAATGAACAGAGCAACAGAATATGTTGATAAACCAATCGTTCACAGAGAAACCCTCATGGGATTATTTGATATAACGGAGAATGATTTTCTCAGACTCGTCTAATCTGTAGGCGTCGTAACTATGTGCTCACCAATCGGGTAGAGGTTGCATTAAATTGCCAATTGTGGCTATCGCGCACGGTGCAATGCGTTGTGCTGGCCAGACATAGTTCCCGATAACTGTGTTGAATAAAATTATTCTCAGGTTTTGGGCCTGATGGTATCGAAAGGATCAGACGATGTGAAAAAGCTTTCGGAATCAGAACAGCGTTGTTAATTCATTAGGATAACGAGTTTGTATGTAAGCGTGTTAGCAGATGTGTGGAAGGGATAGGGAGGGGTCAGTGGGCGGCTGGGTATGTAAGTATGGTACTTATACATGTGGGAATATCTGGTGTTTATACATAGACTGATTCCCTGCTGTACATGGTCTGTTGACAGTGTAACCCTCAAACATCTAGTGTCTTCCATGGATAATGCTTATATTATTAACAGACTCAAGCTTTACAAACTTGGTAATATCTAATTTATGCCGGTCATGCAATGCACCGACGCATGCATATAGTAATTTAAAGTCCCGGGATTCTCATTGTGCAAGAATTCACAATATGCAAATACTCTCCGTAACTTCGCCATACGTATTGTCGATGTATCCCACTATTGCCCGATATTCTGATGCTTGTAGCTCGAATTAAATTCTCCCTGCGTAATTCTTTAGACCTAAACCAAATATTATCCTCGCTTGGTCTAGAGTAGTTTATTCTAAAGCTAACTCTCTGATCATTAGATGTATGTATGTCAGATTTATTTATTCTGGGACTGGAAGTATATGCAAATTATATTATTCTTTGACCATGCAATATGAGCACACCGACGGATTATAAATCACATTATCTCAGGCGCAATGATACGGCCACAATATCAAATGTACTTTCGAAAGATATCGTTGCAGTCTGTCAAATCTAGATCAGTGCCAGATAGACTTACATAGGAGAGACTTATTAAGTGGCCCATAACGCGATGGCTTTATATGTACGATGAATTGGTTAACAGCTTCCATAAAAGTGATGAAGACGAAGATATGTCCACAAACAGGAACTATTTGTCACATATCTACTTTTAATGTATTTTATTGAATTGCGCTTTCACTTAAACATAGGAGTTCAGGGTTTGCTTTATAAATTATCCTCCCATCAACACACCTTACTCGCTAGTCGAGCACATGTAAATGATACACTCCAGCGATGATGGACAGTTATCAAACTGCTCATCCAATGGAAGGCGCCGTTTAACATGCGGAAAACAATTGCCAAGTATGACTATGTTGCAGTTTTGTCCCGCACCACAAACGGCACTTTCATTGCATGATCAGTTGGAGGCTATTAGTGGGTACTATAACCTGCACCTCATCATCAGCATCACTTTGCGACATAGCCACAAGGATACCAGAGCAGAATTATTGTTCCAGTACAACTAACAGATGATTAAAGTGATTCAAGGCGGAATTGTTGGCTAACGTGTTGGCGTCACATAATACTATCATAATGAAATTTGAAACTATTCATCGTCTACGGCAAATACAAAGATAGAATCCATGAGCGTCCGTTGCAAACGTTTCAGAAAAGCATTATTTGTGAAGGATATAAACTCCCGTAATCGCTTTATCCCCATTGCAATTCACAGCGGGTGGAACTCGTTTCAAATAATGTTCGCCAATCCCCACTTTAGGCATTGTGCAATGCACATCGTAAAACTTGCTTTATTTGCACAATCAAATAAAGGAAATAGCTCTAAATATTATTTGATTTGCCTAATAACAGCAAGTTGTTAAGCTTTCTAAAAGCGTTTCACACAAGACACGTTATGCTTTTTACGGAGGCAGCCACTTATGGCATACGTATTGCGGGCACATTCGTAAAACTTCACTATTTCAATTTGTCACTTATAATATAATAATGGTTTATTGTCTCAAATAATACAAATACAACAACAACAACAGTTTACAGATTTAACATCAAGTGTATTGAGACAAATGGAAACTGGAACAGTAAACTGTTTTTTCAGTTTTTTGATTAACTACACTTAATGACAGAAGTAACTAACAGCTGAAAGCAAGAAAAAAAAAATATAAAGTATATATATACTTATTCAATGATATAATTTCACATAAATATATAGATACATTGCTATTGAATGGAGGAAGCGACTATAATATACTAAAAATACTAAGCTACCTTCTCCAAAATGAATAACAACTAATCGCAACATTTCTCTTATCGACAACGCGTGTATTTTACCCAATCTAATCCACATGAAGCCCGAATTGATCATTGGAGTATAAACAGTACTGGCGGAGGTCGACATCACTAGCGACCTCACGTCAATTGGCTACAAACAAAGTTTATCATAATTCTATTCTTATTTTAACATTTACAATGTTAATATAGTTTCAGAATGTCATGGACACTGCATGCGTTCAACGAGGCTTGTTAGGACTTTCTAAGATAAGTGCACTTCCATAATTAAACAGATTGATGCCACTGGCCTGATGAGGCATCATATTAAATGAATACGCAATTCACAAGGTCTTCCAGCGCTAAATAATTCCAATCTTATGTCATATTGGCATGCTACATACGCACTTTATTAATTGCGTCATCCTTCATCTCAGCTAATGAGATTGATTTCTGCGTTAATATGCAGACCACCAATGTATTGGTTATCGGTCACTGAGCATTATAGCGTACCTGTGTAATAAGGCAGATTTGCCGTTTGTAAGATTTTGGCTAATTATTTTATTATTATATAGCCGTTATCGAAGAATGTTGTGCTGTCTTTTGTACAATCACTGTAATTTGTGTGTCGGGAGAGGGTGGGGGTGGGGGGTGTGGGGCATGGGCGCTTCGAAAAACACAACAGACACCACTTTGTCAACAGTGCAGCGTGCATTCATGGATTCTATTGTAGCGCCGCCTGACGACTAGCTTGCTGCTTGCTCATGGTAATGGTCACTGAATAGCCAGCAAGAGTGATCTTTCTTATGGTAGCAGTGAGATCCCCAAAGTGTTTAAATTTCTGATAAGTTGGCTGGAGATGACTTGTGTGATGTTTCCTGGCAGATTGATTGCATCATTGGTCAAATGCAAGCGTCGTTTTGAAGAAGCTTCGCGGAAAATCGTTTATACCATTATTTGATTTTGTTGTTTTAGGCTCTCACTTAAAAATAAATGCAAATCGTCCATCTTCTCAAGATTATATAAGTTTTTGATGGAAATAGGAAAAGGTGTTGTGTCAAACCAAAGCGGCAAACTGCGAATCATAGGTTTACAATGAAAAGTGGAGACACAGAAAACGACAAAATGTCAATGGATCATGACTCGTGTCAATCTCCCATGACCTACCCACTGATACATCCATTGCTCAGCTGCCCGACAGCTGAACTTGATAGAGAAAAAAAGACGATGATTGGATTGGATTGATTTGAATTCCACCAAATGGCCACATGCCTCAATGGGCGCAAAAACTGACAAGAAAATCGTCTTATGCGACGTTGTGTTCTAGATAATCTAGCATCTTGATTCGGGTTGCAAATCCTACATTTACAAGGATGGGAAAGTCAGTAGGTCTATTCAAAACACATACGCGACTACCATACGGTGTATATCTTGCATTCATGAAAACAAAACGATAGTTAAACCAAAACCAAAGTTAAGCATTGTAAATTGTGAGATGCGAGAGAATAATGTAGTGTATTTATGTGTGAGCAGTCAACCACAGATGCAAAGGGCAATGCAATGAAGTGTTGTTGTGAAACATTTGCACTACCCCCTGCACCCCTTTCTGCTACACCACATCCATTGAGGAAATGCAGTGATTTCCACTTCATTTCAAGTTATGTGGAGATGTACATAAAAACCCTTCAATATCCAATGCATTGTCCCAGGTCACATAATGTGTCTATAATGACTCGTTAGCAAGTCTTCGAGTATGTGAATCATGTTGTCTTGGTTGTTTGGCCAAGGTGTATCCCGGTCTTGACTGAGCCTAGTGGTAGTCCTATATGCAGTGGCGATCGCCATCTGGTGTACATGGATAGCTGTTCGATAGTAGAAGCTGGTTAAGGCACACACTTAGGCTGGACTGAACTATGATGTCTAGACCAAACAACGTAATAAGCTTCTGTACCAAGTGTGATTCTGGCACTGATTACACCTTGCAGTGGGCATCAAATGAATCATTGATGTCTTGCTTCATCTTAACATGTCTCTCAGTAGCTCTGACAATATGAACTGTCTCAGTGGCAGCATCGTCCCTCACCTGCTTCCTCCCATGTACCACCAACATACTTACTTAACACGAGAACCGCTTCGCGACTATACTTGTGAGCGTCCATGTTTATGATATAAGTCAATATTCTGTACTTGAGTTTAACGTACACGCACAGTAACAAAAGACTGTTACTAGTTAGACGCATGGTACGGTTCTGTTAAATGCTACATTGACCAAAGGTTTACCAATATGTCTGCCTATCTAAATGATAAACTAGCTTCTGGCTTGCTCTAATCATTGTGAGGTTCTCAGGGCTATAACCCACTTACTCTAGCTTATCTTACTTATACCTTATAACATACGAACGCACAAACGATGTACAATGCATTAAACAACACCTTTAGTATTATACCGTTTCTGGTCCCACCCAAAAGTGACATTGCGATTAGATCTGAATGAGAATTGACATCACTCTACGACAACTTCGGGCATATTCCGAAATGACATTCATTAGAATATCTACAGTATGGCCGATTTCTTATTAATTTCGGAAATTGTCTAGGGAAAGCCATGTCTGTTCGATGATCCCGGCTATTTATATTGCCTTAGTTAAGTAATTGTTTTTAAGACGTGACGAATAAATAGCAAGATACATTCATTTACACCATAGCAAGGTATCATGGTATATACTTGTTAAACCCGGAAGGGGGGTAAACTACCCAAAAGGATGATATACTACCTAAAATATTAACGACATAACATATCTACATATAGTGCAGAATAGAAATAGATAAATTGTAACATACAAGAATAGACTTAGTAAAGCCCGCGATAGGTACATATATTTTCAAGACACCTATATTGATAAATCATTGAAAATTTGTTGCACCCAAAACAAAAACATAAATGTCATTTCAGCAATCAAACATGGAGGGAGGAAAAATTGCACGAAATACCAAAAATAGAACGGACGGGCTGTTAATCAGAATTTCAAATGCGTTCAACATGGAGATCCAAATATAGACCACATCGACCTAAAAAGGGCGCTTATAACTACGTTAGAGCTTCACTCGTTCCTACCAGAACAGAACGTTGCCCGTGTGGCGCCTGATCTATCACGAAATATTCCAAGCTACTTCTTGAATAAAAGCGTCTGACAGGTAGCTATGTAGCAGTAATGGCGTAAACACACTCGAATGATTGATGATAGCTTATAAAATGATACAGCGTGATTTTCTTTCTTACGGTACAGATGGGGCTGTACTTGTTTTACTAATGACCGAGCACTAAAGATATTTTCATGGGGCATTGAGCATGAATAGCACGCGCTAAACATCTCCTCGAAACGTTCGTGAATTGGCAGAATTAAACAACCCGAACATTTCCGCATTATGTAAATAATGGTGCAGAAAATAAACATTTAGCTTAAGAACGTACTTAACTACCCAGAATTGTATATAAACAAAGAATCTCCGCCATATCTTCGAGTATTAAAGGTAATAGGGCTGTTGACGCAGGGGTGACATTTGTGACCCACCCAACCCAGGTCGCCCACACCCCAGATATCCAACCAGCCAGCAACCATATTTCCAACGGACTAAGTTCGGGCAGCAATGAGTCGCGGGGGGCAGGGGCCACGAGTCACAGAGGAACCACCATTACCTATACTACCAACCTCCAGGGTCTATCCATAGAAGTCTTCAAGCGTAAACATTCTAGGGCCAAGTCTACCGGTGTAGGTTCCATTTTTCACGCAGTCGAGGTCCTCTATAAACTTGATAACCTTAGTGTTGTTCTGCTCGATAAAGTCGGGATCGGGACAAGCGGTTATCAATCTCATCTGAAAGAACTTCCAACAGTAGAACGCCCCCGTCGGCCTCTCAACGGTCCCACTCGGCCCTCCCAGCCAAGGACCGCGATGCTCCTGTTCCACGTCCAGGCAACTATTAAAACTCCCATTCGCGCCATAGTCGCCGTCTTCGAGGCCCTCATTCGACGCCCACCCCCAAGCCACCGTCTCCTTATACTTCTTCCGATCCTTGTGATACACCTGGTTATACGCCTCAGCCCTCCCCAGGTCCTCGTAGGCGCACAACCTGAAGACCCAGTCGACACACACCCCGATGGTCGCCACCGGACAGTGGTGCAACCCCAACAGAACCTGAGGCTTATACATGTTCGGAATCACCCTCCCAGGACTCCGAGTGTAGGGGCACTTTACCTCGAGCAGCACAACCTCCTTAGGATGCCCCCGACAGACAGCATCTACCCCACCCCCGGCCTGTGCCCGCCGGATCAGGAGCACACAAAAGCCATCCGGAGTGTAGGCTGTCGTACCGCCTTGAATATAGATATTGTTTCCGTAGACTTTGGTGTCGTACACCTTCTCCAATACCGCAATTGCAACCTCCTCAAAAGTCTGAACCCAGAGGCAGGGGGCGCTAAAGCGAACACCCTCGTTGCTAGTTTTTTTAAATCAGCTTCTTACTATAGCTGCTAAAGTAGTTTTTCCCTATGATAGCGGAGTAGTCACTTCCTCCAACGCAGTCCTTCCTCGTGGTCTCCCTTTGGTCCGTATTTTGCTTGCTTCCGGGATGATCGTTGCAGAAAGATTTAATCCTCGCATCCCTTATACCCCCGGCTCATTGTTTAAAAAGACAGTCGGTCGGCTGGTCTGGGGGCTCTTCACTGTTTAAATAGACCGGTAACTGGACGTCTGTCTGCTAATAAGGCCTCTAAATGCTCCAATCACTCCATAAGATCATCATTCTTAACCTCCAGATTCTCTCACCAGTTCCACAGGCCATCATACTTGGTCTCCATATCACTCAGTTTGCACTCCAGGTCTATTTTTTCTTCTTTCATATAATCTTTGTCTAACATCAACTCTTTCACACCACCCTCAAGTTCAGTAATACGCTCTTTTGTATTCATTTCTACCCATTATACCCTCGTTTATACAATAGGCTGATTCATATGTGCACGTTATCGTTGGTGGTTGTGATTCATATGTGCACGTTATGATTCATAGCGTTCATAATACCCGTTATAATTAGAGCATACACTTGTTTGGGGTGTACTCAGTACAATGTTTAAGCTAATTAGTCGCTGCAAATGTAATTACCAGAAATCTAAAAATCTTAAAAACAACCCCTTTTAACGGTGTATTTGGAGTGGCAGTCTTTCCAAGTGTCATCCTCAATTAACGCTCTACAGAGTGTACCGAGAATGTTTTTGTTGTTGTTGTGAACACCCGTATTTGTTCTATACTCAAACGCTAATCATTATATAGCACCAAGTTATCATACTATGATTGTCTCTTAGTATGTCATTGCGGGGCTCGTGTTGTCAAGTGCCACTGTATTTGTGTATCGTGAAGAGGTTACCTGGGGCCTCAATAACATCTACACTTACTTCCAGTAATGGTTCATATCCTGGAGGGGATAGGAATGAGTTACGTGGGATAGGAGCCAGTCCGTTAACATACAGCCTAAACTTCGGTGGAGGTGGGGTTGCAAGCGAAATCACGGGGCATCTGTGGTCCTACCGAACCTGGAGAGCAGTTGTCATACTAGGAGGCCTTTGCACTTTTTTCACACAACTCTATGTATTGAGGGCGGGACATTCACAGCCCGACTCTCGTCTTTTTCATTGATTGAAACAGCCTGACGCGCCTTTACAGATCTAGCCTTAATTTCACCCTTCATTTGGCTATATTTTTTGAGCTCAGCTAAAACGAGCTTAAACTCATGATCCGAGATAAAACCATCTTCAAGTGCCGCTGATACATTGTCGGCAATGGTATTCAATTTGCTCTGCGCTAGAATGCGGATCTGATCATGTTTTTTAACCTTTAATGGTCAGCTGCCGACTGATGAATTTTCCAGCAATTATAAGTAGCCCACAAGCGGCCCCCGTAGCACCCAAGACTGTAGCAATAGGGGCAGCAACCACCGTAGACATCAGACCCGCACCACTTACGCCAAGACACATACTCACAGCAACTAAAGCAGTGTCTACAGCGTCCACTGAGTTTACTGCACACCTATATTTTTTATACATAGCACCATATTTTTCAATTTCTTTCTCAAGGTGTTGCTTCTTGAGACTGATCTCATTCAGCTTATAGGAGTGGCCCGGATTATCATCAGGCCGCGCAGTAGGTTGTTGTTTCATACTACCGTTATAGGCACATAAGTCTAGAAGTCATGTTCAATTAGGAGCGATACTACAGACCAAGTCGCACCTCTGTTTTGAGTGGTTGTATAAAAGTTAATAACGCTGCCTTGTTCTAGCTGTAAAGGCTGGTCTAAAGATATTACAACAGCCCATTGGTCAGCAGGCTTACTTATTCCTACCGCTTGATTCGCTCCATTAATAACAGGAACGACTGTTATAACAGCATTATCAGCACTAACGCCCGAAGACAACCCCATACGAATGATCCTACCATTGGTATATCCACAGGTTGAGCCTTGTGAGTCTAGACCCCTAGCCCCATACCCAAACGACCACTCATATCCTCTGCGAAGGGGGCCACTTGCTTCTGCCCATATAGTAATGAGATGGTTCGTTTGTGAGCTTATGTGTTCTCTCAGGTCCCTACGATGCTGTCTGTGTCTGTCAACATCATACTTTTTATTAGCAGCATCCTTTTGCGATATTGGGTCTCCCAACTGAACGATTTTATTATCTCCCATTTCAAGGTCTCCAGCCATAGTACCGCTACCTTTATCCATTGTTTGTAAGTCTACATAGGTCTTTATTACATATTTGGAGAGGTCGGCACCGCCCTGATCTGTCTGCGCTCCATAAATACTCGCTTTTATTGACATCTTGTAAATTGAAGAACAACACCAATAAGAAAGTCGTGGTTGTTCAATATACGTCCCTTACTATCTCTTATCTGAACCTTTAACTCATTCACGGCTACTGCACTAACACATTTTAAAACAGGATTAGCGATGTTTGTGGTTATGATATCACCGAAAGAGACGTCCCCACAGCTTACAACTTCAAGAAGCGTAGTGGGCACACCATCAAGTATGTTGTGCGTGATACTGACTTGATCGAGGTGGACATAAAGTGGGTTAAAGATACTAAAGTTTACAGGCCAGACGCCTCTGTACAGACCTGAAGGAATCCATCCTCCACCCACACCGACATCAAGAAGATGTAATACTTTTAACGCACCACCGTCACATCGTAAAGACCCAGAAGGAGGAAATGAGAGGGTAACAAACCCAGCTGCATCTTCAGCGCTCAATCTAGGACCTAAAGTATCCGGAGTTAAAGATTCAACCTCCTTATGTATAAGCTTGAAGCTCCAGAGGCCAGGCGGGAGATTGGAAACGTGTAACGCCTCTGACCCAAAACCATCTGGGAGCCATAGAAGGGGCACATCTGATTCAATGTTATACCAGCCCACAGTATACGTGATTGACCTAAGACGCACGTATAGAGCACCTGCAATATTGTCAATAGGATTTTGCAGGGACACATGTCACCTCTTTGAACATTTGACAGAGTGTGATACCTAGCACTATGAATAAACAAGCCTTTAGTTTCAATACGAATAAAATGTACAAACCCGGCCCAGTATACGTACCCCATATTGCCCTCGAGGATCTGACACATCTCCACATCCAGGTAAAGTCGGATAGTATCACAGATGCGTTTGGTGAAGAGTTCTCCAACCTGTTCGAGAAATACTTGGTGCCAAACATAAGCGATGACAGCCTTGTAGTTGGCTGGAGAACCAACCACATGCAATACTGGCAGAACCAGATAAACTTTGTTGTATGGTGCTCAACCAGTGGCTGTGTACTCCGTGACACCATCTTTGTCGGTCTTGTAGAGATTTACTTTGACTGCGAGCTGGGTTTTGAGAACACCTAGCAGGTTCAGCTCCTCGACCAGTACTTTATGAACCTGGGGTCGCACGCCTTTCTGGAAGATCTGAAGGCCTGAGGCAAAGGGGTGAGCCTTGAGGACGTTCATGACCCACCCTCGCAGTTGGTTCTTGATGGCCCGCTTGGTTTTCCTGAAGTTGAGATCGGTCTGGGTCGGGTTGTGGTTGACCTTTGTGCGGGGGGTTGGAACTAGTCTGGTGGTTGTCCTTGGACGTGGAATTGGTTTTATGTAGGCTGACCTTGGACGTGGAGCCGGCGCTTTCACCACCTAAGACCAGAGACGTGGCCGTGGGGTCGGCACTGGGGGAGGTGATTGGACTAGTTCACCATCTATCTTGGTCCTAATTCTTGCGTAGATCTCCTTGTACGTCGGGTAGGGCGGTGGGGCTGTGCCGTGGATTTCAGCATAGTCAGCTTGGGCCTCTCGGGCGTGCGTAGGGCAAGGAAGGGATTGAAGTCCTATTCTGCGGCAGCTCCTGGACCTGGTCAGAGTTACATTTCAACAAAAGTGTTTTGTGAGCATATTTGGACGTCAGCGATACAGAATCCGTATCGAAAGCTTAAGAAAACAATTAGATCTATCACAGCAATAATCAATGTCCCATATTTCCTCCGTCAAAATGAGCACAGTAAATCTTCTTCTTCTTGACGATCACAAACAGGAATACGAACATTAAAGTTTTCAATATGCTAGGATAGATGATTTGCATTTTTATTGCTTTACCGTGCCGGTACATATATTTGCCTTTGGAAAACCGAGTGCAAGAGTACAAAATGAAAAGTTAACTAAAATAGATTGACATAGCCAGATTATGGATGTTTCATTCTAAGAGCTGGTTTGCTCATGTATCGAGCGTATAAACGACTATCATGATCTAAGGAATGATTTCTAGGCATTCAATTTTGCAAAAGCATTTAATAAAGATGAATCGGGTCGGTCACATACTTATTGATAGAGGTAAAGTTTCCGAAAAGACAGTCATAAACAATCGGTTTTTGTTTTGTCTGTATAAAATGAGTGAAGCCATGTCAATAGGATAATGGTCAGGGTGTCATGGCCGCAGCGATGGACCTTAGCAGCGAATCGCCTGCTTACAGCTTAGCAATGTGTTCCCAATTAGTGGCCAGTTATATTGTTGTTTATAAGACGCTGTTAGTAGAGCAGATAGATAAATATATATTTTGAATTTATATGAAATACCCAACGCTTCGGCATATTCGCAACTCTTAGGCATACCAGTCAATGAAACTTTAAACAATGCAGGCGCGCGAAATAGATTACAGAGCTTTAGAACACTACAGATTATCTCAGTAAACAGCATCATCCCATAGAGCAGAACTGCTTATGAAAATAAAAAGCTTACTTTGCGCTTGGATGGGCTGGATATTGACTAGCAATCAGCAAAAAGGGCACCCAAGCGCGTTAGAAGGTTGCATGGCAGGTCTTTATCGTTAATTTTACCATCTAAAAAGCAATAAAGTTGCATAATATATTCCACCGGAGACACAATTGCTCTCACATCGTCGCATTGTCCCTGATTAAATGTACATGATTGAAGGGTGTGTTTTGGCAAACTGAAAGCCTAACATATTCATCAACAACAAAGGAAAAGTTTTCTCTCTATCTCTGTTCGCTTCATGGCTTAGTGATAGAGTGGGAACATCAATCCGGCAAAACGAATAGAAAAAACTGGTAGTTAACTAAGATCACAGCTATTCCTCACTTTTCTTTTCGACGTGCTATGATGTTTAAAAGAAATATGCAATCTCGGCTACGTGTTTGGATTATGAATCAAGCAAAGCTGTTACATTTGTTGATACACAAATGTACTCTTATTGTAAATCACATCAATGATATATCTATCCGCACGTACTGTTCGCTGACACTAAACGGCTATTAATCAGCATCGCTGATCTCTAACTGGGGACAACATTTTCATATTGTACTTCCACTGTTTCGTGAAGTACTTGCTCAAAGTCACTGCAAAACAGTGTTACCATTAAACTGTAGAGTCTATTATTTAATCATTTTGATAGGTAACGCACTTTGGCGGCGTTGTAAGACTGGAAGAAGCGTATTATTTGTGCTACCATCCTCCCATAAGTTGGCCAGTTTTGTCTGGTTTCGGCTGAGCAAAGATTTGCCGCATACAGAGCCTAGCTTATCTGACGAATTGATAATCTTGCTGCATGCAAATCTTAGTACACTTTTCTCAAACCACATGGCTTTGTCATGTGCTCAATGGTCTTTATTTAGCCGGTTGTGTGTGATATTGACTGAACATTTATTTTCTGTATGCCTTGAACACATTATCCGTCGATTATACATCACTGAAACCTCTGCTGCTCGCGAAACGTCTGCATATCTCACACCCACTATGCCTTGCCACTAACGCGTTCATAAACTACTTACGCATGCGCGGCTTCAATCTATCCATTCCCTTTATAGACTCTCAGCTGTGCGCCGTGACTGCCAGTTAAGTGTTTTACTTTTTTATTTGTCTTGAGACTCGAACGATAACTCTCAACGACTCATTTGATATGAACGCGCATATTTAAGGCAAGCGACATTCTCTTCTAACAATTAGGGTACCTATAATAATGAATTCGCCAATATTCTTATGATTGAATCAATGTGACCGCATGTCTGTTTAACTTCTGTAATGAACACCGATCCTTTCTTAATGTTACAACATATGCCGGATTCATAGATATGATACAAAATATTTAATAATTGGCCTTCTTCGAGGCTAGGTGAAAGATAGATTAGTCGCGACCTTGCCATCTGAGGGTTAATTTATGTTTGCTTTTGTGCGATTTGCAGTAAGTATGGCATGCCTTATTTGGACTTTAAACTAATGCAATGTACGAGTTTTGTTATTCGATATTATTTAGTTTTGATTGCGAATGTTGTATTTGTGTTAGGAAGAGATAAGTTTAATGCATTTGCTGAGTATCACGATACATCCTTACTTAGGCAACAAAACGATAATCGTGAAAAGTTGGCTATGCATAACTCTTATAGTAAATATCATAACACACACGTGTTTGCGATGAACACGAATTCTGTCAAAACCTCTGTGGGATATGAGTTTGCATTATTACATAACGCCATCATTCTATAGTTTTTGTCGATATCATCTTTGTGCCTACAACGTTGTGATACGTGATTCCAATTGACAGAAATTGGTTGAACTAGAACTAATGGTAAGCATATAAACATTATTACAAATATGTAATATAGAACGCTTCTGTGGGCGTTCATTATTGCGCACGCTATCGACAAGAGAGAAACAATATTAATACATAAATGGTTCTAAAAGGGCTTGCGCAGGTGACCAGATTGCTGACTAGAAGCCGCGTACTGATTTTAGGAGTTTGAGACTAGTACTTAGTTTCACTTGATATGACCGCCCAAAACACATTCAATATAAGCTTAACACAGCAAACAAATAACTAGAATGTGTTTATCCGTTTTGGCAAATTACTAAAACGAAGTACACAATTAGTTCGAAGTAGACAATAAGTTGGAAGCTGTCAACATGTTGCATCACTTTTCTGAACACGACATGAAAACTGATCGATATAATGAGGATGCAGCAACATGCAATTTCTGAAGGTTGCATGTTGCATATTTATTGAATATCATCGTTTTACCGATTTTCTTGCCTCATTAAATACATATCTATGCGTAAAATTCCGCCACCATTCGGCTTCAACATACAGAAGCATCCACTTTTAATGATTATTTATCGTAGCTTCAAAAATCACCAAAAGTATTTGGGAAATGCAGTTGATGCCTTAGTAATTTCGTTTCCATAGAAACTCATTAGGATTTTCCAGGTTAACAAATAATGAATCAGCCTGTAAGCAAGCATCGCATTCTAGATTTCAGTGAAACAGCTACCACAGCGCCCATTCGATAGACAAATCTGCGGCCAACAACGATACCCTCCACCAACAACTATTACGCTTTGATAATCTATCCCTGTTGTTGGAGAAAAGCATTTATTGTGCCTCCTTAATTTTTGGCAGTTACTGCACTTTAAAATCTGTTTCATTAGTTATCCACTTCATGCGCCTGCGTCCCTAAATAAAATCTTTGCGACAAATTGACAAAGATTATGACTGTTCATAAGTGTTTTCGGATATTTTCCTCTCTCATGAGCGATTAACATAACCACAATGAACTCTAGTCGCAAGAAAGCAACAGATTTTGCAAAGTACCACTGTTAGTACGTTTTCTTCTGCAGGCAAATATACATTGTATCTGACACGTTTATGCAATGCATTTCTCTTGTGAATGTAACTGGTGAAACAGTGATATGTTGTTTGACGATAAGGGTAAGTCATGAAAATCTTCCTGATATTCATTGAAAGTACCAGACAATAAAAGATAGTAACTGTTGACGTGGAATTAGCCACAAAGTAGTTTAATCTCTGTCAAAAACCGAATAAATCTTAATAATAAAGTTTCCGTGACCAATTCATTATTCAGGCCTGGTCATCAGATTTGGCCGCATGGAAAACTACAAGGGGCATTTTAGACATAGACACTGGGGGTTTGTCATCTTGGTCGCTATTGATTAGTGACCCATGTAACTAGGTCATACTACACTGGATGCTTATGAACTTTCTTCACGGTATGATGTATATGCTTGTTCCTGCATTCAGCAAGGTGATCATTTGACTAAAGAGGACGCGAATCAAATACACGGTACACGATATAACTCATCATTATATTAGCTTATCAATTGAGTCTGTGCCTATAGGTATTTCATCAACAAAGTATGGCAAACATAAGCTCACGTACTCATGATTGATTGTCGGTAGCTCATTGGTTGAAAGAGGTGTTTGTGCAGTTCATCACTTAACAAGTTAACCGTGCGATTCGTTTGCAAAATTGATGTCATAGTCGAACTAATCGAATTGTCTGTTGTGAATTCTCGCTTAATACATACACACTTCGTGCAAATGCAGCTGTTATATACCAGTGAATGGACAGGCAGCAAGGTAATTCATCATTTAGGCGGTCCAAAAGGGGTCGTTGTTGCATGAGCAATGGGGTCATTACTTGCCATATGTCGGTATAGGGCATGATGTTATTATCCGTTCACAGCATATTGAGTTTGAAGTTAGACGTACTCAGACACTACCAGTGATTGCAAACATGTTTGTCGGACGCATCTGCCAATTCAATTATCGTGCTGCTTTACACGGTTTACACAAACAACTACTAATGCATTTAATGACGTAAGTCGGCACATCGTTAAACGGGAAACATACAAAAAGGCCTCAAAGTCACCCGGTTATTCATTTTATTTTGAATGACACCACTGCATTACGTGACATGGCCTTTCTCCAATATTGCGAAGAATCAAACACATGCAATGCTTCTACCTGCATCAGGTTTAGGAATTAATGCGCGATGTTTTATCGCATACATTCCACGTCATCTTTGATTATTTTTCTAGGCTTTACCAGCTTCAAAAACACGTTCCTATACTTCAGTTGATTTATCAGAGCAATGTTTCGTCCATTATAACCCAGTTTGCTGATTGGAAAGAACACCACATCCCGCCTTACTTTGCAGCAGGGTACAACTGTTGATCACTAGTGTCTTAATTTCAAAAGTTTGTTAATAAACTAAGACTGTGTTATTCTGTACAGAAGCAGCTTATGGGACTTTCGGTATCACATATGCGTTCATAAAAGCAAATAGTTAACACTACTCATTCATTAAACAGTTGTCGATTCTAAAAGTAAACATCGCCTACATCACAACCCGAAGAACTGATAAAGCATTTGATTGGTTTATAGGTTATATATTCTAAATATCAGATGAAATTAGTGTATCTATGTATGCGATCCTGCATTATTATCGACCTCTATTAAATCAATAATGTAGGTCTACGCTCGCTTAAATGATTACAGGTGCGGTTGTTGTAACCGTTTTTAGACAGCCTATATAGTTGAAGGCATATAAAAATGATATATGCTTGAGTACTTTGGTCGTTAAGAAGCACGTCCCAGAATCGAGGCTAAGTGGAGTCGGAAAACCCTGCATGGGTTACATTTGGTAAGATAGTCCAATATTAACCGAGTCGGTTATATCGGATATTTATGTGCCTCGCATGGTTGGTTATGGGCCTCAAAGCCAATTATCAATAAGACTTTGTTTGAAGAAAAGAATAGCTGCGTGAATAAGCTCGCCTTGTTTTATGTAAAATGGGGTAAACTGGGACAGCATTCCACATAGCTGTGATACGCTGATTGGATAATGGCGAGCTGGTGTTCGGTATAGTAAGAGGTGACCTGGCGAGCTTTCAACATCACATCGACTCTTACATATAATAATGACTTCAAAATAACTTAACCACAATATTCACGATTATCCGATTTATAAAACATTCCTATCCTCAAATTTAAAATTTGAGTTACCAACAAGTTGCATATTGGTCAATTTATACAGAAGCTCAGAGAAAGAATGTATGTATAGTAAGTAGATTGTATCATTATAACATCGAAAATTAATTTTTGTATGCATATTTTAATAACCCAGTCGGAAGTATGACGACGGCGGAGATCTTCCTGGACAAATATTCCGATATTTTGATCACGTCACGTCTGTTGAAAAGTACACCACATCAACAAGTTAACTGTTATGGTCCACTGGAGGTCAGTCTGATGACAGGAGAGGATTGGGGAAAAGGACGATAGTGTGTAAGGCGGCTAATGCTGCAGGCACCGCAAGAAACAAGTTTGACCTCGACATTCAATGTAAGCTGTAATTTAGGGCACATTAGCCCATGAAAGATTTATTTTCCCACAGTGGACCATACCAGGTAACTTGTTGATGTGGTGTACTTTTCAACAGACGTGACGTGATCAAAATATCGCCATACATAAAAGTTTGTTATGTATGGCGTTTTTGCACTCATGTCCGATTTCATTACTTCAGTGAAGTTTTGCCTCTGCATACATAATATTAGTCCTTCGGTGGATCAGACAGGCCTTTGGGGCTCCCGGGAACTTAATGCAGATAAAAAAATATACTATATAGACCCTCACAGTGATCTGAGAAAGCAATTATTTTGTAGTGATGTGATTTTGCCGAAGCCCTTAAAATCATATCTCATCAGTAAAACGAATATCTGCTTGTAATCATCCACGTCTTCACGAACTACATCTGACCATTTACCGGCAAACATGTCCATAGTATGATGCTGAATAGAGGGCGAAATAATTAAGGACATGCGGTAAGGTAATTCATCATTTAGGCGGTCCAAAAGGGGTCGTTGTTGCATGAGCAATGAGGTCATTACTGGTCATATGTCGGTATAGGGTATGATGTTATTATGATGATGCTAGTATGATGATTGTATTTTAGATAATAAATATGTAGGCAGAAGGTAGTATGGTAAGAATGAGTGATATCGTGTTGATACCTTGATATTACTATTATCAACCTACCACTTACATATTGCTTAAACACCATCCCATTTCACTGCATTGCCAAGGGAATTATGAGATTAATTTAACGAATAATTCAAGCTGAATCATAACGTATGAAAAGGAAACCACAGAAAGCACAACAATATTTGCCATGGGTGTTGAATATTGGCAAATAATGTTCTGACACTCTCATTGTGCGCGCATCAACAAAACTTCTGACGAATTCTATCGTTAAATCTTTCCGTTTTTATAACAGATTGGCTAATTATGACTTTTCTTATCGCTTTTTTAGATACCTGCTTAGTATTGTCGAAATTAATATATTTAATGTTATAATCCAAAAAAGTAGGATGCAATCTCTGTCTCTCACAGTATGGCTGAGGGGCCAGACGTCATGTATATAGCGATGACATGTCTTGAGCTACACATAAAGCAGGAACTTAAGTTATGTACACCGGTATTGTTGTAGTAATGTGCTCGAATATGACGTTGCTACAATTGCAGAATATGCTAGCGTGAAACGACGCATTTTCCTGATATGCCGTCATGTGAACCGCAGTAAGAATATAGGAGCGAACTTAACAACCTCTGAATCTCCTCCTTGCCAGTGTGCACCGTTCACATATGTAGCACTAGAGCATAACGTCTTAATGATTAAGAATAATTGAGTCAAGAGACACGCACGCCTTCCCCGACGAGGCGTGAAACAACGCACTCATGCTGGTGTCGCCTATCAGCTGCAGTGCTTCAGCTTTCGCGCATATTCTTGCTCCCTATTGACTTACTAGATAACTATGCTAAAAGCCAAAGCAAGAATTTCAAAGTTACAAATAAACAAAATATGCTTTCTGTGATGATAAACGTTGCGTAAGAGGTAATTAGTGACTGCTAGTGTTTCACATGCATGGACACTTAAATTATAACCAAATAGGAAACGTATTGTAAATGTACACCCATGTGCCATATCACGGGACAGCATCTAGTCCGAAGTAAATTGCTTTCCTTGTTTATTGTTCGTCTGCTGTGCTATCGCGCAGGTTAAGCAGCTTCATACATTAAACGAACTTTTCGACGAGATCTTCCTCCTATCTAGACCTAGATCTTTAGGTATTCGAATACATCAATCAAACGTCTCATCCATTAATCGATCAATCGATCCATCCATCAATCCGCCCATCCATTATTCCGATGAGGGTCGGGGTGAAGTTTTGGGGTGAAGAAAGGCCGCCTGAACATATGTAACAATTCAAGTAGTTTATTATTTATCCATCAATCCATCCGCCCACCCATCGATCCATCGAAATTTAATTATTCATCTTGTCGGTTCAGCAATATAGCCAGCACAATATTCGAACATTATATATAGCATTTAGATATAAAATCTTCGTTGCAAAGTACGCAAGCAAATGGCCACATGTAATAGTCGAGAAACATAGCTGGGTCGACACAGACATCTTACAAGCTGAACTGCCCTAATGGGCATCCAAGGCACAATACAACATTGAATAACTGCATTACCATGACCAATTCATCCTTTAAACCTGATCATTATATATGACAGTTTGGAACACTAAAAGGGACATTTTGGACATGCACATTGGGGGTTGGACAGCTTTTGATTGGTGGCTCATGTAAGTAGGTCATAATATACTGGATGCTATGACATATCTTCATGTTATGATGTATGTGCTACATTTGGCTATAAAGGACGCAAATCAAATACGTGGTAAACGACATAACTCATCATTATATCTGCTTATAAATTTAGTTAGTGCTGGTATTTCAAGTGCATGGCAAGTGTTACAATTATCAATCAATTAGTCGTGTGAATGTCACGACTGCACAAGCTCATGTACTCATGATTGAGCTCAACGATTTCTTGTTACCTAGTTTGTAGAGCCTTGTATTTGCAATACATCATTGGCTAAAAGAGGTTTCGGTGCAATTCGTCACCAAACAAATTAATCGCGCGATTCCTTTGCAAATGCCTGCATTTAATATAGTAACATTTTGGTCACTATGGTTCTTCTTTTAACCGTATTGTTGTTGTATAATGATGCCTAAGGCGCGTCAAACGGTCAGAAAGTAATCCTTAGATTTTTACAGAACATGGCGATTTGACAGTGCAGAAGTGAACAGGCTGTTATGAGTGGCGAACGTAGTGGTATACATCGAATGCTGATGCAATGTAAGGTATCATTTACGCGGCGATGAACAATAGCGATATATCACGAATAAACGTCAGACCTGATATGAACAAAAAAGTCAAAATTAATCAATATATCAAATCCAATAGCCTTTTAAGTACCTATGACACCTAAAATATGATTGCTGAACGTTAACTGAAAGAATTGGCTGCGGATCAAATACTTGTGGAATGATTGGTCTCCGATGAGTATTAAAAGAGACATTTAGCGTTTTTTAGTTCAAAGCGGGTAGGGTGGACATAGGCTAACCGTAACTGACGCATATGGATACCCCCAGATACAGCTGCCAAAATCAGCTTCCACAGCAAGTGTGAATCTATCACTTGACTAGTCTGGATCAGTCTAGCCAAAGCGCGGGGCGCCTCGAATGGTTCGAACATTTCTTCAGGTAGTTTTCCTCGGGTGGAGAAATAGCGTTAGCAATGGATATCTCAAGTACGGCGAACAAGGGCGGATCGACTTGATGTGACGACCTAGTTGCCTTGTTTTTGGTGAAAACTGCGGCCCTGTCAGTGACGAATTCAACGAGTGATGTCACGAGATGCCGGGCCGAACATTTGGAAGAATTCATCATACAGGCAGTCAAAAGGTGGTCGTTTTTTAAATAGCCATGGGCCTATTACTGACATTTTTCGGGAGAGGGTATGATGTTCAATTATCCGGTATGACAACCGTTCTTGTCGTTTCACAGCATATTGAATTTGAAGTGATTTTAAACATGTTTGTCGGACGTATCTGCCAGCTCAATTGTCGTACTGCTTTATACGTCTTACAAAAACCAACAACTAAAGCATTTAATGACGTAAGTCGTTGCATCGTCAAATGGCAAACATAAAAATAGTCCCCGAAAAGTCACCCGGTTTTTTATTTCATATCAAAGGACACCACTGCATTAAGTGACATAGCTAATTTTGTCAATGCTAAAGTTTTTCTCCGATATTGCGCAAAATAAAACACTAACAATATACCGGGCTGCTTAAGGATTAGGATTTACTGCAAAATATCTTGTCGCATACGATTGAGTCATCTTTGATTATTGTTTTGGGCATTACAAGCTTCTAAAGACGCTACTGTACCCCAGTTGATTTCTCATAGCGTAGTGTTTGTCTAAGATAACACAGTTTGTTGATTGAAGGAACAAAACATCCCGACTTACTTTGCTACAGGGTACAACTTTTGATCACCAATGTCTTAATTTCACAAGTTCGTGAATGAACTTTATTCTGTACAAAAGACCTCCATTGGACTATTGGTATCCCTTGTGCATAGATAAAAAGAAATATTAACACTAGTCGTTTGTTAGAGTTGTCAAAAATTAGTAAACATCGCATTTAACACAACCCGCAAAACTTATAAAGCATTTTAAAGGTTAATAGGTTATGTATTCTAAATGTCAAATGACATTAATGCATATGTGTTTGCGTTCCTGCATTATCACCTCTCTATAATCAACAATGTATGTCTACGCTCGCTTAAATGATAACAGGTGCGTGTTGTAAACTTTATTTTATCTTACAATGATATATGCTTGAGTAATTTGTCCGTTAAGAAGCACGTCACAACAGGTTCTAAAATCAAGGGTTCGTGGTGTCGAAAAACCACGTTTGTGTAACATTAGGCAAGATATATTCCAGTATTAACTAAGTCTGTATCGTCGGATATTTATATGCTTCACATGGATGGTTATGGGCCTCAAAACCAATTAACGATAATACTTCTTTTGGAGATTAAAACAGCTGTGGAAATAAGCTTGCCCTTTATTACCTAAACCGGGACTTCATTCCGCATAGCTGTGATATGCTGATTGGATAATGGCGAGCGGTTGGTCGGTACAGAAAGAGCTGACCTTGCGATCTTTCAACATAACATCGTCACTCACTCTTCCAATTAATAATGACTTCTTTTTGTATGCGCATTTTAATAAACCAGCCTTATAAACAGACATTCGGTTGCTGATTTCGCTAGATGAGTAACTAAAAGTGATGCGCATTGCCATTTGTTGTTAATAGTACCATTCCCTCAAAATCTTGATATTGACCTGGAGTAAAGCAGCAACAGACGGACTAATCGCACATGTCACCAGCAGATTCACACGTCCACAAGATATACAGTTGAATTGATATGACTTTCTTAATATATGAGTGTGAAGATTATACGTTTGTAAATTTCAGCATTGTTCCCATACAAGTGTTGTTCTCGAAGTGGATATGTGTGTCATATTTTCGAACTGCTAGATAAATCTATAAACATATTCAAAACGATGTCAGAATTATCGAAGTTATTTTTTTCCCTATAAATGTTATCAACAGCGACCACAAGGTTTATATGCTAAATCGGATCAATTTTTATTGCCTAATTCCATTGCGCTCATCAGAATGTTCGTAGCTGAAACCTTAAATAGTTGTTTCAAAGGTGTTTCGATAAGGAGCTTATATGACACTAACTGTTATCTCTATCAATTTATTCTTAGTTGCCATGAGGTTAACGTGGCAGATAAATATTGGAAAGGGTTCGAACCCGATATTGAAATCCCGCCATTAGTACGATTTACGTTTTTTTGCGAACGCTGTTAGACCGGATGATGTTGGCGGGCGGATTAGCAGCCGTGAATAACCAATCACCATGGAAACATCTATAATTTGCGTTAACTAAATCTAGGGTGTGACTAGTACGTAGAAGAATAAGCATTTCAGACAGAATTAGTATTAAAGCAAAAAAGAGACCAACTCGATCTTGACATGGAATAGCACCGACTAACTGATTAGTGTCTATTTATTGCCAATCCACGATAATGCTTAAGTGGTAAACGTAAAATAAATTTTCGAAATATATTCGCATATCTTGCGACGCTGACGTCATCGACCCATTGTGCGATTGTCTAGATACTTGATTCACTTGCCATGAATCTTTTTTCAAATTAGGCGTTAATCATCCGATCATAAGTCAAGACGAGAGCATCATCAGCGATGCGATGGAGAAGAAGCCACCCAATGGTTTTTCTTCGGGTCATCGTCCCTTGCTTATTCATTATTACTTGGTGAAAGCCTTATGAGTTATTTTTGTACCGTGGT
This sequence comes from Urechis unicinctus, assembly GCA_034190875.2. Classification (NCBI taxonomy): domain Eukaryota; kingdom Metazoa; phylum Annelida; class Polychaeta; order Xenopneusta; family Urechidae; genus Urechis; species Urechis unicinctus. The sequence continues at coordinate 17,515,753 of CM067352.1, read as the reverse complement.
GACCGATCGAAATATGTTATTATATCAATAATATAATCTGTATTGACGAGTGAACGCAGTCATCTTGCACTTCCTTAACCAAAAAGTCCGCCGCAGAGCACATGTGGCAATATAAGCAGCTAACGTGGCATGTCCTCTCAGATATTCATGGTGTGTACCTTGTTTACTAAGGTCTGAAGTGAGTCTGACGCTCGGTGGCAATAGATTGATCCGCTCATCATCCACCATCTACCTGGTTATCATTTATTCAGGGCGCAGTCAGAGGGCTATAATCTACCGTTAGTGCATAGCAAGTTAACAAAAACGAGCAGCAATTTCCACCTTCCATATGTTTCATATGCAGACAGATCCATTAATACAAAAACATACACATACGCATATATACATATATACATGCAAACATACATACAACCTTACATACACACATGTGCACATACACATATACATACATACATACATACATACATACATACATACATACATACATACATACATACATACATACATACATACATACATACATACATACATACATACATACATACATACATACATACATACATACATACATACATACATACATGCATACGTACATACATGCATGCACACATACACATACACATACATACATACATACATACATACATACATACATACATACATACATACATACATACATACATACATACAGACATACATACACATACATACAGACAGACATACATACATACATACATACATACATACATACATACATACATACATACATACATACATACATACATACATACATACATACATACATACATACAGACATACATACATACATACAGACACATACATACATACATACATACATACATACATACATACATACATACATACATACATACATACATACATACATACATACATACATACATACATACACATACATACATACATACATACACATACATACATACATACATACATACATACATACATACATACATACATACATACATACATACATACATACATACATACATACATACATACATACATACGCTGATGTTCTCCATATTGTTAGGGATGGTAATTTGCACATATGGCAACTGTTATAGCGGGAGCTTTTGGATTAAACAGCAGAATAATTTTAAATCGCTAAATGGATTATAATGAAAACTATCTGAAACAATTCATCCACAATGTATGAACGACTCGTTTGTAAAGTTTGAGAAACTTCGTGATCGATATTGTTTCTCATTGACGAGTTAATATCATGAGATTAACCAACATAGCAATAGAATACATGGATAATCCAATCGTACACATATAAACTCCTCTGGGATTATTTGAAATACCAGATGGCATTATGTGACCGGAATAGAATGATTTCCTCTGACTCGTCTCATCTGTAGACGTCGTTATCATGTGCTCTCCAAACGGGTCGAGGTTGCATAAAAGTGTCAATCGCTGCTATAGCGCTCGGTGAAGTGCATTATGCTGGCCACGCGTAGTTTCCGAAAACTATATTGAATAACATTATTGTAAGGTTTTGGGCCATATTATATCGAAAGGATCAGGCGATGTGAAAAAGCTTTCGGTATCAGAACAGCGCATGTTAATTCAGCAGGATAGCGAGCGTGTATGTATGCGTGTTAGCAGATGTGTGGAAGGGATAGTGAGAGGTCAGTGGGTGGATGGGTATGCATGTATGTATATACGCGCTTATGGCACTTATACATGTGGGAATATTTGGTGTTCATACATGAACTGATTCCCTGCTGCACGTGGTCTGTTGACAGTGTAACCCTCACACATCTGGTGACTTCGTTGGATAATGCTTATATTGTCAACGGACTCTACCTTAACAAACTTGGTAATTGCGAATTTATGCCGGTCATGCAACACACAAACGCACGTATAAACTAATTTATCGTCCCGGGATGCTCATTGGATGTAAGTTCAAGAGTTCACAATATGCTATTATTCACCCAATCTTCACCGCACGCATTGCAGATATATCTCGCTATTACCTGATATTCTGATGTGTGTGCCTTGCATTAACTTCGCCCTGCGTAACAATCTTTTGACCTAAACAAAGTATTACCCTCTGGAATTGTTTAATTAAAAAGCTAATGCCCTAATCAGGAGGTGTATATATGTAAGATTTATGTATCCTGGGAATGCTAAGTAAATGCAAACCATGATAGCATCCCAACATGGGGATTATTCTTTTATCACACAACATAAGCTCATCAAAGTGTTATAAATCACTTTATCGCAGGTGCAATGATACGGCAACAATATCAAATGTATTTTCGAAACATATGGTTACAGGCTGTCTCGCATGGATCAGTGCCAAATAGACTTACATAGGAGTGATGATGACTATAATATGGCGACTAACATGTCTGTCGGATAACTGCTATTGATATATTTGATTGAATTGCGCTTTCACTCAAACATAAGAGTTCAGGTTATGCTCTCAAAGTTATCCTCCCATCGACGCACCTTACTCATTAGACGAACACAGATGTAAATTGATACACCCCAGAGCTGATGGACAATTACATGTATTAAGGTGGTGTGATTGCTATCAATGTTTGCGTAATAACAATCGCTCAATGTGACCACTGTACTATGAAGATATTGATGGGCAGCACTTGTATCTGCCGTACATTCTTACGTAACATCACAATGAATCAAATTGTTATTTGTATCCGGTAATATACAATTTAATATAAACTGCTTTCTTAAAATACCGTACAAATGAAATAATGCAAAATGGTTGCGTTATAACAGCTCTAAGAGCACCAACAGTTATTTGGGGATACTAAAGGCAAAATCATTCCCAATTCAATAATAATAATCATCATGATTCATCAGCATTTGCATGAATTTCGTCTCTTTGACGGGTAATGAATGCCGTCATCCGCGCTTTTGTTTTCATTAGGAGATGTCTGCAGTGAGCTAATTCAGGGTGGTCCGTGCGATATGCTGCATGCCGGAATTAAGAACATATTTCATATTCATCGTTGTATAAAACCGTAGTCAGACTAGTCAGAAAATATTCAGCTACTGCAAAACAGTCATGTTAGTCGCTATGTTATACCGGAAGTCTGGTGACCCAGTAATAAAGTGCATCAAAATCTCTTCTTCTGCATACATGGGTCTTAATAATCTTATCGCATGGCTTTTACAGATTTATTTGTATCAGCAACGAAAATCTTCAGTGCCATTAAGATGCAAATGCGGATATCAGATATGTCAGCTGTAGAAGTTGCTGCAAAACTCCTCGATTACGACCTGAAGCAAAAAATAAATAGCTCCATCGAATAAGTAAGAATCTTTAACTGAATGGCTAATGTTTTGTCATGTAGGTAGTTTGGTAGATAGATTGGTAGGTATGGTTGGCAGGTTGAGAGGTTGGTAGGTAGGTAGATTTATAGGATGATAGGTAGATAGATTGGTAGCAAGTAGTTAGGTAGGTTGTTGACCTCAAAGAGCAGATAACAGAGGCCTGTAAGTTTGAAAAGCCAACATTGGCTACTAACAGTATTCGATCGAAAAACCAAGGAAAGATAATTGAAAGTTGGTGATGAGGTGATAGTTATATAACAAATTGATAGTGAAAAACTGCTCATCTAATGAAAGGGGCCGTTTATCGTGCGACATACAATTGCCAAGCATGACTATGTTGCAATTGTCTGCCGCATGATAAACGACCCCTTACATTAGGTGACCAGTTTGCGGCAAATAAGTATATAGAGTCAATGCGAGTCCGTTGCAAAAGTTGCCGAATAACATTGTTTGTTCAGGAAATAAACACCAGTAATTGCTTAACCGCCATTGCAACGCCCAGCGGGCGGAACTCGTTCCACACGGCGTTCCCCAATCATCACATTTGGGGATTATGCAAAACTAAAACTTGTTGCTTCATTTGCACAATCAAATAAAGGAAATAGCTCTGATGCTTATTTGCTATGCCGACAAAACAGCAAGTTGTTAGGCTCTCCAAATGCGTTTCATACAAGAGACGTTATTCCTGAGGCAGCGACTTATGGCAAAAGTATTTCGGGCACATTTGAAAAGATTTCACCATTTCACTTGTTTGAGTAAGCGACTATGGTTTACTAGAATTATTAAGCTACGCTCTCATTAATGGATAAACATTTCCCTGATCGGCTGAACCCCTGTATTTTTTACGTCAGATACCAAATCTGATCTGCATGAGACCCGAATTGATGTTTGAAATACAAAACCGAACTGTTCAGCGTCAGGTGAAGCGAGACATCAGTAGCGACCATACGTTCACTCATTGGCTACAAACGAATTTTATCATAATTCTGTTCTCATTTTTACATTTACAATATTAATATAGTTTCAGAATGTCATGCATTCAACGGGCCTTGTTGAGACACTTTAAGAAAAGTGCACTTTCATAACTAAACTGAATGATGCCACCAGCCTAATCAGGCATTATAATGGATAATGAATTCACAAGGTTTTCCAGCGGTAACAAAGTCCAAGTCTATGTCATATTGGCATGCTGCTTACGTACAATATTGATTGCGTCATCCTTCATCTCAGGTAATCAGCTTGATTTCGGCGTAAATATGCAGACCTTAGCAATTTAGATCCGTGCATATATTCAGTACCTGTTTGATAAGGCAGCTTTGCAATGTGTGCCGTTTGTAAGCTTTTGGCATATTATTTAATTACTATGCAGCCGTTTTCGAGGAATGTTGTGTGGTGTTTTGTACAATCGCTGCTATTCGTTTTTGTCGGGAGAGGAGGAGGAGGAATAGGCGCCTCGGCTAAACAGAGACAACACTTTGTCAACATAAGTCGACAGTGCAGTGCATTGGATTTCCACTACAGTACCCAACTGTAAGAATTGCAATTCAACGCGGCATTGAATGCAAATGTTTAGTCATTCGTGAGATGTTGGTAGCTGCAAGAATAATAGAACGATGATTTTCAAATGAAGGCACTAGAGGGCAATATATGCTATTGTTTTGTCACTGACTGGCAGTTCATGACAATCGCCGATAAATTTCCACAAAAACCTCACAGATCTTATATAGACGTACGATGTCATTGGTTGTCATACACAGCATGTGTTAATAAAAGTTTCTATCTAAGACAGCAGTTGTATCGTCCTGGCAGCCTCTAACGTCCCACTTACCTGATACTCCCTTGATATTGCGCCTGGATATATCTTTAAACGTATTTCGACGATTAGCTGATATTGTTAGATAGAAGCGATATATACTCTCAATATGGGGACATTAATGTGATGTGGATGTCCTCAACAAATATTCACATATGCATTGCAACTGGGAAAGGTATTTTGTTTTTACATATTAAGTTACAAACTGGTCTAAAGCTGAAATAGTTTTAATACCGGATGGTGTAAATTGAGAAGCACACGTCATATTATTGGTGACAGTGGAAGACCAAGGTAGCTCATATGAAGCCCACTGAACAAACCGTGTTACATAGCTTAGCTTACATGGATTAAAGAGATATCCATGTGTTTCGAGGACGGTATATATCAAAACTATTCAGTTTAACATGCAAGAAATAATATATTAACTCAAATATATTATGAAGGTGAAATCACCACATGGCGAATGGTTCACATGGTCACAAAATTATATCCTGTAGGAGTTTTAAGTCACTTGTGACTGCTATCCGAATCCAAACATAAGTCACAGTAAGTGCATTCACACACACACACATGCAAGTTCATACACGCATGCAAGCGCACAAACATAAATATATCCTTAATGAGCCCGGATAAGCTTCCCCATTCTGAATTCAACATTTCCTCCGTATCGTTGACTTTTGTGACATGATTTGTACTTAATTCAGGCATTTATTGAACTGATAAAGTAATCTGAACCACCCGCCACCACTCGTCACCACTCACCACCACTCGTCACCAATCGCTACCAATAGCCACCACTCGCTAGCACTCACCACACCTCGTCACCAATCGCCACCAATAGCCACCACTCGCTAGCACTCGCCACCACCCGCCACCACTCGCCACCACTCGCAACCACTCGCCATCGCTCGCCACCACTCGCCAGCAATCGCCACCAATCGCCACCTTTCGTCACCACCCCGCCGCCACTCGCCGCCACTCCCCACAACTCCCCACCACTACCCACCACTCGCGTGTTAATGCTAGCAAGTTGTTTGCACTATTCATTAAGCCTACATATTATATGTGATAGCATCATGTAGTTTATATGCAAAACTATGGAAGTCGTATAACTTTTTCATATATAATCAACCGTTTGCCTTGTCACAAAACCAGAAGAACCCGATTGAGTCCCTGTGACATACTTTGGATAATAAAGTACAGTATGGATCAGCCCAATAATTTACAATTGCACAACGTAATTTGTTATCGCGTAACTAAGAGAATATTCAGAAGAACAACGTCGTTTCAATCCATCTTCCAGGTCGACATATTGTGCATGTTACGTCATGAATATGACAGCAATGGATCGGGCAGTGAAAAGAGCATTTGATGATCAATCATTCACGACTCGTAAGCATTAAATGAACATGCACGAAAATATGTTACGCCGTCATTGGCGGTGAAAGGAAATAACAAATATGGAGTGTAGGATACACAGTACAATACCTAAATGCTCTATCGGTGTTGCCAGAAAATCAATGCTGGTTATCAAGTTGGTGGAGTTGCAGAGAGTGAAATGTTTTATCAATTAGGAAAACTTTGACAGATGGCAGTTATTGACAAATGTACACACAATTGTTGTGCGAAAGAGCGAATCTTTGTAATTTGGACCAAAGGGATCAAACGTTATGATCATTAATTGCAGTATCTAGTCGACACAGTAAATAGCAGTAAAGGAAAATGTAGGAGAGTTCGGCATGCGTAGAATGGGTAATAATGTAATTCGAAGTAGCACACATTTCATCTTCTATTATTCGTGGCTCCACTAACCCGTCTACCTTACAGCTAAATCATAATCAATCTTAATATAATTAGGCATGTGTCACAGACACGCATTCATGATGGGTAATTGGATAAATTCTGGAATGGGAAACCACGGACTCGAATTACGCAAATTGGCATTAGTTGTCGTCTGAGATAAATAAACTGCATTTGCTTGGGATCCTTTCCAAGCGCTTTACGTTTTACGGCGATGTACACATTTGACCAAATTTCCATATTATATATCATCGCTTGGAATCATCGATAGCAGTCTTTGAGCAGACGACTATTTCCAACCCAAGGGTTCGGAAGGTAGATCCCCATCATTCTCGGCGAACGCAGATTCTGTTATGCAGCGCGTACAACAACACTGTGCGCGCGTTATATCTCTGTCTGTTGGTACGCATTATAAAGCCCCTGACCATGACACCCAACAGCTGGCTGCTTACATAATGCAGATAGTGGGGCTGTGTGAATCTAGCACAAACACATTGCTGCTGCTGCTTCAAATTAAGAACTGGATCAACATACGCCTACATTTCGTCCGCATCTGCTGAAATGATCTATGCATTCTATACTAGTGCTACAGAGATCTATTATGCACAAGCGTAAAAGTCAAGGTTAGCCCGTACATTACATTACGTACTGCCGAACTCTCTGCGCTCAACATAATGCAGTACATATAGGTCGTTTGGGTATAAATCTCCGACCACATTATTCGGGTTAATACCTTCAATATAATATTTGCTACGCTGGTAGTGAGGAATCTAAAAAGTGATGCTCTGTTACCGTCGTGATATTTAACATAAAATAGATGGAAATCAGTGCTTCAGCAGCTGACATAAAGCATATAATAAGGCCAGTATCACGTTACGTCATCCGATAGGTAGCCTAACTAAAAACCATTCATTTTGGAAATGTATTGACCTTAATGCTGTGGATCCCTGGGGGTGTTGTGATTTCGGGTACGTTAGTTGCAGATGATACAAGGGGATGTATTTAGTCATATTAATGACATCTAAGTCGAGAACTAAGCGTCGTTTATGAAGAGCTTCGAGGGTAATAATTCTAACCCTTATCCGATTTCGCTGCTGTGACTTGGTCGCTTGTAATACCTTAGGTCCTGATCCTGTCAAGCGAAGCAAAGTGATGGTCAACGATTGGTCATTATGTCAATAATGGTAACAATATTAGCAGCCAAAGTGGAGATAGGAGAGAGACGGTCTTGCATTGGCATGGTAAACCGTTGATTCTTCCTTCTTTGGTTAAGCATTCAGTAAAGTGTTTACATAGCTTGAGTAATGAAACATGTGTAACAAATTGATCTTTGAGCATTCGTGATGGGAATGTACCTCATGCTATAATCTAAACAATATCATACTTATTTGTGCTGATATGTGAACAAATATCCAATGCATAGTCCCAGGTCACATAATGTGATCCATAGTGACTTGTTTGCGAGTCTTTGTGTGTGTGGATCATGTTGTTGGGGTTGATTGGCAATAGTGTTTGCCGGTCTGAGCCTAGTGGCAGGCCTTCATGCAGTGGCAATCGCCATACGCTGTACATGAATAGCTGTTCGAGGGAAGAAGCTGGTTACGGCACACACCTAGACTGTGTTATGATGCCATATAGCACAATGCAAATCAGTGCCAAGAGTGAAACTGGCACTGATTTCTCTTCGTAGTTGGCATCAAATGAGCCATTAAAGTCATCTTAACATGTCTTTCATTAGCTCTGACAAGATGACCTGTCTCAGTGACAGCATCGTTCTCACATGCATTCTCCCTTGTACGCCCAACATCCTTATTTTATACGAGAAACGCATAACGACTATAATTGTGATAGTCCATGTTTATGATATAACTCGGTATTTTGTACTTGCGTTTGACGTACACGCCCAGTAACATAAGACAGTTTCTAGTAAGACGCATGGTACGGTTCTGTTAAATGCCACATTAACCAAAAGTTTACCAGTATGTCTGTTTGTCTAAATGATAAACAAGCCTCATGCTTGCTTTAATCATTGGTTCTCGGGGCTATAACCCACTTACACTGGCTTATCCAACTGATACATTGTACCAAGCGAATGCACATACCATTTCCAAAGGAAAAACTTACAATGCATTAAACCTTACATTTAGTATTGTACGATATCCTGGCCTCACCCAAGTTACATTGCGATTAGATCTGAATGTGAATTGATATCACGCTATGACAACTTCGGGCATATTCCGAAATGGCATGACCTATAAGCATTTACTAGAACCTCCACAGTGTGGCCGATTTCTTATTGATTACAGAAATGGCACAGTTGGAGCCGAGTCTGTTCCGTGAACCCCGCTATCTGTATTGCCTTAGTCAAGTCAAATGTGGAAGACGTGACAAATAAAGAAAAATATATATTCATTTACACCATTACAAGGTAACGTGGTGTATATATGTCAAAGCCAGAGTTACACACCGAGAAGAATCATATACTTCTTTAATTATTCACGACATAACATATCTCGTTAGAGTGCAGAATATAAATAAATACATCATAACATGCAACAATTGACTTGATAAACCATTGATATATTTTCTAGGCAACAATATGGATAAATTATCGACAATTTGATGCTCCCAAAACAAAGAAGGGGTCACATGAGTGTCTTTTTAGCAATCAAACAAGAACGGTGGAAAATTGCACGAAATCACACCACGATTCACCGACCAGTGAATCATGATTCGTGCATTACCCACATACCAATATAACTTCCAAAACACTTTCCGCTCGGCAGGGCATTATTTAATATACGATTTCTACTTTAAAGCAAGTGATAATCATTTCTTTGTATGATTAATAACCGGAAAGAAGGAAGACGTACTGCTTCGATTAACGCAATTTCTCTCGGAAAATCATTTCCTGTAGTCCGAGCTAGAAACAACACCAATTCAGCTGAAGGAGCTATAACAAACTGATAAACCTAAAAACCAAGTTGCTTTTACCAGGTTATGCGTTGCCGTTAGATGGACGGACGGGATGCTGATCAGCATTTCAAATGCGTTAAATGTGAAGAACCAAATATGGACCACCTCGACCTAAAAAGGGCGCTGATTACTACTTTAGAGTTTCAGAACGTTACCCATTTTGTGCCCGATCTATCACGCACTCTTCCGTGCTCCTTCTTGAATAACGCCGCCAAGCGTCTGACAGGTAGCTGTGTAGCCGTAGTGGCGTAACGCACTCGAATGATTGATGATAACTTATGAAACGGTACAACGTGATTTACTTTCGTACGGTACAGATTGGACAGTACTGTTTTACTAATGACCAAGAACTAAATATATTTTCATGACGCTTTATGCAAAGGATAGCACGCGCTAAACAACTCAAACAAACGTTCGTGAATTTGCAACGTGAGCATTTCCGCATTGTGTAAATAACGTCGTAGATAGTGAACAGTTGGCTCAGGAACGTATTTCACGACTGATTTGCGTTTGATGATAACGCCCAAACATTGGCGATGGGTTAGCGCGAATTTAAAAATCGATCAAGGAGTTGAAAAGGGGTGAGTGACATAGACATGAAGGGAGGGGATTTTATCCAAGCCGGAAACCACTTATGCAGATAATACTTGTTTTGAAGATTCAGTTAGGCGTCTGCGACCGCCATTAAGTGTGGTATGATCTTGATCGTAATCGGCGTCGTTAACAAACATGGAATCATAAAAACCCGCCCCTCAGGGAGATATCGTAAATACCAAGTGTGAACTTGATTGATACCCTGTTCATGTCGTCGATAAATGACTATTCCCAGGCAAGAGTATTTGATGCACCACATATATGGAGAAGTCATCGTCGTACAAACGAAGTTGGCGAGTCAACTCTGTACGTCAAGGAAAGAATGGAAGTCCCACTCAGCGGGAGCCTCAGGACCTCGTCAGAGTTACAATTCAACGAAAGCTTTTTGTAAACATATTTGGATGTCAGGGATGCGGATTCCGTATCCCAAGCCTAAGCACAGTTATACGTCTTCTTGAGGATCACATACAGGAATACGAATATTCAATTTGTAATATGTTAGGAATGATAATTTGTATTTGTTTTGCTTTACCGTGCCGGCATATATATTTGCCTTTGGAAAACCGAGTGCAAGACTACAAAATGAAAAACTAGTTCAGATAATCATAGTCAGATTATGTTTGTTTCATTCTGAGAGTTGGTATGCTCATGTATCGAGCATATAAACGGCAATCATGATTTTATGAATGATTACTAGGCACTCGACTTAGCAAAAGCATTTAATAAAGATGAATCGGGTCGGTCACACACTGTTTGATTGAGGTCAAGTTTCCGAAAAGACGATCATAAGCAGTATTGGTTTCCAACGCTAAGACTGGCCAATAAATATATAAAGATGCAAACATAAGAATTCATATATGGATATACATACATATTCATATGTATATATATATATATATATTATATATATATATATATATATATATATATATATATATATATATATATATATATACATATATATATATATATATATATATATATATATATATATATATGAATATACATATATGTATATAAACATGTATATGTATGAATATACATATATAATATAAATATATATGTTTTTAAATATAAACATAAACATATATATCCAAACATATATGTATATATATATTTATGTATATATATATATATTTATTTATATATATATATATATATATATATATATATATATATATATATATGTGTGTGTGTCTGTGTATATATACATATATAAATATGTACATATGTATATATATCAATATGTATGCATATATATATATACATATATATATATATATATATATATATATATATATATATATATATATATATATATATATATATATATATATATATATTAACATAAACAGACGCAAGCACAATTTATTTATTTTAATGATGTCGTACATAGTGTAGGCCGCAGCTATCAAAGTTTAAAAATACGCAAATATGTTGGCGCTGACATCAATGGTGATAATGCATGGTTGTACCGATGCAGCTAAATGTTATATGCCTTGGGATCCGCCTGATACGTCCGATGTTGTGTAAGTGAACATACAGTCGTCTTTTTTGACACTTGAAGATGTAGCTTTTGAGACCGTCAATATAATTTTTGACACATGGGTATTTAATACGATTGCAACTGCGCAGAATGCTCCAACAATAAAATAACGAGACAGAAGTCAATATACAATAAAGTGCCAGTTGAATTTGATTGTGCTAATGACATTGCCACCATCCAATAACGCATTTCAGCATGTTTGAGCTACTGTAGTTATGACGTATTTATGCATGTATTTATGATATCGAAGTGTCGTTGTACGACAATCAAACATTAAACTAATCGCTTTTACCAGCAAATGTAACTTTATGCAATTAGGCAACTACTAAAACTAATAAGTCATGTATATCGCGCGCAAATGGTTAATTAAGCGATACAATTGCAACACACCATCTTAAAGAGACTGTTCAGCCCCATATTTGGAACGAGGTTGCCTAGCAAGCTGCTTGGCAACCGCACCTTGGAAACCAAAAATGTTAAGTTTTAAGACTTTCAGTCGCTACGCGGCGCTTGGTCTAAGAAAAAAAAAATTCTTTCTTCGGCTGTCGCCATTTATGTTGTCGGAAAGTACCCTTCCTGCTTGTCGGTCTAATGTGTGCACAATGATGGCCACATCTTGAGTGAGTGAAGATTTTATGAAATCTAAATCATGTAACTAAAGCGGAAGAATACACATCGATAGCGAGGTAAATTCAGAGCGCGTTATGATTTACAGTTAACATTCGTGTGGTTCATGGTTTTAGGGAGGCACCGTTATCGATGGAACGACATAACTGAATAAAACAGATTTCCACAGTAGATCATGAATATTTCCAGTCAAATAATAATGTTAAAAACTTATCAACGTAATTTCCATCATGGAAACTTCGCTGCACAAATTAGAAGATGTTATTACTTACGTCTGCGTTAATCGTAGTAATGTAATAACGAGATGATCCCTGATTGCCTTATATGGGGCTGAACAGTCTCTTTAACAATCACTTTATATCCTTAAGATTAAGATTTTTAATCTATACAATTAATGCATGAATGATGGAAATGTTGATTTAATTTCATGAACTATAAAGCAATGATTGCTAAGAAGCAATGAGTGTGCCGAAACGCTGCACCTTATTGAGCTGCATTCATTATTTTATTCTCACACTAGAGAGCGGTCTTCTTATATTTCAGATGCCTTCTTTTTACCATGCAACAGCCGTTATCGTTGCCTCTAAGACTCTAAGAGGGGAAAACAACACATCAATGTGTTGCGCCACTGCACTTACCCAATCTTTTTACGTTTTTTTGTTGACGAACGCTCACGAAAGATGTATAGGTACGTATCATTGCTTCGATGATCGACAAAACCCGACGTGATAAATCCGGAGAATCCCTTTTTCTTTAGGCAATTGTTACCATAGGCGTTCGGAAAAAGAACAGAATACTGTTATGGTACAGAAATCTAACACCATTGTGATGATAACGTATTGTGCCGTGACCGCACCGGTATTCGTAGAACGAATACAGTGTGTATAATAACACTAATACAATGTGCTATGTTTTCAGTTTCTATGGCTAATTTTACGATCGAAAAGCACTGTGCATGCTTACCACCTAGGTATTCTTCTTTTAAAAGATCACTTAGTAGAACATGTAATCTGCATTGCAAAGACAAACTAATTACCATGAAATGACTAGTGGGAATAGATAAGTGCCATATTCCTGTAAATATTTATACTCACCTTCACGAGAGAGTAACAAAGCGCGAATGCACACATATTTATTCAATGAAACGGGTATTAATTGTTTGACATAATTCATGCTAAACAAAATGATGACGAGGGTCATAAGTCAGCGCAATTGTTATTTGATATTCCTGATGATGGCAATCACTTTAATTGGCCACAACTGCAACTTGTTTGCAGCCGCTTTTTTCCATACAACTAAAATGGATACAAACAAATGCTTACAACAAATGGTACAATCTGTGGCGTAATATTGACCGCTTTTGTCCTTGTAAGTCTGTCATTATTTAACTAAAAAAATGACGCTTTGTCTATATGCCAAATACTAGTAACTTTCTCATTATTTTGTCCTATTTATATAAAACATCGGCCACATTGAGAAGATTGCATAAAGTTCCAATATGGTTCCAACGGAGACACAACTGCTCTCACATCGTCGCATTTTCTTTGATTAAATATACATGATTAAAGGGTGTGTTTCGGCAAACTGAAAGCCTAACATATCTATCAACAACAAAGAAAAAGGTTAATCTCTATCTCCGTCCGCTTCACAGCTTTGTGATAGAGTCGGAGCATCATAGAAAGAAATGGTAGTTAACTAAGATCACAGCTATTCCTCACTTTTCCCGGCGACGTACAATGATGTTTAGACGTAATATGCAATCTCGCCTACGTGTTTGGACCATGAATCAAACAATGCTGTGCCATTTGTTGTTACACAATTGTTGAAAAATTTACTAATTGTAAATCACATCAATAATATGTCTCTTCTCACGTCACTTTAAACTACGACAAATTAAATAAGAAGTTGCAAGTAATCAAGCGCGTCCTTTGCAATGACACAGCTCCAATCAATGTGCCAGTGTATTGTCGTAAGTCATGCGGGCAGCCAGATAGATTAAGGTTGTTGCCACACTTTTTACGACGTCAGTATCAAATTACGTCATATAGAAAGTAATCTTCTTGAAAAGCGTCTTGTCATTAAACCATCGATGCTCTGTAGTGTCGTTATTTCTAATAAGCTAACTCCAATGACTCACGGAGATGCCATTCCTTGCATTTAATACATCTCAGTCGAAAGGCTAGGAACGATCGTGAAGAGCCTACAGGATAATCATGTAAACCATAATTTGATTTTATTGCTAAGACAAGGTCAATTGTTTTTATTCTATCATGGGAAGTAATGTAATTGCCAACGATAAACAGAGAGTCACTGTATTTTTCTCCTTTCACACACCAATCCGTATTAACCCCCGAAAAGATTTTTTAAATTAATCAGGTCAATTATATCATAAGCGTGTTAATATGTTCAAGACCTATTGTTGTACATTACAAATTAGGTAATTGTAATGGAATTGTTTATCTCGTCGGTCTAACGCTGGAGTAGCTTGATATAGTTAACTGGTGGCTTACTTGGAGAAATAATAAGGAAATCCAAAGAGCTTTCTAAGTAATATCCAAATGTATCTCGTCAGCTTAGTACGCGATTGTAGCCAAATACAAAATTATTCCTGTTCACTAACAAAACAAGAAGCTATTAGCTAAAAGAATATGATGTAACATGTGAAATAAGCGACACTGATCTCATGTAAAAAAAGGGATTAAACACCAATGAAAAAAACCTTATATTACGCATTATCGATGGATATTGACGTGTCAGTGCCAATCATCTAATCTTTAGCATAAACCTTAACGCAAACTCTTAATACAATTGTAATCGCCTGGACACTTCTGTTCCTAAATTGGTCACCGAACCTTTAGAAGAGTTGGAATACATATGCCCTAATCTGAGGAAATGTCATCTTCCCAGCTCATGACAGAAAATAATCACGTCCAAATCTAGCTGTGCCAAGCCTGTATTAACACTGCATTAACACAAGTGTGATTGATGGTACCACACTGATGAGTTGAAAGGAATATAATCCGCATCAAAGCCACTCCTACCAACGTGTTATATTTGATTGCTTTGAAGAGCCTTCATATTTGCATTATTTTAAACTGAGCTATGCCATTGTGCTAGGTTTGGCATAACATTCTAGTCGTTAATGCATTTGAGATACGATCCCGACACTTAGAACAGGAGAAATATTAACCAGCTCCCGCAAGTAAAGAGTGAGCCTGGTAATCGCAGTCTAGCATGGCCGCTACTGCAAGTAATGTTTAAGTTTTCATTTCCAATTTGTGGATGACCGTTTCTTTACCGGCCGTATTACAAGGCATGAGTCGCACAATTAAAGCATATGCATAAAATCTACTGTACCTTTTCAAATGAAAAGGTACATTTGCTGATATGAATCTCGCGCGATTACGAGTTAGCTGTAAACCTATCGACTTCTTATTAACCAAATCACTCTATGCGTAAAAGTGACTATTGTGGTTCAAATAATTTAGGCATAGTAAGGATCGTTTCTCTTTAACACGGTTATAATCTATCTATATAACTGATATATAAGCGTCTATAACCATGATAGGTTATTACGCACTGACCTTAGATTATTTCGCTCCACAAATGTACAAAAACAAACACAGATATGGTAAAATGACTCCAATAGCACAAAAGTATAATGCACAAGGCAATTTCTTGCATTACGTCATATGTTGTCAACATAAGCGAAAGTAATAGTGACCGCACATGTAACCGATTGCTGATTGAATAATTTGCTTCGCAACAAAATTATTATAAATTATAAATGTAAAGGACTTCATTTTACCTATAGCTGGCTACTTTTAAAAAACGCCAGGAATAAAAGAACCTTAAGTACCACGTCGGGCTGTTTATTTAATGAATGTAGCAAAACTATCCTTGCATAATTTTTGACTTACCAGCAACAAGCGACTCTGTGTTACGTTGGAAAAGCCGTCTTGTGTCAGACAGGATCCTGCGTGGTTTCAATTGCCTAACCCATTCGATGATTTGTGATAACGGTTGAGAGTGCAGAAACAAATAAAACAACCTGATTCAGCATATCGTATACAAGCAGCGGTAATAATTGGTCAATGACAAAGTAGTGAAGTAATTTTTACAACCAGCTAGGAGCGCGAACAGCCACAAAATGTTGCAAGATGTTCTAGAATATAATGAATTTCCCCATTCGGGATTACCGCCTGAGAGAATCAATCATGATTCGATATATGAAGACAAAATATCAATATTACCTGCATTCACTGGCCATGTATGTTTATTGAACGAGGAGAAGCTAGCCTTACCAGCGCAAGATAGAATAATCATTAGTTATAACTCCCATACAACATCTGCAGCTCTCCATATGCTGCTTCAATAGTGAGCAGCAATATTGTAATAATTTAAGCATCAGGTGACGCTTAAATATAAAAATGGAATGCCTCGCTATTAGGAAGCCGAGATTCTTCCTGGAACATATGGTGGTGTCGCAATTGACACACACTGCAGATTATGCGTTGCTTTACACCCAGGTGCAGACCTATACATACAGGCAAGTAACTTACATCCAATAGTGCCTAACCTTTAAGACTAGTCAAATGAACGGTATATGATACTTAGCATTAAGAGAATTAACGTGTAGCTCACATATTGCGCAACGAACATTATGAGAGCCAAACAATACGGAGCTAGAGTCATCCAATCAATGATTCAATACGGATCAACCTGTTATACCAAGTAATGCACTTCAGATTTGTCAGCATAACCGTTATAACAGTGATTAACCTAAACAGCGTATTGCTTGGATTAAACTTTCAAACGAGTGCCTTCATGGACATGGTTTCTAATAAGAAGTAGAGTTGTTAGTGTTACAAAGAGACAAATTGAACAGCTGTTTTTGATATAGGCTGTAATCATACAACTGTTGGTGAGTGAATGAAGGTAGTGTGCGGCCACGAATTTCAGGGATATCGACGCTCAGGTCATTAAACAATGCTTGTCCAATTAGCAACTATTCTCATATATCTGATTACGCTCTATGTAAAGGTTTCAAATAAACCCCAAAGCAAATATGAATATTTCGTTGCAGGCACATTGTAAATGTAATATATTTATCTGGTGGAGTACTTCCAATTATTTACCTCGGTGTTCAGTTCCCCCAAGAGGCATAACCATTCCATCACTGTGACCGAGATAGATTATGCGCTTGAGATACTTGTGGGACTGGTGGAGGCGTAACAATCGCGCTGCTAAATGACTTGGCTAGTTTTGCCAGATATCGGCTGAGCATTTAGTCTCTACTGGGCTGAACGCATGATTCGTCATCTGTTCTGTTTGAAGAAAACCTTTTTAGTTCTACATTTATCACACCCATGAGGCTCATAAACCACTAGTTTGTGTACGGTTGCAATACATCCTATCATATCATTGACTCTCAACTGTGCACCGCGACTTCCACTTCAAGGCTTCACTTGTTTTATTCGCCATGAGTATCAAAAACCCATTCCACATAAAAGCTTCTATTTGGGGCGCACCGTACGCTTATATAGGAATGTAGAGGAAGTACCCATTATGGTAAGCTCGTGTTATTTAGATTAAACCCATTTGACTGAGTCGATTTGTAGGGCGTACTCAAATCCATCCAATATGCTTCAAATGTAATTCAAATAAAACGGAATGAAACCAATAGCTCATGATTGGAGGGCAACTGAATATCTTAGTGGCATTATCGTGGATACATGGTCAGTGGCACAACACTTGTACATTGTCGCGTCATATTTTATGCCAGAGGTATCGGAGCCAGGCAATTACTCTCTTGTACTTTAACCAAGGACCCTCCGTCATGCAGTATTGCCTCACGACTGGTAATTTGCCGGTCATGTTTACATACACGTGATATTTACTGCATAAGAGAAATTGTTAATAGCTATAAATAATGTATCGTTTACACGTAAAATCGTTTCAACGTACGTCCCACAGGTAAGGTGCGCTCAGTTAAAAACATTTAAAAAATTTGTTCCTTTAAAAATTCCTGATGAATAGTGATTACGGGCAGCGTAATACCTAACTCTTTCTTATATATGAGACATTGATCCTCTCAGCTAATACACCGCTTTCAATTGTCACAATGTTAATAGAGAGTCTTTCCCGAGTCAACGATGCACATACGTTCAGTTTCATTCGCTTAAGAATTGTAACTAGTAATTGTGAATGATGTGTTAATCACGGGACAGCTGCTTACCAAGGAGTTATTGTAATAGTTATTCCAGAAGAACTACGTACATATATAACAGACAAATGCAATTTCTTAAGCCAAATCATGGTTTATCACAATGATATAAACTGGTGTTCTCCGTCAATTCGTTTACCGCGTTATGGATTTCGGATGAGAATCTGAAATGAGATGGCGGAGGATACCATCAAAGGTATTGCAATTGATTGTGTTGCTTATAGCACACTAATACACATGCCTTTCCTCGGTTGCACCACCATGGTAGAGTAGACATTCCATCCCATCAGATTGAAACTTGTCTCTGGAATTGCATCCTCAATACATTCCATTAGTTTACTTTGTGTACTTGTTGATCTGAATGATTTACGCATAATATTGTTTCATCGATCCCTTTATATTGCATATGGTATTTACCAACAACTATTTGATCCAAACATTTTCAGCCGCGTTGTACCTTAATTATTATTGCTTTATAGAGAGGATGCTCGCATTATACGGTCAGATAATTTTATTCGCATGGAAGCAGACATTGATGAGTATTAACCGTTTATTATACGTATCAATGAACATGATGAACATCATTAACTGTGATGATTTGATTCCTCCGTAGTTTATGTGTCGTTTACTGTGGTTCATTGCGTGTTTACTAATGGTCTCTATTTTATTGCCGTCTTCTATGGTTTGCAGAATAAGATATTTGCTCTGCAAGCAACGACAAAGCTCGCGCAGATTATGAAGAATCCCACCATATATAGAGTCCAGCATCAAAACCTTTATTATATGTTGCAAATGCTGCCATAAACATAAATTTAATTCGACACCTTCATTAATATTAATCCAAAGAATTTGCAATACAGAGCGAATAAAGTGACAGCTAGAATTACAACACAGGTATATATGCCATTTCTATATTGAGCAGTGTCAGACTATGGCGATGTCTGCTGGCATTCTAACACCGTATAAACTCCGAAAAACTATATGACAAATACCGTTTGATATATGTTATGAAGCCATGCCATTATACTTTGAATGGTTAATGTTTTCTAATTCACACCTTGCATCTACTTAAGTGTGTTACGTGGATTCCATTGACATTAAATAAGTGGGCTTCAACTTATGACAGGCATAACATATATAACTCAAAGGTATTTAAGGTAGTATGCACAAGAGACGATAAGAAATGCAATATCAATCGTAATTGATAACAGAAGCCGGTACATCCGGCATGTCTTGTTAATATGCTCCCAAGGGATGTGACTAGGTCACGATTGATACATCGAAGGTTTTCCCTTGGTGAGGCTTCACAAAACGAAACGAATGCTCGATAACTGTGCAATATCTGACTGAAAAATGTATCCCATATATTGTCATCGGTTTTGATTGCGATATTACGATGTAAAAATGCAATATATCCGACCATCAGTAGGAACAGTATTGGAAGTGAACATGTATCACCAAAATCTTAACACGGCACGAACACGTCATGATATCGTGATGATGCAGCAATGTGTAATACTGCGTGTAGCACATTCATAGTTTATTGATAATACATATTGACTTGATACTATCTCTACTAGGTGATCCACGAAAACAAAGGATGAATTTATCAAACGCGCTATTAACAATGTCGATGAAATCAGTTAGATAATAGATGTCTTCGTGCAGCAACCAGACACTGTGAATTTTATGTTAAAGAACGGTCACTGGAAGTCGGTGTATCATAACTGCAAGGGTGGAAATGTCTATGGCTTTCACAACATCTTTACAAAATATAAAGCTATGATTATTGTTCCAGACCAGGGATAGTTTTCATAATAGCATCCTACGTTTGAATTTGGGGCAACACGTGTGTAACAGTATCCGATTGCTATTATGAAAACCACACTCTTAGATGCATTTACTCTTTTACCAATTCCAATTAAGTCGGAACGCGTTATAGCGATTCCTAATAAGAGAATGAAAAGCAATTCCCGATCATCTAATTAGAACTGCACAAACAATATTTAAGATAATTACACTTAATGCAATGCAGTTGACAAATGCAGTTGACAAAATAATTTCACATTTTCTATGGCCAAAATCCAAACCGTTACAAGCTTAGATATGCCGTGCTTATAAATGAATCGTGCGTCACACTGATGGATGAAAGCCCATGTAGGATTGCAAGATTTCGCGGTCGCTATAGACGAACTGCAGCAGCACAATTACTCAGCCTACGTCAAAGTTATCATATCAACAAGCCTCAGTGAAAGATTTGTTAATATCATGAGTCTAAGACAAACCAATATATTTTACTTTCCATCAGTGACGATGTTATGGTAAAGACAAGAGTACTCATAGGTTATCCTAATATGAAATATCACACAATGCACTCACACAGACATAGGTTGCCTGTGGAAGTAGGTAGGTGTAGGACTTCGGTTATGAATGCTTACGCAGCGTCCGGAAAATGTAATTTTAGCCGGAAATATGAAAATTATATGAAACAAAGTGGTCGATAGTGGGTGAAATTCAAGTTAATGGCGCCTTTTAAAATGTTACATTCAACCCTTTTATTCCATACTGTATTCAATGTGGCACATTTAGCAACCCTTTTTTAGATTTATAACAATGCCATTCCTGATTTCAGGTTTTTAGCGCGCATAAAACTGTTGATAACAGATGACTGGTCATCACTACTGGACGAAGTGGCCAACCTTTATGTTAGACCAAAAACACTATTCAATAATGTCGGTAACATGATCACTAAGATAGCAATACCAGATGGATGTCCCTGCTTATAAATTACTCTGTTCAGTAACTTTGCTTGGCGTAGAGCACTATTATGCGATTAAAAGAGTTGCCCTTGAAATGTAATTTGTATTCATGTCTTGCCGTTAATAGACGATCTAACAATTACCAACATAGCAAAGCACCAGCAGCGTAGCCATTCTTGCGCTCAAAGTAGAGCACATATAATTTAATATTTCATTAATCTAGCCATACTCTTAGGCCTTAGCAAAACATTTTGCCCGGGTGTTATTATCCCAGAAAGTGGACTATAACCGACTAATACGCAGTTCGATAAGGATGTGCATGTGTTCAGTTCTATTCTCTGAAGGTCGCTGAATCGTTACTATTTTTTCATACATTATGTGTTAAGCGCATGAAAGCTGCGTACCGAGGAATTAAACTGCAACGTTCCTTGTCAGTCTTAGAAGCAATAAACACGATAAACCTAAGTTGCTAATTTAATCAGATTGTCAAAAGATGCTCTGAATGCAATATGGAAAACTCGCCAGAAGATTATAATTGCTCGGCATGAACTCACCAAATTTAAGGTGTCTACATGCAAATACAATGCAGTCATACGAACATAAGAAAAGGTTATACATTCATACGAATTAATTTGTTTTCTAAAATTACAGTTCGGAATAATCAGTAAAAACCAGACGGCCAGGCAATTAAATTTCCATTGGTCAAACTAAGAACAAGGCTAGCACCTAAAAAACGGAATAGCTTTTGCATCATGTTTTGGCACAATGAAAAAAAACCACCAACCATGATATAATGTATCAGCACACTGCACTGCACCAACATCTTGATTACATTATATTTAAGTCTGATTTTGATTTATCGCACATCTATTACGTAAGGGCAGTTGTTTTTCTAGACTGAGAATATATCAAATGATATTCTGCAAAATATATAAACATGTACATACCTTGATATGGAACTCATGGAGCTCGCTTACATGGTGCAGCTGCATCATTATTTTCCTGGTGAGTTCTTTACATACTAAGCCAGATCAACTGAGATGTTGGCTCCCAAGTATTGTTACACTTGCTGAAGCCCGCGTCGGTGGTGTTTCATCCCACTCCTGAAGTCCGGCGTCATCTGAATTGTCCACATTTACAAGTTTATCCAGGTAACAGAGAGCGACACGAGGTGCGCTACTGTGTCGCAATATGAACTCACATCTCCACTTGTGATAAGCCCAGTCACAGCGGTGTCGTCTGCATACCCGGTGACCGCAGTAAGTGGTCGTATATGATATGGCGTAAATGGTGACCATTAGAGAAGGGAGGACACAGCTGTTGGATGCGTCGATGCTAGTTGTGAATCTTAATGAGAGGGCGTCGTTAATTCAAATTTGATAGTTGAGGATCCAGTTACTCAGTTAAGTGTCCTCTCAAACATTCTTCAGCTTTTTATATTATCGCCTTTGCGACTGTCCTGCCATAAACATATGTACGTTGAGGATCCAGTTACTCAGTTAAGTGTCCTCTCAAACATTCTTTAGCTTTTGATATTATCGCCTTTGCGACTCTCCTGCCATAAACATATGTACGAGATCAAAGCGTTCTAATATATAAGTGTGTCATGGCAGAGCCATTCTGACTAATTCTTTATTGTGTTCTGTTTTACATATGTGTAGTGTATGCTTGCAGTACATGCTACAATGAGCTATGACCCATCTCAAAGTGCATATCCTGTTATCATATTTCTTGTCTTTGATGTTTATTATTCTACATGCTCGTCGTCTCATTATATACTTATTGCCCTTACTGTTCTGTGAAGTATTTATGTAGTGTGTGTTGTATTCTTATGTTATGGTGACCTGTGATACGGCATCACGTATTCTTCACGGTAATATTTCATGCTATCTTATCTTAACGATTAATTCTCTAATTATTTCATTAAATCTACGACGATAAACAATGGTATATATGATCATGATTACGATTCATGGTCTGACTGTATAATCAGGCTTTGCTGCTCATAAGCCACTTGCGCATGTGCAGGTGGAATCCGTCTATCCAATTCATCAACTCTCATCCGAGCCCTGTTACTTTCAGTATATCACATCAATTTTATTTACCGTGAGATAAGAACCATAAATATCAATGAACTGGTTTATATTAACGCTTCTATTATGGGTGCACCAAATTCCATTTCCAAATATAAAATAACTATCGCAATTTTCCTGAACTACCGACCGAAAAGCCTACATGATGGTAGTTACCAAACACTATTCGCTTATAGATGGTCCAGGGGAAATCTACATGCCTGTAATCCCGTTGGCACTTGTATCCTCCTCATAGCTTTCAGTAACAACAGCAGTTACAGCAGATCATTTCAAGAGTTGTTTCCAAGAAAGCTTGTATTTAAGTCCGCTTCCAAGCTGTCCACGCGAGTTGGCAGCACACGCTATATTTTCCCCACACTTGCCAATGATAGGCATTAAACATGATACGCCCGAATGAAATAGCGCAGGTATTACGCCGTTTCCAACAGTGTAGTGATATCGTGTTGGTGATTGATCAAATTGATGCTTACTGGGCACAACCTTGTAACCCAGACCAGGCTACTAAATCTACGCCTCCGGGACGACAGTCCAAAATGATTCTATTGCACCACTGGGTTTTGTTCATTTCCTACCAGTGATGGGACCAATATTTCACACGTTCGCGTCAAAACATGTCTGACGTACCCAGTTGGGTCGTTAATCATCAATGTTTGCATCAACGCAATGGCAACATTTTATGCATGAAAAAAGATTGTTAAAGCAACTATTTCGCAAAGAGAACATTTCTTCTTTTAGAATTCAAATAACTTCCTGGATCTGGCATTGAAGCAGAAATGACATTTATCCTGTTGCGCGTCACATGACTCTAACCTCACGAGCGGTTTAGCAACTTGGAATGACTCGGTATTTTGTATTTCACATTGCATAGTATTAGACATATGATAAAGCATGCTGCCGTATTACACCTTCACTTGCTATACAATATTCACATTGACTTTACCCTGCAGTTTTGTCAAGTGTAATGTAAAACAACCTCACTGTTTCCCTGAAAAGCTTCAGTTAAGAATTGGAATGGATTAGCGCCTCTTACCATTGCATATTACAGATTACGGGTTCAACTATCTTATTACCTATGTAGCTATGTCATCGTCAGTGCAACGTGTCGTGTGATGTGTAATTAATTAGTATTTTATACTTTAGTTTTGTCAAGATGTTGTATCCTTAGTCAGTCC
This sequence comes from Urechis unicinctus, assembly GCA_034190875.2. NCBI lineage: Eukaryota > Metazoa > Annelida > Polychaeta > Xenopneusta > Urechidae > Urechis > Urechis unicinctus. The sequence continues at coordinate 17,490,799 of CM067352.1, read as the reverse complement.
TCAATAACCTGCCTGAAAAAAATATTCATGATAGACCTCTGTCTGGACCGTTTAATCTATGTAACGCACATACGACAAACGTTTTACCTTCCATCATTTAGCAGTTCGAGAGGATCCAAAGTTCGATATATAAAGTAGTAGTTACATGCGATGCAGTGCTGCAATAAGTATTTCACCTATGACACCAATATTTAGCTCAAGTGGTTTTAGCAGTGTGTACAAGTTGACACTTTACATAAATCGATCAAGCCGAACACAATTTATAGCATTTCATTAATGTACTTCACCTCTTATAAAAACAAGGCCACATGAGGTAACACAAGATGACATGTAGTGTTCAGCATGCGCAAAAACTAATTTTGTTAGCTTTTGCTGGTCAAGTTATATCTCTTGGAAGCGTATCTTAGGACTAAATAGCTCAATAAAGCAATCCATTAGGCTAATGGCATACAAAACTTGCGGCCAAGGCACATGGTATGGTCTTGATCTCATACCAGTAAGACAATATATATTTGATATCATCCAAGTCAAGATGTGCATGTACAATTTACTAGCTAGGTCAATAACATTCGTTGCATATACCAAAATGCTAAATTATTCATTAAGAATTAAAGACAAAACTTCACCAAAATAGGATTAACAAATTAGAGCTAGAAGAAATCATATCATGATATAATGACTTTTATGCCCAGCAACAACTAATATGCACATGGCCTTTAGTAATAACATATGTGCTCATGAGTGATATTGCAGCTGTGGTATCCTTGTCGGCCATAGGTTGCATGACGATGTAAGAAGAGGATAGCCAAATGTTGAGAGGACGGTGACTAAGTAAAAAGTTACCCGTGGCCTTGACAACATAGTCACACCATGGTCAACTCATGTGAGGCGTGTCGAGCTATGGGTAGCCGTGTGACTGTCTGAAGTAACTCTACTTTGTAACATTCTGTCGTGAAAGAGCTTTGTTCACCGAGGAATGGTAGCAACACAATGCTAATCATACGACCAAAGCAACGATATCATTTGGTAAGAACATCACCGACCAAATGCCTCGCCATTCGGTTCCAATATCCCAATGTGACGAATTTTTTCAACTAAACTCAGCCCGTTTATATAATTATACATACATATACATATATATTTATATATACATATATAGACATATATAGATATATATATATATATATATATATATATATATATATATATATATATATATATATATATAATATATATATATACATACATATATATATATATAAATATATAATATATATATACATATATATATATATATATATATTCGTCTATACATATGTGTATATATATACATACTTATATATATATAAAATATATATATATATATATATATGTGTATGTATGTATAAAGATGTATATTTATATGTATAAGTAAGTAAATATATATAGATATATATATATATAAATATACACTTTCATATATATATATATTATATTTATATGTATATATACTATAAATATATGTTTATGTATCTATATATACTATGAATATATATATGTTCATATATATAAATATAAACATATATATAAAGTATGTTATTTATATATCTATGTAAATATATATATATATATGCACAATATATATGTATATATATATATGCATATTTTTATACGTATATATCTTTACATATATATATATATATAAATATATGTATACATATATAAATATATGTATATAATTGTATTCTGTCATGACCGCACAATGATTCATACACATTGTTGAACAAACGTTTTTGTGTGGGTGTGAGCGTTATGCCATTGTAATTAGGTTCGCCTCACTTATCACCTCATTGACAATCGTGAAGCCTTTTCAAATAAGGTAGTTACGTCAATACCTGATCAGGTAATTTGTAATAATAAAGTAAAACGTGTATTGGTGTCCACCTGATGTTCTTATACCCGGAACTGGAGATTCATACTGTCAGGTGGGAAATATATCATTCAAAATTAACTATTTTAACGAAAACTAAAGAAACAAAATATTATACATGTCCGTTCACCACCGCCGGTGTGTTTGCTAGTGTAACCCCTTATTTTACGCTGTTACTAATTTATGTAGAAACACTATTTGACGACCCCCGGAAGCAGCTTAGTCACATATAGGTTTGAATGTCAGGGATGTTCATTCATTTGCAAAGCATCAGAATTTATTTTAAAACTGCTGTACAAACGCAAAACTCCATGACTGTAATATCAGATTTTGGAGATGATTTAGATGTAGGATATGCATTGTTCAACTTTGGCAGTTAATTTTTAATACAAAGGTAAGACGGATAAATGACAATAAATCAGTAGAAATTCCTACAAGCCACAGGCCTTTGGTATTTTAATATGTGCAATAATTTCCTTGCTACCTGGGTCATTCATCAATTGATGTAAGTACCATAGGTTATTTTATTATATTATTCACCTCGTCAAATTGATATTAGGGCAGTGCATAAATGAGAAGGGGCACGTTTATATTCTTTTTAATGCAATCCTAAATTTGACCTCAATTCTGGTATTTCCTTATCCAAGGAAAGTCGATGTAGTTTGGCTAGTCGGTGCAGTGGAAGACCTTGGTAAAGAAATGCAATCTCTTCTCTAATTTCTATATGGGGGTAGTTCTCTAGAGCGGATTAGTTGCATAATTGCTGTTCATGCTTTGAGTAACAATAAGTATGTCATTAAAGCAAGTAATCCTTAGTGATTACGAGGTACACGGCAGTGTCTCTATCGGAGTAAAATGAACAGCTCTTATGATATCATGAATAGCGTCGCCTGCTGTAGTGCCAAAAGTGCAATTTATAAGACAGCTAAGTGGTTTTAACTCTTAAATATTGTCGGTTGACTCATAGTCACAGTGCCCATTACTGCTCGTAAACTTTTAAAGTAAGGTTTGTGACAGCATGAAATCGATCGTAGTAGCAAATTGTCAGAGAAATTACAAATTGACAGTGTTGGTAAGAATCCGTTGTAACTGGTTGTTACATAGATTTAAGGCGATTAACCTAGGAGCAATATATTCTGCAGCTTGCAATATTGCCATATCTTGTCACGTTTCTGGTGTGCGGTTGGATGCTTTCTACATGCCGTGCAGGCTTTAATTATCAACATATGACTTGATCACCACGACGATTCGCATCATAATCACCACTTATATTTTCATTTTATCGTTTGATAAGCATGTCGTCACCATTATAGCCTAAACCGGTGCAGTCATATGACCTTAGGAAATCTTAACTAGATAATTCACTCTGACAACCGTTCAAATTATTCTCCAAACACTGAACATCTAACCTGCCCTAACAATATAGTCATGGTTATCAAATAAATTGCATTTCTTATTATTCTATGTTATACCGCCCGATGTGTTTGTGTATATTCAAATATGTACGCATCGTCTTGCCTTCAAAGCAGTATACTGATAAGCTGTGACATCACTTCACTCTGTTTTACTTTAAATGAGTCTGCAAACATTAAACTTTAACCTAACCTGCTGTGTACATACAGCTTAGGATAGCAATTGAATTGCATTTCTCCCAGTTGTATTATATATTTTGACCCAGACAGGAATAGAAGATATATATCGCATTATTGAGCGCTATCATTGCATAAAATGAAGTCGTGACATGTGGTATTTGAGATTAAAGCTTTATCAATTGTGCATGGGGAATCAACCTCGAAAACTACTGCTTCTGCTCTTCGGGTAACTGCGGTAGTATGTGAGTCACGTGCATGTCAAGTTGCTGCTAGATCGTGGCATGAACGGCTCGTTATGAATATATGCTAGTTTTTATAGTATTATTATCAGTTAGTACGCATGGACAGATATGTGATTTGGAATGTACCCTTGAGGTAACATAAAATCATGCTAATGTTAGCAAATCTCACATGCAACCCATTTATGTATGCAAAGCTATTCTGCGACAAGCTGTGAATGTCATATAGGTGAAATATCCAATCTGTAGATCGCATCTGCGCGATATAGATCCTGACAAGTTATTGGTTATTTAGCATTCGGCATGGACAGGGGTCCATAAATTAGTGTCCTTCTAGAGTAATTTGATGTGCTTTGTTAGCCTTTCTGTACTAAACGCAAGTTTTTCTGAGCAGGTCATACGCATTGCGAGCATTAGTCTTAATAAGAAAACAACCGGTCTCCCTGATTTGGCAACATGGGTATACAAATTAAATGCTGCATACTCATTATACATTAAAATATAAAGTTGCAACTACCACGGTCGTGCATGTACACCAGCTTATTCATAACATGTAGCGACGTATTATTCAACTGTCAATACTCATGGCGGTATGGTTAAGCTGTGAAGCGGCAGTCAAGTTGTAGGTATCCGTAGAATTTACGAATTGTTGAATCAAATTATCAAAACATATAAGATCAAACACGTCAGCAGTTGGTTGCATATGTTAGCAGATGTAAACAATCACCAACGATGCACTAATACAAAGTAACAGACGCAAACTTGTGCTGCCATATATTTGTGTTAAAGCGAATCAGGTTCCAAGTGAATTCACACACATGTGAATGTCAACGAAGTAACGCAACGTGCCCTATTATTATTTACTTACGAGCATGTTATTGCGGTACACTATGCCCTCTATAGTTAAATACAAATAATGCGCATCACATTTGAGACAAAACAGCCATTAAATAAAGATCGCAAGTCTAGCTGAATCTTTATGTGAATAAATTGCAACAACTACAAATCAATTGCACATGTTGTGCTGCATATTGATAATTCTAAAGTTATCATATGTTAGGCAATTACCTATCCCCCAACAAATAATAAATAATTGCATTAACTATTTAGGTATTTAATTAGGCCGCATAGCTTATTTAGTCAACGCATCGAAAACTGTCTCCATAATCAACAGGAAATATTGTTTGAACACGTTTTTGACAATACCTCTCTTACCTGAACGATGATTATGTTTAAATCTCATTCTGAGATACGGTGGCAATATCGCGCAGTTTTCTTTTTGTGAAAATATCCGAATGTTCATTGTTGCATTCTAAAAGTTCGCTGTTGAGCCTGTTAGATACAATGAGGGTTTTTATATGTGTCTGGTTTTAAAGCTTTATAACATACGTGCGTTCATGAAAATCATGATTGATAATTGTGTCATATCTATAGGGAAACACGATCAGCTTCGGTTGGAAGGATATTTTTTTTTTTAATGCTAGTGAATTTCTAAAACTATGCCTATCCATTAGGATGGAGCAAACTTATGTCAAGTAGGCCAATAACTCTAGCAACAGTCCCTGGAGGGATAAATGACTTTTTATCAACCCACGTATATTTAAGGTAACTGCCAGTGATTTGCAAAAATACATATATAAGCTCATAAACGATTCATTGATCAGCAGGACTGTGGCCCATTTTCCATGATAATAAACTCGACCAAGCTATTAACGGCATTTAACTAGTCAGTATGCCTGTCGTGTGCGATCCAGTGTCCTACATATTCTCTACTGTTCGGCGTGTATTGTTACCCATAGTGAATGCTAATAACCCCTATATGTGGCATACAAATGGTCCTTCAGTGATACTTTATAGAATCCCAATCTGGGTAATCCGCCATTACTGGCCGCATCACTATGGATAACGTACCATAGACTTGCATATGACTTGATTACATTCATGAGACTGGCGTGTCAAGGCAGTGTCAATCTTGTATTGATATCGCATTGTAATTCATACAATGGAACTAACATCCATCACGTCCTTCTCGGCGGGTTGATAGCTTGTTAAACCGCCATATTGCAATGATCGATTAAGTCACAAGGGCACCCTATGAATAGCCGTTAACTGCCGAACATGCAGGTCTCATGTGTGTTTACTGTGATAGGAGCTAGACGATCAGCTTGTTTAGCGAATAGCAAAAAGTGTTCGAGAGTTGTGAGAGTGCCTCACTTTTATTGGTCATCGCTATTAAGTATCATTCCTCACCTGACGTTGATGGTGGATGAAAGTTCAAATTTGGTACAGTGCACTTCTGTTGGAAGCACGCATAATTTTCTAGATCTTTATAAGGTAATAACATTTTGGCTTTACGTGTTAGACGAGAGCAAACCACGTCATGATTATGTTTTTCCAGACTGAACTGAACGTATCGCAAACGAAGCAGCGAGCGATAAACACCATTAGTAACTTGTATATGATGTCATCGACCACATCAAACAGCCCACGTCACAACTATGTTTTTTCCAGACTGAACTTAACAGTATCGCAAACGACGAAGCGAACGGTAAACAGCATTAATGACTTGTAGTTGATGTCATATTTCACGTCAACGATGTTAAATTGGTACCGTTTGTCATTTGTATTTACCTCGTCTCGATGTCTGGCGGAGCCGTGCTAAAATAACACAGCTCACAATTTAAAATATTTTCCAACCATCATTATTGATGGATCCGATACAAAATGCTTGATAGCTGAACATCCCCTAATTAAGCCATCCTGTGCTTACACTATTTCAAACGTGCCCACCTTCTTCTTTCAACTGTGTTGAAATTATACCATTCATGACAAGTTAAGTTTCCATGGCGCAGCAAATTATAGGATTGTTTGAAGAAAAGACAGTTTAAACCGCCATTACACAATTAGATGTGTGTTTAATAACCAAACAATTGAATACCGCCAAAGAAAAATTAGGATATCAGATGCCTTAAAGACTCCTCTCTATGTATGATGAAATATCACAAAAATAGAGAAATTTCCCGAAAAGTTCATCATCGTTTCGTCGTATTCATGTGATAGAATGAGGGCGCACAATTAAAAGAACCACAGTAACAGGCCTGACTTTAACTCACATGCTCGGTCATCAAGACACATGATCAGCTGACATGCTAAACGGTGAGGCAATATTTCATGAGCGCTAATCATTTTGTCCTGGTCATGGCTATTATTTTTCGTTCCGTAGTATGCATCGATATATTGTTATTAGATAAGGTAATTTCTTCAGACTGCATGAGGCTGGTTATATAAGGATGCATGAATAAACGGGCGCCTTCAGCTGATGCTAAGGTATTTAACTGAGCAACCTAACGTGAATATTGAAATGAAAATAGATAAACACATTATAATACACCCTGAGTGAAAGTGCTTTTTAATGCAACTACTCAATTATATTTAGAGCTACATCTACATCTACAGATGAGGTTGAGGTAGAAAATAGCGGTGTGTTATAGTTTTATCAGCGGACTAATCTCCACGCAAATTATGTAGCAGTACCATTTTACTGATGATTGGAACATGCATACAGTATCTTCTTTGTTATGTACGTAATTAGTTATATAGTATGCCACGCCGTTACAATTGTTGTTCTGTCGATACGTATGCTCGGATGCTTAGCAAGGAAAACTTTACAGATCACCATTTTACGCCTTACCTTGTCCACTTTTAAGTCAGGATTAATTTCAATGTTGGCAATTATAGACATTGTTTTAATGCAATACTAGCGGCTTTAATTTGTCCTTGGTTTCTCTGGCTGAATGGTTTTACGTATAACATATTTCGTGTAACGTATATACGACACATATTGAATATCTGCTGTTTTGGTACCAGTGTGACGTGGTCGGATTACAAAATTATCAACACAATGTCAACGACTAGCGATCATGAGGCCATGGCGACACGCGTTTGCCAACAAAACAAAGTTTTAAAATTATGGAAATGCAAAGAGAAGGATTTCCCAAGAAAAAATCAGGTTTATCACAAGCGCAATATCTATGAGAGCGATTCGCGTGTAGTCATCACTAGCCTGTTGATAAATGCTTTTCAAATAATCCCTGACTCTATCGCTCTGTGGCATCTCAAGGGACTTCTAACTACCACATGCTATGCCGACTAAATTTTGTGTCAGGTTATTGACATACTTAAAGACATTTGTGGTTGGGTGAGGCCGTTCATCCTGTTAAACGAACAATAATAAGAAAATGCTTCGCACATTTGTAAACTATGACACCAACATTAGCACCACTTCTTAATGTTTCAGTTTTGGGCCACAACAGCTTTTCTCTGATTGTATTATGTACCAGATTGATACACGACTGCTAATGATTAGAGATGGTAATTTGTACATACTTATAGATCCTTAGCTCTGTAGTGAGGTGTATGAAATGAGACCAATATATGACCAATGAAATTCAAGCTTAACGATATGAAGATTATAATCAACCTTGCAGTAGCTTCAGTGACAACCAGTGTTTGTGCTGCAATCATTACGAGGGGTGTGGATTATGAAGCCATACTAGCACAGGAATCGTTGTCCCAATAAAATGGTTCACCTTAAAACCAGTGCTTCTGACAACGAATATATACGCTATAGAATATACTCTTGGAACGATACTTCATGGCCGCTCGTTGCTCGTACGACTCCATGTCATGAGAAGGATGATGCTGGAATCGCATTCCTCGGAACTGCTATTGTTCATGATGCTTGCCTGGGATTCATTGTCGTTAATAAACACATGCTTTTCTTAAGGCATCTCCTCAGACATTTCAGTTGTCAACGAGGCAACCAAGAATTGCCATCATAATGCAAAATAATTCGGCTCACATCAGTCAACATTAGACATGGCGATGGCGGATGAATGAAGAATTATGACTGGTCAATAAGACGTTAGGTAGTATTTGTTGCTTGTGGAACGCTTGTTGGACACTCGGGACAAACATAATTGTGCTACAAATCCCCTCCTTTATCATAGGTCTCAGGGGAAGCGATGGTGATTTGTATGCATCTCTCTTCACTTATGCGTTCCAGAAGTCGAACGCTTTGCGATTGGTTTAAGACAAAACATGAAATTATAGGCCGGCTTTTCAGTTATAGATGATGCATGTGGTGCAAGCAATACCTGACGTTCGACATGTTAGTTTTGGATGCAGTCAAAGGTAAATTGTCGACATAAAATTCGCCATAACTAGTTATATCACGTCATTGCCATTGATGATCATTCCCAACTCCCTCAGATATATGTGACTATGCACTTATCGACACTTGATGCCTTATAAATCATTACGCTAAAGAGACAGCAATAACTGGCATAAGCTTTAGATCCTTCGAGTAGATACATCAAAGAATCAAGCATAACGTCTGCCTTTCATGAATATGACTTCAATACAAATTGGCCATTGCTCAAAGTTGCCAAAATCGTTACATCGAAGATTTGAGTGATGTAGGATATATTATTACGAGGTTTTGTAACGTGCACAGTAGATTTTGTAATGATTTGATGGCATAGCGACAATCAATCAAACTTGCCTCAATTACTCGCTGGGGGCTGTTTGGTCGGAGATAGATTCATTTACCCTGGCATCTACCTTTTAATTCATACTGCTGATGGAGCACAGCGTCCAATGCCCTATCTGATGTCAACCTGATCATAATTAATTGCCTATCTTTGGTATCAATAAGCTCTGTTAAGTTGGTGAAACCATAACTGTCACTTAGTTCATTCCGCCTAAAGATAAACAGCTTAACATGTATTTGCGCATCAAAAATCTCATACTTAGCTTTAAAATATTGCCTACAATCACTATATTAGTATATGACCAAACGGAAACATGCACCATGCTAAATGAATAACGCATGATTTTACACGAACCTTGTTTTATCTTAATAGCTGTTGAAGCGATATTCATTCGTCATATGATCACTGACCAGCATGTTGATGCTAAACCTACCAGATGTGAATATACCAGAAACGCGTTGTCATTACTTATGTAGATTGGATATAATTTTGTGGCACTACCTTGACCGGGCATGGCTTTGCGATGGCCATCCGAGAATTGTCATAATGCATAATGGTGTGGCAGTATCATTTCATCTTGATACTATGCTGTCATTGTAGCTACTACTTGGTTCAATTTGGCATCTATTCGTTTACAGTCACTTTTCGATCATTACTTTGAGGACATTGAGAATGGGTAAGGACTCTTGTTCGGCGCTTACATAATGCTGTTTAAAGATATTCTGCCGTTATGCACGAAATGCTTTCAAATCTTACTAGCAAGACGTAGATATCTGCTTGGTGTAAATCATACTAATATATTCTCCTAAACTGATAATTTGAAACCAAAATATCGCATTGAATCTCAATTTGAATATTTGAAACAAATATTCTATACAAGTGCTCACTAGTTTGCAATTATATGGTGCTGTATCAACCACGTGATTGACCAATTGATAGAGGGGACAGGAATGCCTGTACGGTGTTTATTCGAAAAGCAATCGGTCCAAATGAATTTGGTACGTTAGTAATATTGCAACATGCATCTCTGTCTAATAATTTTCAATATATTTTGCATCATCTAGTATATTCACGATCGTTGAAAGACGAGGAATTTTAATATACTTAGTTGGGAATAATTGCAAATGTCTACACCTTCACTTTTTTGGGCAATCTATGTAAGCGCTTGGTTCTTACGGTTCATTATTCTAAGTCAGCAGCGTATTTGTGTATCAAATTCTAGCTTTCGCGGTTGCAAAATGCGTGAACTTTACGATGAAAATAATGCAAATAACAGATAATCATGATTGATAGAATCATAGCGTTCTCAGCGCCTTGAACACGGAAAAGATAACATAGAAAAAGATTTCACAGTGCATAAATTATTCACATGGTATTGCTATGGGTAGGTTAATCATAAGTATCGCCATTAAGAACAGGCAGTTGACATGCATTTGGTATTTCAATTGTGCTTCCGATATTGTGCACAGTGCGTCACGGAAGCAGTTAACGTATAAGATGGTCCAACGAGAGCACACGAGCTGAATTACTGTTTCTATTTCAATACTTTGCCCGTTTTCCACAATCACAAGCAGATCCGCCCCTTTATCGCTGTTATACAAGCTCGATGGGAATAAAGTCTTTCCCATTGCATGCAACCGCTCACCATTCACTGATTTCAGAAAGTTAACAGCCGGCTTATATCTGGCCTTTGCACGCAACTTGTCTATGCTGCCCTTGACTCTGCCTTAATAGCCCTCTAGATAACGTTAAGCATGATTGAACGATTTGGTCATAACAATTTGGTCATTGCTTAACTCTTGTGGGGTGGTAACGTAATCGAACAGACTTCGGATAGGCTTGACCAAAGCCCGCACAGTGTTGAGTGGCTTTTTCTTGGTCTGATGCTGACACATGTTCAATTAGGGAACAAATCTTTTGAAGTATAGAATCTAATGTGCAATTGCTTTAAGTAAAATTCGCGCAGATAAGTGTTTGACTTAGTGCAAATGACACATTTATCAGGTAGAACAATGACTACAATCCAACCATTTATATATAAATTAAAGGTTTCCTTGCAAGGAATATCAACCATGTAGTTAGTGGAATTAATAAATTGCTTAGCCGAATCAAGACATGGCACCTCTGCAGTCGGTACTCAATTACTGACCTCGAAGTCCATGTCATCATTAACGTTTCTTCAACCAGTATATACATATCATATTTTTAAGCAGATAAAGCCGGTTTACCATGATGGTTGCTAACAGGGCATGGTGTTACTGATAAACCATGTGTAAAGACATTATCTCATGTCGTTATTACAATGATCTCATAATTCGGAACCGCGTTCGCAAAGAGCTAATATATTAATACAACTGCGTTATATACAACGGTACAGGGCATTAGCCATAGTAATGATACTAGTGATGGCGGATTAATGAGTGGGACTTTATCTATGAGACCATATGAATGCCAAAGGAGATGAAACAGAACATCTGTATTCACCATGAATGCTAATATACACCAAACATTACAGAATTTAGATTGATGGAAATCTGAATCCGTAAGCTCAGGTCCAGTGTTCATGATCATGTCTTTAAACCAGCCAAGCTAGTCTGTGTAAACTTGTATGTGTGTTTTTCTACCACTCAACGAGGTCCATGTTCATGAATAAGCCGTTGAGGTATACCGCGAGGGGTAAGTAACCAGTCATTCACTTTAGTCTGACGGTATCCCAGCAAGAAGCTATTAATCCATTGTCCAACTTTATTTTTACTCGAAGAGTACATGATAAATATGGCTTTACATAATGCAGTTTTGATTATTTCTTGTGTTGTCATATCATAAACACGGGTCAGCGAATCCAAATATTTGAAGTAGGACATGCTAGTACATCGTTGAATCATTTAATACGTTTGAATGGAAAAAAGACAAATTGCTTGTGGAAAGGCTGCGCAATTGTAGTGTAACTTTGGATTTTTTGTCTCTACTACATAAATACTTATGCACTGCCATCATTCAACAGTTTAAAGGCGAATCGCAAAGAAAGCAAGCTCAAAAGTTCTCGCTGCATAGCGTAACTAGACATGATTGACAGCAATTCCGCTAAAATTTCATTAACATCAAATACGCGTCCTTTTCATGGAATAAATGACGATGATCAGCTTATTGACAGGTAAATACACTGAAAAAAGTTTTACTCTGCCCGGAATCTCCCACACTATTTTTTTTACAGCGGTATTCCAAATTTATGGATGCACAGCTAATACTATAATATACGTTGCAATAACCCTACAACAAGACGCTACAGTGTTGAACAAGTTATTGAGTGATATAATGGAATATAAGGTTTTTTCCACCGATGAATATTATCTGTTCTATGATCTCTGCCTTACTGTTTCATGCTTGTTATTTTCTTAAGATGGCATGAATCATATATGCGAACAGGGATGAAATTTATGCTTCAAAACCCACAACAATGCCTTTTGGCTAACATGAACGTCTTAGACTTCGCTAAGCGGAAATACCATGGCAAATCTTGTTCCCCAAAATGCATAATCTGCGTTATCTAGTTTAGGAGTATCTGGTGAGTAACACTGGTATATAAGAGGTAAACATTGGCCTTTTCGTCGGAACTTTCGTACTCTCTTCCAGTCACTAGGTAACTATACAGCGATTGCGACGCACATAATATACATTTGGGCAGTGAAAAACGGAAGACAAAGGCTCTGAAATTGCAAGACAATGTAAAGTATTGATATATATATATAGTATAGATATATATATATATATATATATATATATATATATATATATATATATATATATATATATATATATATATATATATATATATATGAATAAATATTCATACATATATATATATTTATATTTATATGAATATATATTTGTTTATCTTTATATTTATATATATATGCAGAAATATATATATGTATATATGTGCATATATTTATATATATCTAAATATGTATATATATATATAAAATATATCCATAAACACGCATACACACACACACACATATATATATATACATATATATATATATCTAAATTCATATATACTTGAATATAATATATATATATATATACATATGTATACATATATATACATATATATATAAAATATTTATATATATATATGTATATATATATAAATACATATATATATTTATATATAAATATATATGTATACATGTATATATATATATATATATATATATATATATATATATATATATATATATATATATATATATATATATATATATATATATATATATATATATATATATATATATATAAATATATACCTATATAAAGATTCCAACAAATGCAAATGCATACATTCAAACAAATGGTGTCAATAGACATAGATATTTGCATATATGTTAAAATACTTTGTGTGCATGGCGATAGTGTTAATCGATAACATTTTGGTGAATGACACGGAATGTATCATTGCTTATATTTAGACAACAAGTGTTTTCATGTTATGAGCATCAGGCAGTCGATGGACTTTGAGCACCTATATATTATATGAGTGTGCGCGGAATCAATACGCAACCTACTCTAGTCTACAAATATTCAATCACAGCTTACCTATTGGCACTTAAAGGTACTTCAAAGAAGCAAACTAGGGATGTGTATGATAATCAGTGCACATGAGGGAACCGTTAAGTGCACACTACGCGCATGAATAACTAACCGAGCACCGACTGCAATCCATAACCCCATGCCTTGAGTTATAAATATGCCTCTCCCCCCACCACTACCACCACACACGCACACACACGCATTGATAACCACAAACACCATTCACACGAACAGACATACACATACACACACGCGGGTTCAAACACACACGTACGCGTGTTATACACCGAAAGCAAACCTTGCGCCAAAAGCTTGATGAAATTATGCTAACTTTGCGCTAAAGTATCTGCGAAAAATCGAATTAATCTAAATACGTCAGATGGTTGTATTTTATTTGGGGTACAAATTGCATTTGTACAGTTACCATTCCCCCGATATATATATGAATTTTTTGCACTCAAGTCCGATTACATTACTTCAGAGACCGGCAACAAGTTTTGTCTTTGCATACATAATATTAGTCCTTCGGTAGATTAGACAGGTATATAAGGCTCCCGGTAACTTAATTGCGATAACTAATATGCAATATAGACCCTTACAGAGAACTGAGAAAGCAATTATTTTGTAGTAATGTGATTTTTTCAAAGCCCTAAAAATCATATTTCATCAGTAAAACGAATATCTGCTTGATATCATCCACGTCTTCACGAACTACATCTGACCATTCCTCCTCAAACACGTCCCTACTAAGATGCTGAACAGAGGGCAAAATAAATAAGGACATGCGTTGAATTTACTAGGCAGTTGGTTGTAGGGAATAGCCCGAATTGTTAACTGAACTGTTCTAACGAGCATCCAGCGCAAAATATAACGTTGAATAACTGCATTTTCTTGACCAATTCATTATTCAGGCCTGGTCATCAGATATGACAGCAAGGAAACTACAAGGGGTATTTTGGACATAGACACAGGGGGTTTGATATCTTGGTAGCTTTTGATTTGTGACTCATGTAACTAGGTCATACTATACTGGATGCTATGACCTTTCTTCACGGTAGGAAGTATGTTTTTCCCTGTATTCAGCATGATGATCATTTATCTAAAGAGGAAGCGAATCAAATACGCGGTAAACGACATAACTCATCATTATATTTGCTTATCAATTGAGTTTGTGCCTGTAGGTATTTCATCAACAAAGTATGGCAAGTGTTACTCTTATCAATCAATTATTCGTGTTAATTTCACGACTGCCCAAGCTCACGATTGATCGTCGTTAGCTCAACGATTTCTTGTTACCGAGTTTGCTGAGCATAATATTTGCAATATATCATTGGTTGAAAGAAGTATTTGAGCACTACATCATATAACAAATTAACCGTGTTATTCGTTCGCAAAATTGATGTCATAGTTGAGCTAATCGAATTGTCTGTTGTTAATT
Source organism: Urechis unicinctus (assembly GCA_034190875.2). NCBI lineage: Eukaryota > Metazoa > Annelida > Polychaeta > Xenopneusta > Urechidae > Urechis > Urechis unicinctus. The sequence goes on along the minus strand of CM067352.1, from coordinate 17,475,476 downwards.
GTTGCTTAATACGCAGTTCGTGCAAATGCAGATATTATATACCAGTGAATGGACAGACCTGGGTTGCTCCTTTCTATCCCAGGTAGCACTTCAAAGGTCTAGGTATACTTATCTGATGGTAACTTGCACTATTTGACCCGTTAATGTAACCGAGGATGAACGACAACGATTAAGAACAGTCTCATAATCATTATATCGTCCGAGACAGGGCGCATCCGTGTCACCATGATCAATTCATCACTTCATTAAAAGCTTCGGCTTTATCAACATTCAAATAAACCGAGGGATCACGCTGCGAGCAAATGTTTTAACATGATCACACTTAGTAAGGCGGTAAGGTAATTCATCATTCAGGCGGTCAAAAGGTGTGGTTTTTGCATGAGCAATGGGGTCATTACTGGCGACATGTCGGTATAGGGTATGAAGTAATTATCCGTTAACAGTATATTGAGTTTGAAGTTAGATGTACTTAGACATTACCAGCGATTGCAAACATGTTTGTCAGACGCATCTGCCAATTCAATTATCGTGCTGCTTTATACGGCTTACAAAAACCAACAACTGAAGCATTTTATAACGTAAGTCGGCACTTTGTTAAACCGGAAACATACAAAAAGTCCTCAAAGAGTCACCCGGTTATTCATTTTATTTTGAATGACACCACGGCATTACGTGACATGGCTTTTCTCCAATATTGCGCAGAATGAAATAAATGCGCAATGTTTTGTCGCATACTTTTAACGTCCATTATAGCACGGTTTGCTGGTTAGAAAGAACACCACATCCCGCCTTACTTTGCTACAGGGCACAAGGGTTGATCACTAATGTCTTAATTTCAAAAGGTTGTTTATAAGCTAAGACTGTGTTAGTACAGGAGAAGTTCATTGGACTATTGATATCACATATGCATTCATAAAAGCAAATAGTAAACTCTACTCATTCATTAAACAGTTGTCGATTCTAAAAGTAAACATCGCCTAGATCATAACCCGAAAAAATGATAAGGTGTTTTATTGCTTTATAGGTTTATATATTCTAAATATCAATTGAAATAAGTGTATCTATGTTTGCGATCCTGCATTATTGTCATCTCTATTTAATCAATAATGTAGGTCTACGTTCACTTAAATGATTACAGGTGTGGTTGTTATAATCGTTATTTAGACAGCTTATATAGCATATAACAATGATGTATGCTTGGGTAATTTGCTCGTTAAGAAGCACGTCAATACAGGTCTCATAATCAGGGGTAAGTGGTGTCGGAAAACCATGCTTGGGTTACATTTTGTGAGATATATTCCAATATTAACCGAGTCTGTTATATCGGATATTTATGTGCTTCACAACGTTCGTTTGGAGAAAATAATTGCTGGGGAAATAAGCTCGCCCTCTTTTATCTAAAATGAGGTAAACCGGGACAACATTCCACATGGCTGTGATACGCCGATTGGATAATGGCGAGCTGATGTTCGGTACAGAAGGAGGTGACATTGCCATCTTTCAGCATCGCATCATCACTGACTCTTCCATATAATAATGACTTTAATATAACTATACTATAATATTCACGATTAGCCAATTTATAAATCATTCATATTTTCAAATTTAAAATATGAGTTACCAACAAGTTGCATATTGGTCAATTAATATACAAGCTCAAAGAAGGAATCCTGTATGTATAGTTGGTATATTGTATCATTATAATCTCGAAAATTCATTTTTTGTGTGCATATTTTAATTTCCCAGTCTTATGCGCAGACATTTGGCTGTTGATCTCGCTTGACGGGTTTCTAAAAGTGATGCACATTGCTTTTTGTTGTTGATAGTATCATTCTTTCAAAATCTCGATATCGACCTGGAGTCAAGCAGCTAGAGACGGACAAGTCGCTGATGTCACCAGAGGATTCACACGTAAACAAGATATACAGTTGACTTTAACGCATATATGGCTTTCTTAATATATGTGTATGAAGATTATACATTGTGCCCCTACAAGTGTTGCTTTCGCAGTGAATATGTTTACTGTATTCTCTAACTGCTAGATAAGTCTGTAATCATATTCAAAGCGGTGTCAGAATTGTCGAACAAGAATTATCATCTTGCATATAAATGTCGTCGGACATGGAAAAGCACCGACTAACTGATCAGCCGTAATTAACCAATCACCATGCTGAATTATCAACGATAAAATTTAGTAAATCCGTGTACGCTTGACTGGTACGTCATTGACCAATTGAATTAGCATACTTGATTCATTTGCAATAAATCTTTTTTTAATAGGCGTTAATCAGGCAAAACTATGGATCCGCATCAGCTTGACGATGGAGTAGAAGCACCCATTAGTGTCTATTTATTGCCAATCCACGATAATGCTGAATACAATGGTGACCGATAAAATAAAAGTTTAGAAATATATATCCGCATATCTTGCATCGCTGACGTCATTGACCCATTGTGCGATTGTCTAGATACTTGATTCACTTCCAATAAATCTTTTTTTAAATTAAGGCGTTAATTAGGCAAAACTGCGGCAGCATCAGCGATGCGATGGAGTAGAAGCTACCCAATGGTTTTTATTTGGGTCATCGACATCCTGTTATTTTTATACCGTGGTGACCGATAAGAATACGTTAGTTTAGAAATATAATATCGCGAATATAATCTGTATGGATGAGTGAACGCAGCTGTACAGCAGATTTAGGCAATATAAGCAGCTAACGTGGCAATCCCTCTACATGATACATGCATGGTGCATACCTTGTTTACTAAGGCATGAAGTGAGTCTGACTCTCTACATACAATAGATTGATCCATACATATCATCCACCATCTGGCTGGTTATCCTTACATACATAGCACAGTCATGAGGGCTACAATACTACCATACATACATCATAGCAAGTTAACATACAACATGCAGCAATACATCCATACCATACCATCATGTTTACATACATACATACAGACAGACATACATACATACATACATACATACACACATACATACATACATACATACATACATACATACATACATACATACATACATACATACATACATTCAAACATGCATACATACATACATACACACACACACACATACATACATACATTACATACATACATACATACATACATACATGCATACATACATAACATACATACATACATACATACATACATACATACATACATACATACATAAAGGCACATACACATACATACATATATACATACATACATGCATACATACATACATACATACATACATACATACATACATACATACATACATCCATATACTTATATACATACATACATACACACAAGCAGCTAATCAGCACGCATGCAAAACTCGTCCTGTCTGGTTGTAGTCATTGTCCAATATTCCTGGCCTCACAAGCTTGTAGAACGACTCCATCTTGGTGAAGAGTGAAACATCAAAAGTCTTTGAGCCACCCTGATCTCTGTGACGGCTTTCTCTTTGTTTGCTGAGACTAGCGTGTCTAGCCATGTTGTACAACTGCCCCAGATAAACTGATAATGTCCATATTGCCGGGAATGGTTATGGTCACATATGTTGCGGAAGCCAACTGCTGTAGCCGTAGCTTTTAGATTCAACAGAAGCTTGAAATTGCATGCAGTTGATTATCTCATTTCTGTTGAAGAGAACGGACGAGTGCACTATCAAATCGCTAAATAGATTATTATGACTTGTATCGGAAACATTGATCAACGGTGCAATAAGGACCATAGATATTCACTTTTATTCCACATCATAGCCACGCCTCGTTTGTGAGGAAATCTTCCCTTTCGTTTTCGTAATGGCTTGGGTGACGTCATAATCGATGTTGTTTCTCTTTGACGAGCTGGTATCCTAATATTAACGACAAGAGCAACAGAATATGTGGATAAACCAATTGTACACATATAAACTCTCATGGGATTATTTGATATACTCTGACTCGTCTAATCTGTAGGCGTCGCAATCATGTGCTCTCCAATCGGGTCGGGGTTGCATAAAAGTGTCAATCGTGGCTATCACTTTCGGTGCAATGTGTTGTGTTGGCCAGGCATAGTTTGCGATAACTCTATTGAATAAAATTATTGGCAGGTTTTGGGCCAGATAGTATTAAAAGGATCCGACGATGTGAACAAGGCTTTCTGAATCAGAACAGCGTTGTTAATTAATCTGGAAAACGAGCGTGTATGTATGCGTGTTAGCAGATGTGTGGAAAGGATAGGGAGGGGACAGTGGATGGATGGGTTAGTTGTATATACGCGCTTATGGCACTTATAAATGTGGGAAAATTATATATTTAAACATTATTATCAGTCCCTGCTGCACGTGGTCTGTTGACAGTATTACCATACACCATCTTGTGTTTTCCTTCGATAAAGATTAAATCCTTAACATACTCAAAATTAACAAAATTAGTAATTGCTAATTAATGCCTGTCATGCAACACACAGAAGCACACATATACTTATTAAACTAACGAGATGCTCATTTGCTGTAAGTTCAAGAGTTCAAAATATGCACTTTCTCTCTATATCTTCGCCACACGCATTGCCGATGTTTTCCACTATTGCCCGAAATTTTGTAAGTGTAGTTTGAATTAAATTCTCCCTGAATAAAACAATCTTTTGTCATAAGCCAAATATTATCCACACTTGGTCTAGAGTAGTTTAATTTAAATTCTACTTTCCTGATCAGGTGGTGTATATTAGATTTATGTATCCTGGGAATGTTAAGTATATGCAAATCATATCATCATTTTACCATGCAATTTGAGCTCATCGAGGGGTTATTAATCACATTATCACGGGCGCAATTATACGGCACCAATATCAAATGTGTTTTTCAAAAGATATCGTTGAAAGCTCATTAAGTGTCCTATAACGCATTGGCCTTAGATGACCAATGAATCAGTTAACGGCGTTCATAAAAGTGATGATGACGATGATATGTCAACAAACACGAACTATCTTTCAGATTTATACTTCATATGTATTTTATTGAATTGAGCTTTCACTAAAACATAGGAGTTCAGGTTTTGCCCTCCGAATTATCCTCCTACCGACGTTATATTTTCCCGCTAATCGAGCACATATATAAATTGATACACTCCAGCGATGATGGAGACTTTCAGTTATCACACTGCACATCCAATGACAGGCGCCGTTTAACACGCGGCAAACAATTGCCAAGTATAATTATGTTGCGATTTTGTGCCGCACGATAAACGACCCCGATCCGTCGCATGAGCAGTTTGTGGCTAGCAGTAGGTATTATACCCTGCACCTCATCATCGGCATCATTTTGTGACACAGCCACTAGGATACCAGAGCAAAATTATTGTTTCAGTGCCACTAGCCGATGATTCAAGGCGGAATACCTTGTGCTTTTAAGATACAATGGTTGGATAACGTGTATGTGTCACGTAAGACTACCATTTTAGTATTTGAAACTATTCAACATCTACTGAAAATACATCGATAGAGTCAATGAGAGTCCGTTGCAAAAGGTGCAGATAAGTATTGTTTGTACAGGAAATAAACTCCAGTGATCGCTTTGTCCCCATTGCAATTATTGAAGAATGTTATGTTGTCTTTTGTACAATCACTGTCATTTGTTTGTCGAGAGAGGATGTGGAGGTATGGGCGCTTAGACTAAACAGAAGACACCACTTTGTCAGCATAAATCGACTGTACAGTGTGCATTCATGGAGTTTTTTGAAGCGCCGCCTGACGACTGGCATGCTGCTCATTCACAGAAATGGCCACTGAATAGTCCGTAAAAGTGACCTCTTCTATGGTAGCAGTGAGCGGTTGCAATCCCCAAAGGGTTTTATTTGCTGACAAGTCGACTGTAGATGACTCGCGTTTTCCGACAGATTGATTGCATCATAGGCTAGATGCAAGCGTCGTTTGGAAGGAGCTTCGCGGAAAATCGGTTATGCCATAACTTAATTTTGTTTTAGGCTCTCTATTGGTCGCAATGATCAATGCAAATCGCATGTGGCGTCAATTTTCAAAAGATTATATCAGTTGTTGATGGAAATAGGGAAGAGTGTTTTGTCAAAACATAGCGAAAATCTGCTGAGAAAATTGCGATATAAGCGAATCAAAAGTTTAGAAGGAAAAGTTGAATGTTAGATATTGAATTAAATTACCAAGAAGAGCGTATGCGGCCAATGCTTAATGCATGAATAAAATAAAAAAGACATGAAATACGTCAATGCCATGAAAGAAACGATGGAATGATCGAGAATAGTGGTCCATTGATAACAACTAAAGCATGAATACGATAAGACCGAGGCTGGGTTTTAAACCATCCGATAACTCAGGTCAGGCTGTATTGTTTGTGGAATGTCGCCTTGATAGAACTCTAATCCCCGCCGAGAAACCATACTCTTGACCGCTACCAAATCCCCCCCGCCCCGAGATGCAACACCATCGTCCGCCGATACTATAACCTAATCACCCCCGTGACCCTATCGTAGTACTTACCGTGACCTCACTATGATCCAATCGTGACCCTACCGTCTTCCGTACCGTAACCCAATTCTTACCCATTCTGTGATCGCAACTCACGTACCCTTATCGCAATGGTCGCTGAAATAATATGGTCTTCCAAAGAGTTTATAGCAGTTCAGCGTCTCAAGTTTTGATCATAAAAGCCACGACCACTGCAACAGCTTTCTAAATTTGAGTTACATACTTCGAACAACTTTCACCCGGCCAAGTATTAACGAATAAAAGAAGAGGATGGACTTTCTAAGAAATTGTCGAATAAATAACATACACGCACACATATTATTCGTGGCTTCACTAACCCGTCCACGTTACAGCTAAATATTATCAATCATGATATAATGATATAGGCCTGTGTCACAGACACGCTTTTAGGATGGGTCATTGATGGACCCGTGCGCTGTTGTCCCGTATTGAATCAACGTCGTCTTCTTTGGAAGATTTAAACGGGGTGTCAGGTAACACGTGCATTGTGATGCTGCATAAACTCAATCATAGAAGTAATAATGCATATAATAAAGCCAGTATCACATTGCGTCATCCGATATGCAGCCAAACTAAAACTTTTCATTTTGCGAATATCTTGACCTAATTACAGTGGATCCTCGGGGGTGTTGTGATTTCTGGAACGTTAATTGCAGATGACACAAGCGGTTGCCATAGGTCAGATTAATGACATCATATTCGGGAAATAAGCGTCGTTTATGGTGGGTTTAGAGGGTAATAATTTACTTCTTGGTTAAGTCTTCAATTAAGTGCTTGCAAAGCTTGAGTAATGAAAATGTGTAACCAAATGAACTTTTAAACAGTGGTAACGGGAATGTACTTCATGCCAAAATCTAACCCATATCATACTTATTCGAATGATGTCATTTGCCGGACTGATATGTGAACAAATTGTGCCTTTTTATGATTCAAGAATGAGCTTTGCCACTCTGTTAAACACCATGCCCTAAGATAATTGTGTGACCATCTCATATCAGTCCAGTAACCGAAATGGCGGTCATTTTGTGCAATTTCCGCCACCGGTCATCTTGTGCCAATGTTGTGTTCTAGACCACCTTGTATCTTGATTCAGGTGGCAAATCCTACATTTGCAAGAATGAGGAAGGCAGTAGGTCTATTCAAACACACTAGCTACTACCCTACGGCATATATCTGGCATTCAGAAAACACAGCTATAGAAATGTTGGTGGACTGTGAGAAGCGCGATAATGATGTAGCGCATTTATGTGTGAGCTGTCTACTACAGAGGCAAAGGGCAATACAATGAATTGCTGTCATAAACAAATTGCACTGTCCCCTGCTCGCCGTTCTGCTGAACCACATTCATTGAGAAAAGGCGATATTTTCCACTTCATTTCAAGTTATATGGAGATGTCTAGAACCCAACAATATCTATTGCATAGTCCGAGGTCACAAAATGTGTCCATAATTACTCATTAGCATTCGTGGATGTGGATCATGTAGTCCTGATAGATTGGCAAAGGTGTATCCCGGTCATGACTGAGCCTAGTGGTATGCGTAAATGCAGTGGTCATCGCCCGCTAGTGTACATTAATAACTGAGCCGGGTTAGAAGCTGGTTAAGGCACAAACATAGGCTGGACTGGGTTATTATGTCTAGGCTTAGCAACACAAAAGCAAATCAATGCCAGGAGTAAAACGGAAGCTGATTTCTACTGGCAGTGGGTATTTAATGAACCTACAAAGTCTCGCTTAATCTTAACATATCTCGCAGCAGTTTCTGTCCACATGAACTGCCTCAATGGCAAAATCGTTTTCACTTGTTTTGTCCCATTTACTAGTACAGAATAGAAATGAATACATCATAACATGCAACAATAAACTTAGTAAAGCCCGTAATAGACACATATATTCCTAAGGCATCGATATGGATTAACCATCGATAATTTGGTGCTTCCAAAACTAAGAATCGGTCACATTAGTGTCATTTTAGCAATGAAACACGAAAGGTGCAAAATGGCGCTAAATCACAAAAAGATTTATCGGCCAGTGGAATATTATTTTGCATTAATACTTTGCTCGACAGTGCGACATTTAATCCTACATTTCTATTCTAGAGCAATTAATAATTATAAATTTGTATGATTCATCACCAACATGAACAAGACGTACTGCTTTGAATAACGCAACTTCTCTCGGAAATCATTCGCTGTAGTCAGGGAAAACAAACAACACCAATTCAGCATAAGTAGCCATGAACAATGAAAGGCTTAAAAAACCAACGTTATGCGTTGACGTTGTACGTACGGGCTGCTGATCAGAATTTCAAATGCGTTCAATACAAAAAACCGTATATGGACCATATCGACTTAAAAAGGGCACTGATTAACTACGTTAGAGCTTCACTCGTTCCTTTCAGCAGAGAACGTTGCCCGATTTGTAGCTGATCTATCACGAAATATTTCATCCTGCTTCTTGAATAACGCCGCCTAGCGTCTGACAGGTAGCTGTGTAACCGTAATGGCGTTAAGCGCTCGAATGATTGATGATAGCTTATAAAACGACACAGCGTGATTTACTTTCGCACGTTATAGATGGGACGGTACTTTTTGTACAAGTGACCAAGCACTAAATATATTTTCACGAGGCATTGAGCATGGATAGCAAGCGCTAAGTAGTTCCACAAAACGTTCGTGAATTTGCCTAACTTAACAACCAGAACATTTCCGCGTTATGTAAATAATGACGTAGGTAATATACGGTTAGGTTAATAATGTATTTCAGTACCGAGAACTGTATATCAACAACGAATCACCGCAATATCTACGTGGTGTATCGAAGGCTACCGGGCCTAGTAGAAGTTTACCCAATGTCTTGATACTTTAGAAAATAACGTTTGCGGCTGAATGTTGTGTTTTGTTGCTGTGTTGGTAAGAGTGAGTTGCATTCGGTATTATCGCCCAAACATTGGCAATTGGTAAGTGAGCATTTGAAAATGAGCATGGAAAGTCTGTGCCTTTAATGGATTATGTCAACACCCATAATTCAGAAGACCTTGCACCTGCTAGCACAGAGCAGAAAGGGTCGGTTGAGTTAATTAACAGAGCATATCCTAAATCATTATATATTATATATATTACACCCAGCTCAAGATGTCATTGTTAGACTGACAGTTGTTTAAAACCCAGACAATGCACCTATACATTTTGATTCACGACTGCCACAATAATTGGGCACAATAACGCTACCACATTGTTTTGTATTTCAAAAGTTAGTCATATAGATATGCCACAAGCTGTTATATGAGCCGTAAACCTCGTATTCAGGTAATACTTGTTTTGAAGTTGCAATAAAGCGTCTGTGACCGCCATCAAGAATACAATGATTTGAATCGTTATTAGCGTCGTCAACATACATTGAATCATAATCCCCCGCCCCTCACGTAGATATCGTTGATAGCGAGTGTGACTTTGATTGATTACCTGTTCATGTTGTCAGTAAATGGCTATTCCCAGGCCAAAGTATAGTATCTGCCAGAGTATTTTACGCACCACATAAATGGAAAACACAACGGATGTTCCACCTTCCTGCATATTAAAATCATCGCCGTACGTAAGGCAAGGAAAGGATGGAAGTCCTACTCTGCGGTAGCTTTCGGACATCGTCAGAGCTACATTTCAACAAAAGTGTTTTGTAAATATATTTGGACGTCAGGGATACGTAATCCGTATCGCAAACTAAGGAAAACAATTAGACATTTCTTAGCAATAATCAATGTCCCATATTTTCTCCATCACAATTAGCCAATTTATACGTCTTCTATAGAATACCAGAGAGAAATACGAATATCAATTAGTAATATGTTAAGATTGATGATTTGTATTTGTTTTGCTATACAGTGCAGGTACATAATTTTGCCTTTTGGAAAACCGTATGCAAAACTACAAAATTAAAACTATAACGATTGACATAGTCAGATGATGGATGTTTCATTCTGAGAGTTGGTATGCTCATGTATCGAGCGTATAAATGACAATCATGATCCAATGATTGATTTCTAGTCACTCAACATGGCAACAGCAAACTTATTGATAGAGGTAAAGTTTCCGAAAAGGTTGTTCTTAGTACAATATTGCTTTCCATTAGTTATTCGATGCAGACCACCAATGACCTCGAGAGTGGGGTGATTGAAGCCTTGAAGCCACTATGATTATGGTTAGGGTGTCATTGCAGAGGTAATTGACCTTAGCAGCGATTTTTCATGCTTACAGCTTAGAAATATGCTTCCAATTAGTGCAATGTCGTTACTCAGTGGCCAATATATTATGGTTTATTAGAGGCTGTAAGTAGAGCGGATATATATATATATAGAGATATATATATATATATATATATATATATATATATATATATAGATATATATAGAGAGATATATATATATATATATATATATATATATATATATATATATATATATATATATATATATATATATATAATATATATATATATATATATATATATATATATATATATATATATATATATATATATCTATATCTATATATATATATATATATATATATATATATATATATATATATATATATATATATATATGCACTAGTAGTTTGTCCGCAAACTTCAGTGGCTCTTTTTTTAATGTACATTTCCAGCTATGATTATAAACATTATTAAGCCAGCTTAAATGAAAATCAGTTATTACATGCAGCAACATTCGTGATAGCACAAATATCTTCTCGTTTCAAAATGCGGAAAATGTAAACACACGGATTAATTGACAATTATCGACGACATAAAGAATAAAGAAGAGGCGAATTCCTTTCAAATTAAATGAAAAACACAGCAAGTCCAGCCATATGAATTAGCTGGTCTATTAATTTATCTACTACTGTTTAGCAAGGTGGCCATCGGGAAAGATGCAAAACAGTACCGTGCAAATGCAAACACATATCCTCTGACAGACAAACATATATGTTTATATGAATATATATGTATATATATATATATAAACATATATATAAATATACATTTATATATATGTATACATGTATATATATACATGTATATATATACATATATATATATGATGATATATATATATATATATATATATATAAATATATATATATATAGATATATATATATATATATATATATATATATATATATATATATCTATATATATATATATATATATATATATCTCTATATATATATATATATATATATATATATATATATATATCGCTATCAAATAAACAACCATTTGCCGATCTCAAATGTCACCATTACAGAGCCACATGAAGCTCAGCTTTATTGTAAATATCCGTGTTGTTTTACCTGAATGTACTTCATCATGATCTTGAATCCACATATATCCTTGTCATCGTTATCATCCGGCTTAGCGACAACGGCGTATCGAGGATAGGTGTCTATTGGAAAGAACAAGTGACAAGCGCAATTTAAAGACAGAGAAGGCGTCTTGGAGACGTCGTGACTCCGCTTCCGTTTATGCAGTGTCATGTATTCCGCGGAGAATAAATGCGACTTGAATGTTTTAGTTAAAACAAATCAATGCAACCACCATTCACGAATGCTCCCTCCCGTTCCCCAGATGGTCTGGAGGTTCTGAATATAAGCGCTGTCAATAAAAATTACCTTTCACTTTCAAATCCACTGAGAACGCAAAAAGAAACCAAAATGGCTGCCAGAGAGCGCCGCCGAATCATCTAGGATGAACACGTTTAGAAGCTTCTTGAGAGTTTACCACCAGTGATCACTGGCGGGAAATGATAAGACATTATGCATCATTTTTAAAACTCCGCTGAAGAAGTCAATCCACATTTTAATAATTGCGTTAAATCCAAGCAGTTGGACTTTTCCACCCATAGGCATAAACGACGCACTGATTGTTCCTGTAAAAAAACGCGGCTACTGGGCAGCACCGGAAATTCTTGAGGGTGGTTGTTTCCACTGACACCATCTTTGATGTGGTCAAAACTGTACACGAGACCGAAATGGACTATGCTGGGTACAAGAAATGTTCTCATAATGTAAATATTGTTGCTGCACTTTACAATAATGCCTAGATAATTTTACTCAAAGTTCCTGATACTTTTGCAATTATTTTCCCCGCTAAATACATATAGCTGATGTTTCTGTCCTCAGGTGTACAATCACTACAACCGGATCGCACGAAGCTACATACAGGAGTTTTGCAAAAGCTGCCCGAAATGCCAGTTAGCTCAGTCACACGTTGTTGACGAGGTAAAATTGGAAATTCAAAAGCACACAGTAAGCCGAGTTTGAAAACTACAGTGGAACTGAATAACATTTCCACACACACTACTAATGACCGCTTTTGTTCTCATTATTTAACAACAAACAAAAAATGACGATTTGTCTATATGCCACTAATATTAATAACTTCTTCTCTTATTTTGTCCGATATATATAATACATTGGCAAAATTGCAAAGACCAGGATTGCATAAAGTTGCGGAATATATTCCACCAAAGACACAATTGCTCTCACTGCGTTGCATTGTCTTTGATTAAATATATTAAGATTAAAGGGTGTGTTTTGGCAAACTGAAAAAATGCGGGAAAAAATGTCCAAAATGTTAATAACATCACAGATCATAATCAGTTATACCAACAGGTAATAAATTATTACAGAAGGAGCGTTTTTAGCGTAGATATTATAGTTGTCTGTGAAGTGACGGATAATATCATTCTGAACCCAATCCAGTGTGAAGATTATTTACCTAAATTTTCAGTTATCATTCCATCACTGAGATAGGTAATGCCCTTGAGCTACTTGACAGACTGGTGGAGTCGTAACAATAGCGAACGTATGATTCGCCATCGGTTCTGTTCGAAGTAAACCTTTTCAGTACTACATTCCTAAGACCCATGACGCGCTCATAAACACTAGTTCGTGTGGGGTTGCAATACATCTATACATATTATCGACTCCTAACTGTGCATCGCGACTTCCACTTTAAGGCTTCACTTGTTTAATTCGTGATGAGTATCAAAAACCCATTTCACATAAAAGCTTCTATTTGGGGCGCACTTAACGCTTATATAGAAATGTGTAGGAAGTACCCATAACTGTAAGGTCGTCAGTGTTATTTAGATTAAAACCATTGAGTTTGTCGATTTCTATGCCGTACTCAATTCTATCCAGTATGCTTTGAATGTAATTCAAAATCAAACAGAATGACACGAATATCTCAAGGTTGGAGGCAAGCTTAATATCTCAGTGTCATTATCTTAGATACGTGGTCAGTGGCAAAACACTTATATATTGTTAAATTTCATCCAACAGGTATCGGAGCAAGGCTATTACTCTCTTATACTTTAATTATGGACCCTCGGTCATGCAGTGTTGCCTCAGGATTGATTATTCCCCGGTGATGTTTACATACACGAAATATTTACTGCATAAGGGATATTGTTGATAGCTCTACATCATTTACCGACATGAGGCGTTCAGACAGACATATGAAACCGCAAATGGCTCAAAAGCTCGGTTACATAGAATTTCAGAAGACCAAAAGTGCTGATCAAAACATTTACCGGATGACAGATGTCGACCATTTATCGTCAGTTCTGCTGAGAGATATTTAAAACAATGTACACACTAGTATTCAATGTTAGCGTACACTAGAATTTCTCATGCGCCAGCACAATTCATCTGGAAATACTTACAGACTAACGCAGTGACTTTATGAGCAGATAAATCGGGAAGTTTAATTTTTTGCTGCACGGGAATTAGCAATTAATATTGGCTTGCAAGCCATTCATCTTATCAGGCGGGAATGATATCAGATAAGCAGGTATTGACCTTATCACTGTAAACATCTTATACTTAAGTAATTCACTTTGAAAGAACATAATGCCTAATTCACTCATTGATTTACTTGTATAATAGCATTAAAACTGACTGAAGGTTACAAGTTGTCAATGTTTTAGGTAGCGTAAGAGTCTATGAGAGTCTATTTATCATAGCTTTCTATATTTCAGATATATGTGTACATTCTATTCGTTGACAGATGCATATCCAAGTCAAATGGCCTTCACAAATCCAAAAACTAAGAAACATGTCAGTAACGGTCATACAAAACGGTGCATTCAGGATTCGAACAGCAATTGGTAAATGATGTTCCCGAATAGGAGCGACCTGATGGAAGATTTATTGGTTATGAAGGCCCAGGCAGAACATTAACGAATCATTAAGTACGCAGTAGATTGTGTCTGTCTACACACAACCGGATACCGAACACGTGGTGCTTTTACAGAAATTAGGCCACCCCTAGACAATCCCTTACAACATCTCTTAATGAAAAGATCAACTTATCTGCATGCATTTCATTTCCGATTGCCTATGGTATTTTTATGTTGCTAATATTTCACATTGCATCAATTATAACAAGTATATGCTTGTATGATACGAACATCTGTTTCGTGGCTAGATTTGTGAAAGGCTTGTGAGGTGGTGGGTTTGGGGCGGACATGGTGGGTAGCCTAGTTTCCTTCGACGTATCTCAGTGGATTGTAAACTCTTGAGCCAATTCAGGGGTGAATGATTACTTCCACTAGTGACTTGATTTTTTGTGTTCCGGAATTGTTTTTTTGGGGATTTATCCCAGAGTATTGTAAAACGTTATTGGAAGAAAATATTACAGATAATTGTGTACTGTATTATTCGTGTTACGGCTAGTGATATTAGTCATCAATATCTTCATCGGAAGGTATACAATATGTATAATATAATTCATTGTTCTCAGGCACGCGTTCGTCAGTGTCTCAATTTCATCATAATACGATCACATGCATCGCTCGATAGATATTATGCTAAATTTGGTATGGTAAACTTAAACATATATGCGATATTGGTATGTTAGAGACACTTTCTGTGACACAATAACCGACGGACAGGCAAAGATATATGAACTATAAGTGAAAAATCATTTCTCTCTTTGCAAAGGAATGAAAATGATTCATTGTAATCATCGACAATGGGCTACTCATTGGCATAGGATTCAGTTATCCAAATTACTGTGGGGTTTTCTGCTATGCATATCATGGAACAAATAAAATGCTTGGGTTACCCCTCTGCTCAAGAAGATGCGCCAAAGAGTTTGGTAAACTCGCTAACAGAGTTCGGTGTGACCCGCATCCCAAATGATATTGCACAGGTGGCGTTACCGTGAGATGATCACAATGCATGGGAATACACTGCGATGGATGAGAGTGGGAAACTGTATTTGGGCACGTCACACAATAAGCTCAAAGTTACAATTGCCCTGTAGATAGACCTATTGAAATCAGTTTGCCTCTCACAGCATCTGCACCCTTTTACTATCTTCGATATTTCATTTCTGCACCTTTACTACTCCCTTTAGTCAGCATACAAAGATCTACTGTCAATCTACACTCAACAATCCGGGTGATGGGCTAGCGAGGCGATGACGCTCGAGTTAACTCTTCCAAGCACGTGCGGAACCTGGGGGTAGTATGTGACAAGCACTTAAATTTGAGTGCTAACATAATCAAAATTGTTTGCAATTGTCACAACCAACTCAGATTCATCTGTAAATATATATATATATATATTTATATATACATATATATATACATATATATATATATATATATATATATATATATATATATATATATATATATATATATATATATATATATATATATATATATATATATATATATATATATATATATATAAAATAAGCAACCTATTCTAGTCTACACATGATTCAATCACAGCTTACTAATGGGCACTTTAAGGTACTGCAAAGAAGCAAACTGGGGTGTGTATGATTATCAGTGCAAATGTGGGAACCGTTAAGAGTACAATACGCGCATGAATATCTAACCGACCACCGCCTGCAATCCCTAGCCCCATGCCTCGAGTTATAAATATGCCTCTCCCCTCACCACTACCACCACACACGCATCGATAACCACACACACACACGCATCGATAACCACAGACACCATACACACGGACACACGGACACACACACACACACACACACACAAACACACACACACACACACACACACACACACACACACACACACACACACACACACACACACACACACACACACACACACACACACACACACACACACACACACACACACACACACACACACACACACACACACACACACACACACACACACACACACACACACACACATACACACACGCGCGCGCGCACAGGCACGCGTGTTATACACCGAAAGTAAATCTTACACAAAAATCGTAGTGAAACTATGCTCACTTTACGCTATAGTCTCGGTCAAAAACCGAATGTATCTACATAATAAAGTTGGCTGTATTTAATTTGGCGCACACATTGCCTTCGTACAGTATCCAACCTTCGATATATGCATGGCTTTTTGTGCACTCAAGTCCGATTTCATTACTTCAGAGAAGTTTTGCCTCTGCATGTTGCATTATGAAGCCCTCACTAAAAATCATAACGTGCACTTCATGTGTTGGATGGTGGTTAAGAATAAAGACAGTTCTGTTCCGGTCTACATGGTGTCGTCCTCGTGTGTGTGTTTCTCAATATAGTTATTTGGACATAACATAACATGGTGGCAGCAAGTGAGATCTAAAACGACCCATAGTGATTAAAAACAGTGTTTTTATCTTCCGCTAGTCAGCAGTGGAAACGACTGTCGTCTTGAGGTCAGTGACACCGGATTTCAGTGAACCGAGCAATTCACATCCTCAACCAGTCAACGACCCCGCTCAAACGCACATGGTCGGCGACGGATTGTGTGACTGTGGTGTTGGAATGTCGAGCAACAAAACGAGCGCAAAGTGCAAATCGCAAGTAAGCTTCTACATGTGACAATATCAGGTCTAGTGATCGTGTTGGACGTTGTGGTAAATAATTGCATCGCGTCAGTGACAGTGTGCAGTTTATCGCCCGCCAAATCATGTCGGAATCAAACCCAGCAGCAAGCGTGCAGTACGTGCACTCAAACGATCTAGCCGGTATCAAGTTGCCCTCATTCAACTGGGACAGTGACGATTTGCCTCATCAGTTTCGCTCATTCAAGCGTTATTGTGAACTGTTGTTGTCGACTCCTACGTACAGTAACAAAACAGGTCACGAAATTGTTAACTACATCCTACTGTGGTTGGGACCCAATGCTTTAGAAGTCTACGACAACTGGTCTCATCTGACAGTAGAGCAGAAGAAAACGCCAGAGTCAGTGTGGCAGGCATTCCAAGACTATTTTGAGCCCAAGGCTAACTATAGACTTGCCCGTTTTCAATTTCGCGACATTCGTCAACAGTCAGCTGAGCCCATTGACACCTTTACAACTCGTCTTAAGGTGCAAGCACGGAAGTGTAAATTCGAGGCTGCTCTCGAGGACATGCTGATCGACCAAATCATTATTGGCACTGTGCACAACCCCGTTCGTAAAAAGCTACTAGACCACGATCCCGAGAAGTTGACACTTGACAAAGTTCTTGACTGTGCTCGAACATACGAGGCCACACAACAACAACTCAATCAGTTTGGGCAGGCTACGAAGGTGGATAGCATCCATCAAAAGCGAAACAACCAAAGGAAAGGACCGATTCCACATGCTGAATCGACCTCAAGGAACACATGCCACTTTTGTGGTGGGACTAGACACCGTCGGGAGGAATGTCCCGCTCGCGACCAGAAATGCAATAAATGCTTAAAAGTTGGTCATTGGGGAAAAGTTTGTCGCAGTACTGCTGCACACAGTTCTACGCAAGGACATCGCAGTGGCTCAATAAAGTACAGTACTTTAAAGTATAACAAACAGAAGCAGAAGCCTGATGTACACTCTGTTTGTGTTGAGAATAAGGATGACCCACAGTTTGAACAGTGCACATTCGACACTCTCTCCATTTCAACAGTAAGCCGGGACAAAGCATTTGCAATCTTGCGCATTGAGGCATACCCCAACAAGAAGACAAATCTACGAGGTAAAGTGGGATACAGGTGCTCAAGGGAATATCCTGCCTCTGCGAACGTTCCGCAATATATACCCATCGCATGTAAATGAAGATGGACTGCCAACAACCTTAGTTAAAAGTGACGCCAAACTCACTGCATACAATGGCACTCCGATTCGTCAGTACGGTACACTTACCATCCCGTGTCGTTACGCGGACAGCCAGTGGCAAGCAACAAAATTTTATGTAACTGACACACCCAGGTCCTGTAATTTTTGGATTGGAAACTTGCGAAGCTCTCAGTCTGGTGACCATGAACTGTACCATATCTCTCCAGACTGACACTGCAAACCTTAGAAAGCTGAGTGACGTCAAGTCCATGTACCCTGACCGATTCACAGGCTTGGGTAAATTCAAAGGAGAGCATTCACTAATCCTCAAGGAGGATGCTTGTCCTGTAATCCATGCGCCAAGAAGAGCTCCAATCCAGCTCCAATCTCAAATCCGCTCTGAGCTTGACAGAATGCTGGACCTAGATGTCATCCGCCCAGTGAGTGAACCTACAGACTGGGTCTCGAGCATAACATATGTTCAAAAACCAAACGGGTCTCTCCGCATTTGTTTGGATCCGAAAGACATCAATAAGGCGCTAAAGAGGGGTCAGCACCGCACCCCCACACTTGAAGAGGTCACACACAGACTCAAGGGCGCCAAAGTGTTTAGCAAACTGGATGCCAAGTCCGGCTATTGGAGCGTGCAGTTAGATGATGCCAGTCAACACCTCACTACGTTCAACAGTCCATTTGGAAGGTTCTGTTTCCAAAGGCTCCCATTCGGCTTGAAAACTAGCCAAGACGTCTTCCAAAAGGCAATGGATCAGATACTCGATGGACTGCCTGGCGTCATATCCATTGCAGATGACATCACTGTGTTCGGTGATGACCAAGCTGATCACAACCGCAATCTCCATCAGTTGATGGAACGTGCTCGCAAATGTGGTCTTGTCTTCAATGCAGAGAAATGTAAAATCAACCAAGACGAAGTATGCTTCTTTGGCAACATCTACGGGGAGTCAGGGGTCAAGCCTGATCCAAGCAAAGTGCAGGCTATCATCGACCTAAAGCCCCCAGCAAACGTCTCAGAACTCCAGTCATTCCTTGGAATGGTCACATACCTTGCTCCGTATATCCCTAAGCTGAGTAACGTTACAGGACCATTGAGACAGCTACTACAGAAGGACTCTGAATTCCAGTGGCATCCAGAGCATCAAGCAGTTTTCAGCCAACTCAAACAGCTCATTAGTAGAGCTGGATTGCTCTCATACTTTGATCCAACCAAGCCAGCTGTATTGCAAGTTGATGCGAGTCAAGAAGCCCTCGGCGCCGCACTCATTCAAGATGGTCACCCAATCTCGTTTGCCTCAAAAAGTTTGTCTGACACCGAAAAGCGGTACGCAAACATAGAAAGAGAGCTACTTGCATGTGTATTTGGAGCAGAACGCTTTCACACATATTTGTACGGCAAACCATTTACCATCGAGTCAGAACACACCGTCCACTGGAGATGATCTCAGCCAAAGCACTCACATCTGCCCCAGCCCGTCTGCAGCGTATGCTGTTGAGGTTGCAACGCTATGACTACGAGATAAAATACAGACCTGGCAAAGAGATGATTCTAGCGGACAGCCTTTCTCGACTCCCAAAGTCTAGTGCTGATGAGCACATTGAACTGAATATTAAGGTATGCTTTGTTCAATTCAGCAACAGACGACTCGATGAGCTTCGTGAAGCAATAACAAATGACGAGACACTCAATCGCCTGTCAAAATACATTATCCAAGGATTTCCCGGACGCCAAAGAGACGTCCACCACAGCATTCATCCTTATTGGCCTTTCCGAGACGAACTAAGCATTGAAAATGGTCTCATTCTGAAGGGAAGTCAACTGCTGATCCCAGAGATCCTCCATGACCAATATCTAACTGACATCCACACTGGTCACCAAGGGATTATCCGCTGTCAGATGCGCGCTAGAGGTAGCGTGTACTGGCCCGGGATCAACTCTGACATCGAGGGCATAATATCACAATGCGCCATTTGTCAAAAGCACCAGGCATCGCAGAGTAAAGAGCCAATGGAACCCGTTATGACAACTGTTCCACCATATCCCTGGCATACAATTGGCTCAGATCTCTTCACACTGAATGATGAGAACTATCTCATCATAGCAGACTACCACTCGAAATACCCGATTGTTGAATGCCTTGGACGTGACACTTCCAGCCGTCACGTAGCTGCTATTACCAGTCATGTATTTTCAATGTTTGGTTGTCCAGACACATCATCATCTCGGACAACGGTCCACAGTTTATAGGCAGTGCTTACCAGGCAATGACAAACAACTATGGAATAGCTCATGTCACCAGCTCCCCTCACCATCCTCGTTCACACGGTTTTATTGAACGCATGGTCCGGAGCATGAAAGCCCTCATTAAGAAGTCACCTGAGGAAACCGACAAAGCTATTCTTGTGTATCGAACAACCCCTTTAGGCCCTAAAATCCCCTCACCAGCTGAACTCATTTTCCAAAGGAAAATTAACTTCAACCTACCAGTCTACCATCAAGGCAACGCCCATGACATAACTGCAGCTAGACAGCTAGCCCCCATCAGAAATCTGAAATGCGTTACAACAGCCAGAGCAAAACCCTTGATGAGCTTGACATCAACCAGCCCGTTTACTACCAGGATGTGGCACGTAAAAAACTGGCTCCCCGGTAAGGTTATTGGAATTGGCCCCGAACCACGTTCCTACACAGTGCTATGCCACACGACAGGTCGCCCTCTAAAACGCAACAGAATATTGCTACGACCTCGACCCATAGCCACTGACACTTACACAAGCCCAACTCCGTCACCACCAGCTGCACCCATAGTTGCCCCACCTACTCTACAGCCAACACAGGATAGCCCCGTACCTGATCCCATCTCCACGCCTACTAGTAAAGTGAATCACAACGCAACAGTCTCCTCACCTGCGATACAGAAAAGTGGAAATACTACAATACCTACACCACGTCCCAAGCGAAATGTCATGCCTCATAGAAGATATTTAATCTAAATACATATTCATATTGTAGCAGAACCAGATAGTATTGTTTTGTATGAATGTCAACTTGGGACTAGATATAAATTGTATGTCATTTTATTGTAACAGGCAGACTGCTACCTTTTTGTTTGTGACTGCAGACAAGCAACTTACATAATGTCTGTCATTGATGATTTCTTAAAAGAAGGGGGATGTTGCATTATGAAGCCCTCACTAAAAATCATAACGTGCACTTCATGTGTTGGATGGTGGTTAAGAATAAAGACAGTTCTGTTCCGGTCTACATGGTGTCGTCCTCGTGTGTGTGTTTCTCAATATAGTTATTTGGACATAACATAACACTGCATGCATAATATTTGTCTTTCGGTTGATCAGACAGGCCTATTAGGCTCCCGTAAACCTAATTGAGATTAAGAATATGCAATATACACCCTTACAGTTATCTGAGAAAGCAATTATTTTGTAGTAATGTGATTTTGCCGAAGCTCTCAAAACCATATCTCATCAGTGACACGAATATCTGCTTGATATCATCCACGTATTCATAGACTACATCTTACGATTTACCTGCAAACATGTCCCTGCTAAGATGCTGAATAGAGGGGGAAATAAATTAGGACATGCGTTGCTTTTGCTAGGCAGTTGGTTGTAGGGAAGAGCACGAAATGATATTTGAACTGCCCTCACGAACATCCATCGCAAAAATACAACGTTGAATAACTGCATTTTCGCGACCAATTCATTATTCAAGCCTGGTCATCAAATATGGCAGCAACAAGGGACATTTTGGACATAGACACCGGTCGCTTGGTCGCTTGGTCACTTTTGATCAGTGGCTCATGCAACTAAGTCATGCTGTATTGGATGTTATAATCTTCACGGTATGGTGTATGTGCTTTTCTCTGTATTCAGCATGATGATCATTCGGCTATAGAGGACGCGAATCAAATAATCGTAACGATATAATTCAGTATTTTATTTGCTTATCAACTGAGTTTGTGCCTTAAGTTTTTTCGTCAAAACAGTATGGCAAGTGTTACTCTTATCAATCAATTATTCGTGTAAATTTCACGACTGCACAGGCTTATGTACCCATGATTGATCGTCGTTAGCTCAACGATTTCTTGTTTCCTAGTTTGCTGAGCATGGTATTTGCAATATATCATTGGTTGAAAGAGGTGTTTGTGCAATTCATCACTTAACAAATTAACCGTGCGATTCGTTTGCAAAATTGATGTCATAGTTGAACTTATTGAACTGTCTGTTGCAGCTGTTATATACCAGTAAATGGACAGGCCTGGGTTGCTCTTTTCCATTCCAGGTAGCACTGCAAAGGTCTACTTATACTTAGTTGATGGTTATCACAACTGTAACAAGGGTTACATTTGTAAGATATATTCCATTATTAACAGAGTCAGTTATATCGGACATTTATATGCCTCGCATGGATGGTTATGGACCTCAAAGTCAATTAATGATAACACTGTTTGGAGAAAAGAATAGCTGTGGAAATAAGCTCGCCCTGTTTTATTTAAAATGAGGTAAACTGGGACAACATTCGACATAGCTGTGATACGCTAATTGGACAATGGCGAGCTGGTGTTTGGTAAAGCATCACATCGTCACTGACTCTTCCATATAATAATTACTGCAATACAACTATACTGCAACATTCATCTTCTTCAAATTTAAAATATAAGTTGTCAACAAGTTGCATATTGGTCAATTTATATACAAGCTCAGAGAAGGAATCAGTATGTAAAGTTGGTAGATTGTATTGTTAGAACCTCAAAAATTCATTTTTGTGAGCACGTTTTAATAACCCAGCCTTATACACAGAAATTCGGTTGTAGACAGGTAACTAAACGTGATGCGGATTATGTTTTGTTGTTGATGGTACCATTCTCATTCAAATCTCGATATCGACCTGGAGTCAAGCAGCAATAGACGAGCTAATGATAAATCGTTAAACATATTCAAAACGGTGACAGAATTATCGAACACAAGTTATTTTCTTGCATATAAATGTTAGCAACAGCGACCACAAGGTTTATATGCTAAATCGGATCATTATTCTCGCGTTTCTCATTTTCATTGCCTAATTTCATTGCGCTCATCTAAATGTTCATAGCATTAGACCGGATGATGTTGGCGGTGGGATTAGCAATAAGCAATCACCATGGAAACATTTGTAATTATCGTTAAAAACTTGTACCTTGTACGTAGAAGAGCACTGATTAACTGATCAGTGTCTGTTTACTGTTTAATTGGTAAGCGTGTAATGAATAGGGTAATGAAGCCGCATATCTTGCATTGCTGACAATGACCAATTGTACGCTTGTCTAGATGCTTGTTTCCCTTGTAATAAATCATTTTCCAATTAAAGCGTTAATCCTCCTGTCATATGTCAAAACGGCCGCAGCATCAGCGATGCGATGGAGGAAAAGCCGATCAATGGTTGTCCGTCGGGTCATCTTCCCTTCCTGATTCATTATTACTTTGTGAGCTATTTTTGTACCGTGGTGACTGATCAGAATACGTTAGTTTAGAAATGTTATATCCTGATCTGTATGGATGAGTGGCCGCAGTTATCTTCCACTTATTTTACCCCAAAAGTCAGCTGCACAGCAGATGTGGCAATATAAATAGCTAATGTTACGAGCTCTCTCAGATATTCATGGTGTGTACCTTGTTTACTAAGGGTATCATTAATTCATGGCACAGTCTGAGGGCTATTATCTACCGTGTGTGCATATCAAGTTAACTACAATGTGCAGCAATATTCGCCGTCAATCTGTTTCATATGCAGACGGATACATATATACACAAACATATACTCACGCATATATACATTTATGCATACATACATGCATACATAAGCACATACATACATACACATACATACACACATACATACATATATACATAAATACATACATGCATACATACATACATACATACATACATACATACATACATACATACATACATACATACATACATACATACATACATACATACATACATACATACATACATACATACATACATACATACATACATACATACATACATATATATATACATACATACATACATACACATACATACATACATACATACATACATACATACATACATACATACATACATACATACATACATACATACATACATACATACATACATACATACATACATACATACATACATACATACATACATACATACATGCATACATACATACATACACACATACACGCATATGGCTAGTAAGCACGCCCGCACGACTCGTCGTGTCTGGTTGTAGTCATCGTCCAATATTCTTAGTCTCACAAGCTTGTAGAACCGCTCCATCTTGGCGAAGAGTGAATCATCAAACTTCTTCGAGCCACCCTGATCTCTGCGACGGCTTTCAATTTGCTTGCTGAGTCTAATGTGTCTAGCCATGAAGTTTAACTTTCCCAGATACACTGATGTTGTGTCATATTGCCGGGGAGGGCCATGCAAACATACAGTGTGTATGGCAACTGTTATAGCGGTAGCTTTTGAATTCAACAGCAGCTTGAAATAACATGCAATTGATTATGCCATTTCTGTTGAAGAAAACTAACGAGTGCACTGTTAAATCGCTACATAGATTATAATGAAAACTATTGGAAATATTGATCACCAATGCACGAACGACTCGTTTGTGAGGCTTGAGAGACGTCGTAATCGATATTGTTTCTCATTGATGAGTTGGAATCATAAGATTAAGAACCAGAGCAATAGAATACATGGATAAACCTACTGTAACAGTAACTCTAATGGGATTATTTTATATACCGGACGATATAACGTGAGCAGAATAGAATGTTTCCTCTGACTCGTCCACTCTGTAGGTGTCGTTATCATGTGCTCTCTGCTATGCGTTGTGTTAGCCAGGCGTAGTTTTCCGATAACTATATTCAAAAACAATTTTGTCAGGTGTTGGTCCAGATAGACAGCAAATACGTCGATAGAGTCAATGAGGGACCATAGCAAAAGATGCAGAAAAGCATTGTTTGTCCCCATTGTAATGCACAGAGGCCTGAACTCGTTTCACAAAGTGTTCACCAATCAACACACTGCATATGGCTTCATGTGCACAATCAAATAAAGGAAATAGCTCTGATGATTATTTGATTTGCCTAATAACAGCGAGTCGTTAAGCTTTTCAAATGCGTTTCATGTAAGACACGTTCAGATTTTTCCTGAGGCAGCCACTTATGGCATACGTATAATCCATTTCGGGCACATTTGTGAAAAAATCACCTTATCACTCTGTCACTTGTTTGCGTTTAGTTGATTTATCAAGCTACCTTCTCAAAAATGGATAACAACTAATATCAAAACTTCACTGATCAGCACACCGCGTGTATTTGGACGTCAGATGCCCAATCTGATCTAGATGAGGCCCGCATTGATCTTTGGAATATGAACAATACTGGCGGGGGTCGATATCACTAGCGACCTTACGTTCATTGGCTACAATCGCCTTTGATCATAATTCTATTCCTATTTCAACATTTACAATGTTAATATAGTTTCGGAATATCATTGAACGGGTCTTGTTTAGACTTTCTACGAATAGGCACCTCCATAATTAAACATATTGCCGCCACCAGCCTGATCAGGCATTATATTAATTGGATATTGAGTTTTCCAACGCTAACAAAGTCCATGTCTATGTCATATTGGCATGCTACATAGGTACTTTATTAATAGGCCGTTTCCCGATGACCCGGAAGTAGTTCCTCCCGTACCCCGTCTTGTTGCTACCCGTAACAAGCTTTTCCTTAGCGACGTTGTATGAACAGTTTGTAGCGTACCGTAAATGATGTTTTGAATCTGATTGTGCCGAATAATTTACGATCACATCGAAACAGAATGCCTACAAAACATTGCTACTGGGTTAGATGCAACTCAGACAGCCGATATAGAGATCGTGAAAGAATAAATAGCGTGCCTTTTATTCCTTTTCCAAAGGTATGCTCAAATCCAAAGAAATGCAGAGAGTGGGCCAGGGCATGTGCACTGGTAGCCGTGCAAGACGTCTTTTTGATACATTTATAATACCGTCGTCCGCGGCTAGGGGACGGTTAATGAGGGCACCTATATCTGTACAAAGCATTTCATCGGGGGAAACGGTCCAACAATTGAGCATCCTGACCCAATACCCCCCCCTCATGCAAAAGCAGAAAAAACCTGGTGTGAGTAGCAAGAACCAAGTAACCATATTAAAACATAACCAGGTTTTCAAGACTCAAAAATATGTTTGTGTTAAAAGTATGACTGCAGTTAAGAAAAAAATAGTTTATATCTATTTGTTGAAGACCAGTTTATATTTTTCCCCAGAATATATCAAAACCGTTCCTTGCCAACTCTAAAAAACACTGATTAATTTTACAATAATGATTATTTCTGGAAAGAGAAATGATGAAAAGAAAAATGCAACACATTACACACAATCTCTGCAAAATTTTCTTCATGAAAGGGTACCCTGATAATGTGGAAGCCTTTTATTGTGTACAACACAATGTCACAATTCTGTACACCATAAATTCCAATCTGTCTCTGCACCTGAGTGTTATAAGCACTGTTGTGCTTGAGGTAAAGAAGCTGTGCATCTTTCAATTAACCATAGTGTATACAGAACGGGCACATTTCTCTTCCTTGGAACCCAATCGAGAGCTGGAGTGGTATCGGGTAAATTGTCTCCCATTATTTTAGAAATGGCCACAGGCGGGTCAGTATCTGGTTTGTTCATGATGGTTGGAACATTGAGGCTGTGATTCGTCCTAGCCCCATTGCATGCCAGGCTGAGTTATTGGCTTGCCCTTCAGTATGTGAATAAATGAGTTCAATATCAGCAGGGGAGTATTTGACAAATCGGACAAAATCATCTGCAGTGCAGGGAAATGTGGTGGCTCCCGGTATGGCTTGAGCAGACTGTATGATGTGCCCGACAAACTCCTTTGCTCTATCCAGCACACCCAGTGCGATTCATGTTGGCTCTGTCTCTGGTGTCTGAGATGAAAGTTGACTTGGGTCTTTCGAGTAGTTCGAGGACCTGAGCGTGAGGAATGCTCTGTTAAACCGAACGAATCAATAAAGTGGTTCATTCTGTTTGCATACCCCAGTTGTCTATTTTGTACAATCAGTTCTATAAATATTACACTTTATTCGGCTTCATTTTAGCATATGTGCAATAAACTGAAGCATTTCCATACCAGTCTGATTTTGTGTGCCAGGCCTTGTAGCGGTTCCACTGAGGTGGGCAACCTGTCACTTGGGTGACAAGGGTCAAAGGCATCCACTTGTGTACTAAGTGATGACTCAAGTGTGGTTGTATACCTAGAACACATACAAAAATGATAGTAGAAATTACTCATGGACTTAATTATCCTAACTGACTATTTTAGCCTGGGATAAATACAGCTAATGTTATCTCATATGAACCAAAATATTTGTCGCACCTCGCACTTCTAATTGCCATATCCTGTACTGGCACAGGACAGTCATGCTGTCTTGAACGTCTCTGCTGGAGCACATGGCCATCAGCAAAAAAATACATAGTCTTTGAAAGACTTGTAGCTCTTCACTTTCCTTTTGTCGAAGTCAGAGCGCGGGGCCAATACCAATTTCGCACGACTAAAGTCGGGATCACAGGGCAAATTAAGTCCAAGTTTAACTCGATCTTGACGTCGGTAATCTGTCGTTGAAATCCCTCTATCCTTCCAAAAACTCCGCAGTTGTTCGACTTTCCAACGCGAAAAATCTGTTCTGTGCGCCATTGTTGCGTACCGGGGTCACGTGCCTGGTTACGCCAGGTGCGCTATTGCGCATGCATGCATGCGTAATGGCGGTTACCGGGAAATAGACTATTGCGTCATCCTTCATCTTAGCTAATGAGCTTGATTTCTGCGTAACTATGCAGACCACTCATGAAATGGTTATCAGTCACTGAGCACTATAGCTCCGTGAGTATATTCAGTACCGGTTTAATAAGGCAGATTTACAATGTGTGCCGTTTGCAAGATTTCGGAATGTTATTTATTTTCCTATATAGCCGTTATTGAAGAATGTTGTGCTGTCTTTTGTACAAACAGTTGTCATTTGAATTTCGGGAGAGGGGGAAGAGACATTGGCGCTTCGACTAAACCGAAGACTCCACTTTGTCGAGATAAGTCGACATTGCAGTGTGCATTCATGGATTATTTGTAGCGCCGCCTGACGACTGGCATGCTGCTGAATAGCCAGTAAGAGTGACCTCTCTTATGGTAGCAGTGACCTGTTTCAATCCAAAAAGGGTTTTAATTTCGGATAAGTTGAATGTAGATGACTCGAGTGATGTTTTCTGGCGGATTGATTGCATTATTATAAAGAGCTTCGCGGAAAATCATTTAAATTATTCATGTATTCTATTGCTCTCTGTTGGTCGCAATAATCATTGCTAATCGCAAAAGGCGTCAATTTTTGAAAGATTATCTCAGTTGTTGATGGTATAGAAAGGGTGTTGTGTCAAAGCTAAGCGGAAACTGCTGAGCGAATTATGACATAAGCGAGTCAAACGTTTGGAGAAGTCAAAAGGTTAGAATCCCTCTATCCTCATCCGAGATGCAACACCACCATTTGTCGATACTATTACCTAATCGGCGCCGTGTCCCTATAGTAGTATAGTGACACAACCGTCCTTCTTATCGTGACCCCATTCTTATTCTTGCTGTGATCTCACCTCACGTACCCTTACTCACGGTTGCAGACATAAAATGGTCTTCCAAAGCGTTTATAACAGTTCGGTGTCTCAAGTTTTGATCCTGAAGGCCACGACAATGAAAACTACAATGCACTGCATATATATATGTATATATATATATATATATATATATATATATATATATATATATATATATATATATATATATATATATATATATATATATATATATATATATATATATATATATATCTATATCACTACTAATGTTCCTTACTACCTAGCTACCCAAGTACGTAGCTGTCTGCCAACCTGCCTACCTACTACCTACATACCTATCTAACCACCACCTACCTTTTCCCCTACCTATCTACGTCCCTTCCTGCCTACCAATCTACCGCCGATATACCTTCTTACATACTTATCTTCTTAATTATATACCTACCCGACTTACCAATGCCTTTACATTCTATTATCCATCTCTCCATATATTTATCAATTCGTCCTTCTGCACACCCAGTCATCTATTCGTGGAAATATGACTAAACTCTTTAATCACTGTTTGCAAACATGCCATACAGGGGATTAAAAATTCATTGCATGATAAGCCCTTCCCATCTCCGAACTTTCATGCTAAGTAGGCCCTTTTTGCCGTAAGTATGTGACAAAGTTGCCCTCATTTAGCAAGTAAACGCGGTTTGCTCCGTTGATGCCAAAAATATCACTACAGTTTTGACATGACTGCGGATAATGCTAGTGCAGCGCAGCTGAAATCATGATTAGGAACATGACTATTTGGATTTACGCCCTTGCACATAGTTTGTGCCAAGGAATTGAATCGGGTCTATTAAAATCGGCCTAGTAAATGTAGTCGCCTGCTGGTCAAAAATGAGAAGTCCAACTACTGTTATGCTGTTTCATTGGATGGCACCACCAAAGTATCGAATTATAAGAATTGCAATTCAAAGCTGCAATGAATGGCAAATGTTTTACCGTTACAGTAGTTGCGCAACGTTAGTGAGCCATTCTTGGGGTGCTTGCAGCTGCAAGAATAATTGAACGAAGATTTTCAATGGAAAACATTAGCTGACAATATAGTTTAGTGTTTAGTCACCGGCGATAGTCGCCGTTACATTTACACAAAAACCTCACAGATGTTATATAGACGTACGATAAATGTTGTTGTTTGCCAAACACAACATATGTTAATTAGAGTTCCTATCTTATACAGCAGGTGTATCGTCTTAGCAGCCTCTTCAGTCACACATTACAAATACTCCTTTGATATTGCGCCCCAATATATCTTATACGTATTTCGACGATTAGCTGATATTGTTAGATATAGACGATCTATACTCGCTATATGGGATAATAATTTGATTTCTGTCCTCAACAAATATTCATGTATGCATTGAAAAAGGGAAATGTATTGCATTTAAACATATCAAGCTACTTAACCTTATCCAAAGAATACAAACTGGACTAAAGTTGAAGAGTTGTAATACCGGATGGTGTAAATTGATAAGCACATGTCGTATTATTGATAATAGAGGAAGACCAAAGGATAGCTCATATAAATCCCACTGAACAAACCGTGGTATGCTATTTAGCTTACATGGAGTAAACACACCTCTCGCCGCAACTCTCCGCCACTCTCCGCCACTCGCCGCCATTCGCTGCCACTCGCCGCCACTAACCGCCACTCGCCGTTACTCGACACCCCTCGCCACGCCTCGCCACCCCTCGTCACCACTCGCCACCACTCACCAACACTCGGCACCACTCGACACTTCTCGCCACCACTCGCCACCACTCGCCACCAC
This sequence comes from Urechis unicinctus, assembly GCA_034190875.2. Taxonomy (NCBI): domain Eukaryota; kingdom Metazoa; phylum Annelida; class Polychaeta; order Xenopneusta; family Urechidae; genus Urechis; species Urechis unicinctus. Next base: position 17,444,290 of record CM067352.1, on the reverse strand, counting down.
TCGCCACCACTCGTCACCACTCGTCATCACTCGACACCAGTCACCACCACTCGACACCACTTAACACCACTCGACACAACTCGACACCACTCACCACCACTCGACACCACTCGACACTACTCAGGAGTCGCCAGAGAATCGATGCTGCTTATTAAGTTGGTTTAGTTGCTGACAGGAAAATGTTGTACCAATCAAGAAAACCGATGGCTGATTATTGACAAATGATGCCAATCGTACGCACAGTTGCTGAGCAAAAGAGCAAAATCTTTGTGATTTGGGCTAAAGGGATCGAACGTTATGATCAATAAACTGAAGTGCATAATCGACACAGTAAATGCCAGTAAATGAAAAAGTAGAAAAGTTTGGCCTGTGTAGAATGGGAAATAATGTAATTCAAAGTAGCACATATTTCATCTGCTTTTATTCGTGGCTCCACTTACCCGTCCACGTTACAGCTAATTTTTATCAATCTTGATATAATTAGGCATGTGTCACAGACGGGTAATGGGTAATTGATGGACCCGTGCGCTGTTGTCCCGTCACGAGTCAACGTCTTCTTCTTTGGAAGATTTAAAAGCGGCGTAAGGTAGCACGTGCGTGGTGCTGCTGCATAACCTCCATCATGGAAGTTAGGGTGCTGCATGTACCGCATACTTCCGCTTTTTGGTAGCAGTTCTCAATGGGTGGTTTACATGCGTCCCCGCGCGGCCACAACGTATACAGGGCATATTAATTGTTTCCGGATATCCCTGTGTTTTGATTCCGTTGTGGCCTACAATGGCATATCAATCAACAATATATTCGCCTATACATGAAAGTAGTAGGAATGGTCCGTTACACGGAAATCTGGTCGATGTAAGCTGGTTTGCGAGGAAGTCGGTGCATTTCATCTATATATATTACAACCACTATTGATCATGCGCACTGTTGATTCGCATATACAACCTGCGAACGACCAGCTTTGTGAACCACCCGGCTAAAACTTAATGAGATGTGGCAGAGGCGGGGCTCAAGTTGGTTGTCTGGGCAGCGTCTACGTAAACGGGCCATGAGAAACAGTAATACTGAAGCAATGAATCATCAATCAGCTGACTGCCAGAATTGTTTGTGCTTAGCGTTTCTTCGCCATCTAAAAGTCACGAAGCAAATCAATTATTATAGGACGGTTAACAATAGCAATAGCAATATGAATAGAACTGGTTATTACATAAAATACTCATCACTTCAGAGTATTAGGTTTAATGTTATTGCATGAAAGACTTATTTCTACAAAAGCTAAAATGTGTCTGTGTTCTCTGGAATAGGAAACCACGACCTCTTATTCAAGTGCTCTACATTTTACGGCAATGTACTCATCTGACTCCATAATTTCCATGTTGGATGTCATCGCTTCGGATCTTCGATAGAAGTCTTTGCGGAGATAATTAATTTTAAGCCAAGGGGGTCGGAAGGGAAACGCCCACCATTCCTGGTCGTATGCGGATTCGGTTATGCATGGCGTACAAAAACACTATGCGCAAGTTATATATGTGTTCGGAGGCCTTATATAGCCCATCACCATAGCACCCTACAGCTATGGCTGTGTGAATCAAGCACAAACACATTCGTGCTGCTGCTTCAAACTAGGAACCGATTCAACTGACAGAACGTCGAATGCATTGTTTTGTGTTTTATCGATGTTTTCAGCGACTATGCGGACACTAAAGAGGAGTAAATCGTACGCTTACATTGTAACGAATTCGTCCCCTTCTGCTGAAAAGATTTATGCTTCTTTACTAGTTCTGCACAGATCTATCATGCACAAGCGTAAATGTCAAGTTTAGCCCATACATTACGTACTCAGGAATTGTAATTATCAACTCCTCATTCCTTATTGCTCTTCGTACAACATAACGCAGTATATATAGCGGTGTATGGGTCGTTTGGGTTATTAATCGCCGACCAAATTAATCGGGTCAGTGCCTACAATATAGTGTTTGCTACGTTGGTATTACGGCACATAACTGATTCACCAAAAAAATGATGCTCTGTTACCGTCATTATATTTTTAAAAAAATAGTTGGATATCGGTGCTATAGCAGTTGTCATAATGCATATAATAAAGTCAGTATCACGTTACGTCATCCGATATGTAGCCAAACTAAAACCTTTCATTTTGCAAATTTCTCGACCTAATTACTGTGGATTCTCGGGGGTGTTGTGATTTCTGGTACATTAATTGCAGATGACACAAGAGGGTGCCATAGGTCAGATTAATGACATCATAGTCGAGAAATAAGGGTCGTTTATGGGGAGTTTAGAGGCTAATAATTTATATCCTTATCCGATTTTGTCGCTGCAACTTGGTTGCTTGCTATACCTGGGGTCCTGATTATGTCAAACGAAGCAAAGTGATAGCCAACGATCGGCCGTTATGTCAGCAATTTTAGTAAAGTTTGAGGTAGAAGAGAGACAGTTCTGTATGCTGGTGGTGTCTGCCCTACACGCACACATTATCCGTCCCAAAACCCCTAAAAGGTTTCAGTCAACGCAATGGATAAAACTGCGAACAATACCGTCAAAATGTGCAAATGAAACGCACTTACAACATAGTGTATTGAATTCACAATTACTGCAACATTATCCATAATATATGGTATAACAATAACGCATGGAAGGAAGTTATCGAATGACGACGAATGACGACGACCTCTGCAGCATCAGTAACACATTATGCAATGCTTAGTATCCTCGGGCCAAGGGAAATTTCGATCCATCGTTTTGTGATACTTGAAAGTCGGTAACAGGGAGAATATCTTGTAAAGATGTTTATCATCGCTTTATGCCCATTGTGATTCTTACTCTCTCAATTTTCATTGAGATTGAGTGTCGTATTCATTTTTAGTCTTGGATCACATTGAATGTCGTGACTTTATGCTCTTAGTTTATCTATATTTTCATATGGATAATGTATCCGCATTATTGTACGTTGTACATAGTGATGCCGTCCTAATATCCACTCATTTGAAATGCTGACAGGCAATTATTAGTAACAGATGAGACATGGCAAATCCTCTATGCTTCCTTCTTGGTTAAGCATTCAGTAAAGTGTTTGCAAGGCTTGAGTAATACAATATGTGTAACCAAATGACCTTTAAGAAGTGGTGAAGGGAAAGTACCTTATGCTATAATCTAACCAACATCACACTTGCTCGGGCTGAAATGTGAACAAATTGTACGTTTTTGTGATTTCAGAATGCGCTTTGGCAATCTGTTACACCATGCCCTTAGATAATTGTGTGACCATCTCATATCACTCGTAGAACTGCAATGAGGCGAGGTAAAAAGCTGGTTAAGGCACAAACATTGGCTGGACTGGGTTATGATGTCTAGGCCTTACCACACAAAGCAAATCAATGCCGCAAGTGATAGAACGCTGATTTCAACTGGCAATAAAATGAACCAATAAATTCTGGCTTAATCTTAACATGTCTATCAGTAGCTTTGCAAAGAGGTACTGCCTCGGTGGCAGCATCGTTTTCACTTCTCATGTTTTCTCCCTTGTACCACCAACATCCTAATTATACACGAAAACCGCATCACGACTATGCGTGTGAGCGTCCTTGTTTATGATATAGCTCCCAGTAACATAAGACTATTACTAGTAAGACGCATGGTACGGCGGTATTAAATGCCACATAAACCAAACGTTTACCAATATGCCTGCTTATCTAAATGTTAAACGAGCTTCTGGCTTAATTTAATCATTGTGAGGTTCTCGGGGCTATAAACTACATCCCCCTAGCTCATCCTACTTATACCTTGTACCACACGAATGCATATACGATTTCCAAAGCACAAATTTACAATGCATTTAACCATACATTTTGTATTATACTGTATCTAGTCTAACCCAAGTAACATTGCTATTAGATCTGAATGTGAATTGACATCACGCTATTTGACAACTTCGGGCATATTCCGAAATGATATTACCTTTATCTACAGTATGGCCGATTTCGGAAATTGCACATGTAAAGCAGAGTCTGTTCCATGACTTAGGCCATTTGTATTGCCTTAGGAAAGTCACATTGTTGAAGACGTGACGAATAAAGAACAAGATACATTCATTTACACCATTACAAGGTAATATGGTGTATTCATGTTAAAGCCAGAATAGAACACCAAGAACGATGATATACCACACCATGTATTTTGCGACCCGAGTTAATGCGCAAATACAGTAAAGAAGCGCATAGATTTGTATACTTGAAGATATTCCTATGACAATTTGTTTAAGTTGTAGCTCGTGTAATATTCATATCATAATAAGCCAATTTAATGAACGAATATGTAATACATAACATATATATTCTACAATTATATTTGTTATTACATATATGCATGACTTAATATAACTCCAAACATTATAACATATGTTGATGATCATCCCAAAACAAAACGAATGCACAGCCGGAGTATATCCACTATGGACTTCACAGTACCTGAGATGAAATTACAATAATCTTAAGCGGGAAAGTTTTCAAATCACCTCTCGTGTTTACGAGTGCCAGGAGAATGCAAATATTTGTGTGGGATTACAAAATTACTGACAGTGCCTTGGTATAAGCTTACGCAGCTAATTGGTTGGCAAACATCTTTAAATCTGTCTTTGGTATTGAGATTAATAACATTGTTTTATTGGTGCAGCTTCCTCTATGGAAAATCCATCTCTGAGACCACCGGCACACTTCCATCCCTGCAATAATAGCTCAAACGCTAGGGTATCATTTAGCTAGAAAACGTTCGTGCCGTCACTGGTCTCGGGTGCTGCAGCAGCTAAGGCCACATTGCAGGCAAACCAAATCATTTGCAGCTCTGGCTGCCTATTCAGACAAACAAATAAATTTAGCTTTAAATCAATACTCAATCAATAATCAGTTGCATACCTCAAACTATGGCACAATACCAATCGGCGTCACTATATTGTCATATGTTTACTCAAGACGCATTTGAAGTTCGTAGTCAGATCAAAAAGATAACTAAGCAATGCTAAACTTCATCAGGGGTAGACACCGTTGGACAGTTTCTTAATACACTTAGCAAGTCTTCCACTGCGCACATCATTTCCGTACTGAACCTTCCATGCGTCCATTTTTGTAGTCCAGATTAAGTAAGTAGTCCTTCTGTCATGCGATGTCGAATATTAGTCGTTCATTAAGTACAAATTCACGAATGTTTGTATGTCAAAGATATCTGACATTGCAGAACTATTACTTAGGCTAACATAGCTGCGCTGTCGAATATAATGCTAACAGCCTAGTAATTGTTCATGTTTTATTCTACCTTGTCGATTAATGAAAATAAAACACAGTTGTAAAATTCAGCCGAGGTAAATGCGCAATTATGATAGTTACCATCATCGTGACTCAAACGATGTCCCTACGTCACGTACATAGAGTGCCATTATATTGCAGAAGTACAATTGTTTTTCATTTAAAAGCAAAAAGAGTAACTGGGTTTGCTGGGGTTTTTTCAAAAGAAATCATGATGCCAATTTTATTCTTGTCTAATAATACGGACATCGCGTTGTCATTGATGCATTACAATGACTTAATCGCATGGTCGGCCTTCAGGATAATATATTGGACAATTGACTTTCGTGTGCTATCTTGTTGCAATAGTCATTATCAATAAATCACCCATCGACATTATGCTACAAGTAATTGGCGCCATCGTTCCACACAAGAAAACACAAATTATTGTAAGCACTGCGCATTCGATTTCTACAGTAAATGGTCAAAAGAAAGCGGTAAAAATTATAAATCTACATTCATGAAAAGGTATGCCTCTCATATGCATTCATGTACGCCGCTTGCGCACCTGAGCGCATATATATTAACTTATGTTATATATGTGAGTTTAACTATCATTGCGAACCGACAATTATTCATGGTATCGTATTTTAAACTAGTCTTTCTTTGTTTATTCTTTTGACTTATTACTGACTTGATGGTAATCACAAATATCACCTAACCCAAGCAATGTCCCTTTGCTCAAACACACCTGACTGTTGCTATGGCTAACGCGATATATAGTTCCTGTTAATTGGCTGTATCTGGCCGTGAAATAATTGCTACATTCATAAAAAGGAAGAGAAACATATAAGTTGATGACTATTCAGACCGGGCGCTGCTTTCAAGCAGACCTCGTGTAATATGTCTTGCGTAACCTGAAAGACACTCTTTACTCAGCGGATGACTGCCGCAAAATGAGGATGAGAAAGAAGATACGCACGCTAATGCCACGAGAACAGCGCAGCCACTTACATTGCGGACGCCCGACTACCATACCCAATTTGCACACACGTTTGGTGTGTATTCTTACCCATGATAAATATAGATATACCCGCTCATCTTCTGTGGCATACAAATGGTCCCTGAGTGACACTTGGTGTAGTCCTAATATAGGTTATCCGCCATTGCTGGTTACATTACTATGGAAACCGTTTCCCTATCCATGACTCGCTGATGATTCGCTTGCATCTAATTGTTTGGGATTGAGCATTGCGTTTTAGTGTATCTTTAGTTGTGTCAATGATCCATGCTGTTCTGACAGGTACAATAACTGGATGCACTGACTTTCATCAGCTAAAAGCAAGCGGTTCTGTTGATTGTTTTGCACGGACATCTATACAGTGTTAACCAACAGATGGTTGGTCAAATCTTCCAGTAATGTATGGTACAGGTAGGCAGCATAATATTATTTAAATTACCGTGCGATCCTACGTTATTGTTGATAAAAGTTATTCATAAACAAAATTTGCAAAATAGAAAATAGGTAACGTATGGGTCGTTGATATATATAGAAATATTTCGACGATACAATGGTTTCTTACGGTGACTTTGTAGCATACAGTTGAAGTATTAATAACACAAAATCTAATATTTTAATTTAATTTGCATAGACAAGTAAGCACATCGTCTGATAGAAAATGGCGGTACGAGTTTACTTTTATATTGCTTGTTTGATGAGCTGAATAGTCTCTCCGCGGCGAAGACAAAACAATGCAGCTTAAGTAACTTTGCTTACTTGCTGCCATGAAATAAAGTACAAAATATCGCAAAGTATTCAAAATCAGCCATGATGTACTTTATGGTGTATAAACTTCTACATCCTCAAGAATCACCGATGATACTAAGCCACCCTTACTGCGGTTATTACTTCACGATTGCATGCACCAAACTACAATCTACCCACGAAAGAACAGCATAACTGATAACGTCGTTGAAGTTTGATGCTGTGACACGCCAAGAATCTAGTTGAGTTTTCGGCCTACTGCGTTCAAGATCGATTTGGTGGCGAATTTACGATCAGTTGGCGTGTCCATTTAAATGCCCTTCTTCATGATTTAGTCCTATTGCAGAGTTTCAGTTCGATATTTGGTCCCCGTGAGGTACGTGCCGTATAAATGTATGATAGTTTTAAAATTTACAAACATGCATTTTATATGTGATGGCCCACACGTGTCGACATGATTTGTTGAATGTCTTGGTTTGTTCTTGCTGGGTAACAAAGCTGGACATTCAATGTGTCCGAGAAGAACTTTAATTAAAACCAAAAAGAGCATCGTAGTGCTGATTTGGCTAATTCACTCTAATTGTTTGCGAGATGACAGATTTCGCAGCCAAATCGCATCATTTGACATGTACACTGCACGAGTGCTCATAATCCAATATTTGTAATATTTTAGTGTTCCTGTCATTGACATTTTTTCGAATGACGAAGGCCGTTTAAATAAAATAACATCAAAAAACATTTTCTGCGATTAATGGGGGTGGCCATGAAAGCTGTAGACATCCAGGTGGTCCAAGCAGTCAGCCTGTATTTATTATAATTATGTGCCCACATTGAAATAAGCACAGGAAGCATAATTGGCATCTGTCTATTTTGTAAATGTCCAAATGTTGATATATCTCTACATCGCTCTTCATCGTTCATGCTTGAATCACTGACACAAAATTAGCCGTAACAACGCCAAGATATTGCCTTACACAATCCTTTATCAGTTTATAAGTTGGTTCAATTGTGAATGATTGTTGCCATAAATAATATAACAATTCGTTTCAATCTTTGTTGGTATTGCAGACTATTTAAGATCCGAAGACCATTAAAATAGATTTACCTTATCATAGGGTGTGGAACTTTTGATGCATATTATGCCTACATATAGCCACTTAGTAGCTTCAACATTGATTGTTGATTCCGGATTGATTCTAGACCAATCAACAATTATTTTCATCATGTGAGCTAATTGGATGCTGGTGGTTTGATGTTGTTGCTATTATAATTTTGGCAAATAAAAGCCTATTGACTTAAGCCTTCATAAAATATTAACATATGCAGTTGCATACGAAGAGTAACTGTCCTAAACTCAGGTTTAATGTACCTGTCTGGTAACTTTTGCGCGTTTATAGTTTGCGATTATACCCGGTGGCCCATCGTTAAAATAAGCATACGCCCCATTTTATGCAACGATCATCAGCGGCAATTATTAGCCTATGTATAAACACTTCCAAACTGTCTTTCAATGCGATTGTTGCTAAAACGTTCATTTAGGTAGCAAATACGCAAACAGTCAAATTGTGTTATAGCTATGCATTATATGTTCGCGGCATGTTATCTTTGTTTTTCTTGTTAAGTACCATCACTTTTAAGTGTTGTTAATGTAAAATTGCGTGTTAATTGCTTTGAATGGTGCTCGAGTGTTCACTTCTGTTGTCATCTACAGCTTTGTATAGCGAAGAATCGTATCTCTTTCAGTAGGACATTAAAGGTCAAGACCAAGGCCATAACTATAATATTTGCCGTTACCTTGTAACACATAATATTAGTGGAGATATCAGTCTACATTGACGAAGGCCTCCATACAAATTGAATTGACCGCCTACCACTCAATGTAGTTGATGTCGGGTACAGTATCAAAAAGAAGCATTACGTGAGCCATTCCTATCTTATCTAATACTAGTGAAAGTCAACAGCGGTAATAAATGCGTTGATCATCCGCAAATGCATAACATCCTTATAAACCAATCGATTGAATGCAATTCTTGCGTCAGGCTGCAAAAAAAAAACAGAGGGGGATGTCGTTGGGACATCATTTTTCCCTGCAATACAAGAGATTAAATCTCATTGAGTAATAAGCCTCAATCAATGATGTTATATAAATACATGCTACGCACTATTTGTCGTCAATGTGTGACAAATTTGCTCTGATAATCCTAAGCAAATTTTGCAAATAAAAGCGGTTCGCAGAGTCAATGCCAAAAATATCACAAAAGGTGTGCAGCTCTGCTGAAATCATGGTTTGTTACATGACACTTTACGCCCTTGCACATAGTTTGCCCCAAAGAAATTGATTCGGGTCGATTAAAATCGGTCGAGTAAATTTAGTCGCCTGCGTGTCGAAATTCAACTACTGTTACGCTGTTTCAATTGGATGGCCACTACAGTACCGAATTATAAGAATGGCAATTCAAATCGGCAGTAAATAGCAAATGTTTTACCGTTGCAGTAATTTTCAACGTTAGTGAGTCATTGGTGGGATGTTTGTAGCTGCAAAAAATAATTGAATGATGCTTTACAACGGAAAATACTAGCTGACAATATAGGCTGGTGTTCAGTCACTGACTGGGAGTTTGCGTTAGTCGGAGTTAGATTAGGCCTCCCCCATCTTATATAGAAGTACGATAAACGGTGTTGTGTGCTAAACGCAACATATCTTAATAAGAGTTCCTACAGCTGTTGTAACGTCCCGACAGCCTCCAAAGTCCCACATTACAAATACTCCCTTGATATTGCGCCCCAATATATCTTATACGCATTTCGACGGTTAGCTGATATCATTAGATATAAACTACATAGACTCGCCATATGTGGAAATTTGTGTGTCCTCAACATATATTCATATATGCATTGCAAAGAAGAAGAGGTATTGTTTTTATGCATTATTAAGTTACCTAATCTTGCTGAAGAATACAAGCTGGACTAAAGTTGAAAGAGTTTCAATACCGGATGGTATAAATTGAGAAGCACATGTCATATTATTGGTGATAGCGGAAGATTAAAGAAGCGCGTTTTTAAGTAAATGAAAATGTAGGAAAGTTCGGCATGTGTAGAATTAGTAATAATGTACTCCAAAGTTGAGCATATATCTGCTATAATTCGTGGTTCCACGTCCCAGTTGATTGTTATCAATCTTAATATAATTAAGCATGTGTCACAGAAACGCATTTGAGATGGTTAATTAATGGACCCTTGTACTGTTGCACTGTCATGAATCAATGTCATCTTCTTTGGCAGATTCATATGAAGACGTGTAAGGTAACACGTGCATTGAGCTGCTGCATAAACTCCATCATGGAAGATAGGGTGCTTCATATAACGCATACTTCCGCTCCTCGGTAGCAGTTCTCAATGGTTGGTCTACATGCGTCATCGCGCGTCCACAAAGTATACAGGGAATAGCATTTGTTTCCGCATACCCCAGTGTTTGTATTACATTTTGGCCTATAATGGCATATGAATTTACCGTATATTCGACTATATATTAGACTAGTAGGAATGGTCCGTTGCATGGAAATGAGGTCGAATTCAGTTGGTTTGTGAGAAAGTCGATGCTTCTCATCTCCATAACACAGTATTACTATCACATTGAGGCGAGTATTAGTATTCCGAGTGTGTTGGTTACAGGCTTTCAACTCAAACCAACATAAAGCTCATTTGTTTTAGATAAAGGGCTAAAGTATTAGCGGAGCTATACGGCTGGTTGTTATCGCTAACGCCATGGTCTCACCACCTCAACTCTATACAAGTTCCTTCAAAGCTGAAGAACCCCAAAGCATTCTGCAGTTACATGATATGTTGACTGATACTTACTTATCAAATAGCTACATGTGTGATGTTGTGTCCTTCCCAAGCAATCAGATTATTTATCACAATACGCTGCTAGCCGATAGAACAGTCCCAAAATCATTAGGATTAAGGGGTGATAATCATCTACAGAAATAGATTTTACTGGTTTGACCTCATTGTACCGCTTGTTAATTCAAGGACCGTTGAAATAGATGCTTGGCTTATCGCCGTATTGTATTGCTTCGATTAGCGTTACTTAAATTGAGGTGAATTCGGTTGACATAAACACCCGTACTAGCCTGTCCATTACCAAGAACCCCAAAGACAGTCTCAACGACCAATGAGCGATGGGTGCTCATTCCTTAAAGATCAAGTTTATAAACAATGGTTCCCACACAACGAAGTGCAGTCGAAGCAGGCCTAAGTTCGCCAGCTGAAGGTCAATCACAAGTTTACACACAGATGATTGTTCTCATCTGGGTAGGCGAGTGTGAAATGTACCATTAGAAATTGTGATGGTACTGCATTAGATCTGCTAATCAACGGCAATAGATCTGCTAATCAACGGACAACCGCAGCTATTGGTATATTATTCTAATGACGCAAATAGGCACTAGTTCTCTTAAATATCTATGAATTATTGGCATGCGCTAATCCGGCCTCACTATGTAGCAATTTATTCGTGAGATTAGACCTATCATATTGCCCTTTTCCATTATTCCAATCGGCCGGCTATTTGCAAAATGTGCATATTTCGGGGCCCACTAAACGCCCACCCCTTGTTTGATTACATTGACAACATTATTTCTTTGAACTTTGAAAAGAGTGACCGACAGAATGCTTTTTCTGTGGGATATCCATTTACTAGGCATGATTATCGGAGAAGGTTTAACGTCAGAAAATTTTATATACAGCTTGGCACGCGACCTTTTATGCCCTTCACGTGTCCATTACATAAAATGTTATTCTTCTATTAGGCGTCTCCAAGATTTAAGAAGACCGACACCACATGTTCCTCTCTCAAAACGTATGCACCTTTCTAGACGGATCGGGTCGTATTTGCTGATGAGACGGGCATTAATAAAACGCACTGCTGATTCGCATATACAACCTGCTACAGACCAGTTTTGTGCACCAACCGAATTTAATGAGATGCTGCGGAGGTGGGGCTCAAGATGGTCAGATAGACCTTTGATAATGTTGTTTCTGCCTAAATGTGCGTTGGTGGTGGGTTTTCTGGACACCGCCTGTATAAACCAGCCGTCAGAAACTGTAATACTGAAGCAATGATTCATCAATCCGCTGACTGCTAATACTATTGATGCTTAGTATTTCCTCGCCCACTTAAAAGTCACAATAATCATGATTAACGGTTAACAATAATAATCTGAAAATAATTAGTTATAACTCAAAGTACCCAGTCGCATGAAATACTCATTTTCGAATGCTTAAATTTGTCACAATATTTGGCATTATTTTTGTCTGCGATAAATAAACCCCCTTTGCTAGGGATTTTTCCAAGCGTTCTACGTACAATTTTGGCTTCCAAATTTCCATATTGTATATCATCGCTTAGAAATCTTTGATTGTAGTCTTTGCGCAGACGACTATTTTCAGGCCAAATGATTCGGAAGGTAGGCACCCATAATTCCTGGTCGTACGCGGAATCGGTTATGCAGGGCGTACAACAACACTGGGCGCGCGTCATATATCTGTGTGTTGTCACCATGACACCCTACAGCTGGATGTTTACATGATGCAGGTAGTGGGGCTGTGAGAATCTAGAACTGCTGCTGCTTCAAAATAGGAACTAGATCAACTGATAGAACGTCGAATGCCTTGTTTCTTGTTCAATCAACGTTATTCAGCGAGGATATGGACACTAAATAGGAGTAAAACGTACGCCTACATTGTAATTAATTTGTCCTCTTCTGCTGAAATGCTCGATGCCTTCTAGCGCTGCACAGATCTATCATGCACTAACGTAAAAGCCAAGTTCAGCCCATACATTACATACTCAAAAATTGTACTCGTTAACTCCTACTCTATTTCGTTCCTTATTCCGTTGTGCACAACAAAACATACATATAGGGCGGTATATGGTCGTTCGGATTAATGCCTTCAATATAGTGTTTGCTACGCAGTACGCTGGCATTGATGCATCTAAAATGTTACGCTCTGTTACCGTCCCGACATTTAACATAAACGAATTGGATATCAGTGTTTGAGCAGCTGAAATAATGAATACAATGAAGCCATTATGTCGTTACGTCATCCGATATGTAACCCAACTACAAACATTTCATTTTGCGAATGTCTCGACCTTATCGCTGTGGATCCTCACGGGTGTGGTGATTTTGTGTATATTTTTTGCAGATGATACAAGGTTAACCTGATTAATGACATCGCAGTCGAGAACTTAGCGTCTTTTATGAAAAGCTTGGAGGGTAATAATTCATACCTTATCCGATTTCGTTGCTGGGACTTGATCGCTTGTAATACCTTGGGTCCTGATTCTGTCAAACGAAGCAAATTAATAAGCCAACAATCGGCCATTATGTCAACAATGGTAACAATGTTAGCAGCCAATGTGGAGATAGGAGAGAGACAGTCTTGAATTATATTTGTATCTTCCCTTACACATTAGTCGTCATAAAAACCCTTAAAGTTTTCAGTCAATGCAGTGGATAAAATTGAGAACATTACACAATTACACAACTTGCAAACCAAAGGAACTTACAAAATAGTGTACTGAATTCATAATAACAGCAACATCATACAGAATATATAGTATAACAATAATGTTAAGAAGGAATTTATGGAATGACTGCAAATACGGACGGCTTTTTTGATGGATGGTGGTGGTTTCTATCACTTAAAGGTGGTCTGGATGCTGTAGCATCAGTAACTCATTATGCATTGCTCAACATCATCTATCACGCAGAGGGAAACTGTTTAATCGTTCAAAGCCGGTTACAGGAGTAACATCTGGTAAAGAAGTTTTATCATTGCCCTGGTATGCCTATTGTCCCTCTTTCTCACTCGATTTTTATCGGAATTGAGTGTCGTATTAGTTTTAAGTATTGAATCACGTTCAATCTCGTGACCCACATTCTTGATTGATACCATATCTAATTTCGCTAATGCTATATATCACCTTAAGTCCTAATTGGCTGGGAATACAAAAATAGTAACATGGTCACACCAAATGTCACATGTTGATTGAGCTGTTATTAATGACGTGTGGAGGCGCTAGTAGAGCAGTATGCACCAAGGTCCACAAAAGTTCAGTGGTGCTTAGTTAAATGTACATTTTTAACTCTGATTATATTCATTATCAAGCCATACAATTTCTATGAAGTGCCTGCTTAGATAAAAATAAGTTTCCTTGTCACGCAAAATTTACTGGATGTTCATGTAACAGAAATCGTGATGACACAAATATCTTTTCAGTACGCAGCAAATGTAAAGAAACTGGTCAATTGACTTTACGCCATGGCTCGATAGCCCACGCCCCCGATAATAAGGGGAAATTACTATGCTTATATCGGACATTGACAAAGGCGTCTCGGTCTCCGGGATATTCCTGACAATATCAGCTTAGAATACGCAAAAGAACAAATATCGCTGGAGAAAAAACAGAAAGCTTCTGCTTTTTTATCCGGCAGCTACATTAAAGAAATACAAGTATTTGCGGGGATTGAGAAATCAGTCCTGATTCGAGGTGAAGTACACCCAAGTCAACGGAAATCTGATCCTTGCCATGTAGTCAATTTGGAAGTTGACACTTTGAATAGAAGTGTACTAGACGCCCAATTCAAGTGTCAGCAAGGGTATGTATATTTTTTTCATTAATCGTAAGTCTAATAAATATATAAGACTAATAGAATCTTCCCTCTTGAAACAAAGAACGCTAAACACTATGTGAAGATAAATGTTAATTCTGTAAGTTCTATATCTACTATGTACAGATACAATTGTGTTATTATTTTAAAATTAAAATGTTAACATTTCAGGAAAGATGGAACATGTTCACATGTACTTGCTGTGATTTTGGCCTTGAGATGAAGGTTCAGGGTTACAAGGACATTCCATCAATGCTGACATGTACCAGCCTTCCGCAGCAGTGGGACAAACCGCGTGGGGAAAAAATAACCGCAGAGCCTGTTTCCCAAATGGTCATGTTCCGGTTACGAACGACAATTGCATAAAAACGAATGTTGTGCCCTAATATAGTTGAAAAGGTTACAGAACAGTAAAAAACTAATAGAATAAAATACATTTGAACACACGTAAACGTGCTTAGCTGTCCCGTGATTTTTCAATTTTTCAAAATTCAGCTGATCATTGGGACGCCTACATTATCGAAGCCATCTAATACACTTTTCCAGGTTCCGGCCCGGTTTTGGAAATGGATAGAACTTAATATTGTTCTCAAGTCTTTCGAGGTATCTGCTGTCTGTGTTGCAGGTACCATAACTGCATCTTTTCATCATTTTTACATCGGAAAAAACAGTGACGACTATTGACGGATATAACTTGTTTGTCGGACAAAATGGCGGATAGTAACAAAGCCGATGCGGGCTTATCAGCGTGGCTCTCTGATTGGTCAATTGACCCGTCAATCAAATTCCTGGCGTAAGGTCAATTGACATTCACCGACGACATAGGCAATATGTTTGTGATGTCCAATTAGCCACTAATCTTATATATCTTGTATAAAGTTGACGATAGTTGGTGAATTTTAAGTTAATGGCGCATTTTAAAAAGTTGCATTCAGCCCTATAATTCCTTACTGTATTCATTGTGACTCATTTAGTAACCCTGTTCAGATTTACAACCATGCCCTCGTATTTTTCTTATCTGCAAGTTATTAGCGCGCTTAATACTGTTGATAACAGATGACTGGTCATCAGTACCCGACGAAGTAGCCAACCTACATATTAGATAAGCAACCCTGTGCTATCATTTAGATAACATGATTACTAAGAGAGCAATACTCGATGGATGTCTCTGCTTATAAATTACTCTACTCTGTAGCTTTGCTTGAAGCACAGAGCTGTTATGCGATAGCTTTAGTTGCCCTTGAAATGCAATTTGTATTCATGCCTTGCCATTGAAAGCCGATCTAACAATTACCAGGATAGCATAGCACCAACAGCGTGGGCATTATTGCGCTCAAACTAGAACACATATAATTTTATATTTCATTTATGTAGCCATCAGTACTCCTAGGTCTAACAAAACACTTTGCCCGAGTGTGATTGACCCAGAAAGATGACAATAACCGTTTACTAATTCTGTTCATAAAGTAAAAAAACCTGAAGCAGAATAAATGCCGAATAACATCACCATAATTTTGATAGATTTGATCACATCGATCCCATCGAGAGAAATGCAATATAGCAAAGTTAATTTGAGCCAACATTCAGACGATTATCGATAAACTCCGCAAATGTATAAATTTAATGTATTCGATTGCTATTTTAAGCAAATGACGGCATCCATTCGTCGTTTTACGCGTCAGAACGCTTCAAAGTGCCACCCAGATTAAGATTCAAAAATGGTTAGGTTTCTGCACCATTGATGGAAGATCCTAATCAAGTAAATGTGGTGCTCAATAAGATAGTTAAGTTATTCCATTGATGCTCTTTGCAAAAACACCGCTCCCAACGTTATTAGAAAGTCTACCCAATCAACGACGCAGTTCGATAAAGATGCACATGTGTTCTGTTTTATTTTTTTAAGGACACTGAATCGTTACTGTTTTTCTTGAATCATGTGAAAGCTGCATACCGAAAAGTTATGCTGCAACGCTCCTGGTCAGCCTTAGAAGCAAAATATACGATAAACATAAGTTGCTAATCAAATTGTCAAAAAAATGCTTTGAATGCAAGCTGGAAAACTCGCCAGAAGATTTTAATTGCTCGGCAAGACCTAACTGAAATTAAGGCGTCTTTATGCAAATACCATGCAGTCATACAAACCTTGAAAGGGGTTATACATTTATAATGATGAATTGGTTTTTTCCAAAATTACAGTTCAGAATAATCTGTACACTCTAGGACGACAAGGCAATTCAATTTCCGTTGGTAAAACTAAGCACAAGGCTAACATTCCCAAAACGGAATAGCTATTGCACCAAGGTTTGGCCTAATGAACAATCCACCAACCATGATAGAATGAAATAGCTCCCTCCACTGCTCCAACATCCTGATTACTTATATTTATGTCTGATTGTAATATATGACACAGTTACGTTGAAGCAATACGGTATTTTCGTCCTTTCCATTAATAACGTAATGGTAGTTGTTTTTTTTGATTTAGAATAAACCAAATGACACTCCGCACAATATATAAATATACAGATAGAATGTTTCATCTGTTTCATCCTTTAAGAAATACGGACGTTTAATTGTGGTGCATATAAAACTGTGTATAAAATTAGCTGGCTTTGTAGAACACTTGGATATCTAAGTGAGTTTATAGATCATTGACAGATGCAGCTTTGAGCGATGGGAATCTAGGTCGGGCCATTCCATTATCGTCATTGATTGACGTTATTGCTCTTTATATATTATATATGATAACTGATCGGCACAGTGGTGACTAGTCGTTTTACCAACTGTCGCCTTGTGTGAATGAGTTTCCAAATATTTGCTCATATTACATGTGCAGTCATCCCTCTGCTGGATTCAAATGTGAAAACTAGAGGGCGATAATATACAAAGCTAAAGAATATGGGAGAGGACACTTAACCGAGTAACTGGATCCTCAACTATCAAGTAAGAATCAAAGACGCCCTTTCATTCAGGATCACAACCGGCATCGACGAATCCAAGGGCTGTGTCCTCTCTTCTGTACTGGCCATATCTACCCCATGTCACAAGGTCACGTACTGCGGTCACCGGGTATACATACGACACCACTGTGACTGGGCTTATCACACGTGGAGATGGGAGTTCATACCGCGACACAGTAGCGCACCTTGTGTCGCTCTCTGTTAGCAGGATAAACTGGGTCTAATTGTGGCCAAGACAAGTGAGATGAGGCTAGACTTCAGGAGAGGGATAAAACACCACAAACGCGTGACTATCAAGGGTGTGTGTCGCACAAGTGTCTACTTACCATTACTTGGGAGCCACAAGCTCAGATGATCTGACTAAGTATGCACACATCGCATAACTCATCAGAAAACAAATGATGCAGCTCCATAAGTTCCATATCAGCAAGCAACTGATCATGCCCTTTTGCCGAAGTGTCGTAGAGTCTCTGCTAGCGTTCAATGCTGCAGTGTTGAGAAGTGATGCCAACGCCTCCAACAGAAAGCTCATCTAGTGAATCGCAGCCGGTGCTGTCAGGATTTTGAGGGCGGTGATTTGATTAACTGGGACGTGCTGTACATCAATCGAGTGCGTGCATTGGGAAGCAGAGTCTCAGAGGACAACCGACTTCCACTGAACAAACACTTGACTTAGGCGGCATTCAGCAGATCTGACAGACTGTCCAAGTCGTTTATGCGATAGGCTATCAGGTAGCACAACAACTCATAAGCTTTTATCTTGCACCTCACCGGTCATATAACACTCTCCTGTACCACATCATAGTATCCAAATGTATGTGTCCTGACAGAGCCATTCTGGCTAAATATTTACTGTGTGCTGTATTGCTTATTTGTAGTATATGCTGTCGGTATATGCTACGATGACCTATAACCTACCTCAGATTGCATATCCTGTCACCATACCGTCCTTTCCTGGATGTTTATACTTCTACATGCTTGTCTTTTCATTATATACATATTGCCCGTACTGTACTGCATATTATTTATGTAGTATGTGCTGTATTCTTATGTTATGGTGACCTGTGGCACGAATTCCTCACTTATCGTAAAATTATTAAATGATTGCATTATACCAATGATGAAAAACGATGATGCATGTGATTCGAATAACAGCATCTGCAATTATCCGTTGGATTAGAATTTTATTAACGACGATCAGGGTGTTACGCGTTTTGTTCGCAGTACATGTGTTTGGTCCTTCATGGCTTCTTGTCAATCAATTGAGTAACGAGTGAGCCCGAAGCTGTAACAAAGGATGAATGGTATCAGTCGCATGATTATTGACACAAGTAATTTTCCTCTCGATGGTAACTCACAAAGCCGTACAGTGTATGCAATTACACTAACCTTTATCTAATGCAGATCACTGCGGTCTTGGATGAGTCCGGTGATCGACATCGTCAGGCATGTATCACGTTATTTTAACAGCGACTGACATTAGCAGCACATTGCGTGGATTGCAGCAGTAGAAAAGGCACCGTATAGGTGCAAGGTTTGGACATCAGGATATTTGTTTTAAAAGTGAAATAGCAGCCTGGCTGACTTGTACGCGTTGCTTAAGCACTACGAATTATTGATCAACCAACAATGCAAACGCTCCCGTTAGTTATGCATGACGCTGCCTGTATTGTGAACTCGTTTTATTCTTTGTGAAACTCTCCATTCTGAAGACCTGTGGGTGATTAGGTTACGCTTATTACTGTGTGTAATTCATCTCCCTTCGCCAAATCCATATGGGATCGATGATGCCTAATCGGATCTACAATGTTGTTGCTTGATCAAGGTTCAAATGTTTGCTAACATGCGTAATTTGTGCCTATAAATGCGGCAGAGCTGTCAAGGTCAGTAACATTGGGTCACCACTGCGCGTGTGTTTTGTCAGCCGCTGTTGCCAAAGAGCATACAGCTAGGCTAACAGGGTTTGCTATGAGGCGCGTATGGTAATGACTAACACACATGCCCGTTGTCTGGTAGCACTACAATAACATCCAAAAAAACGCACGGGAATTTTCCCCTGGTGGCGCGTGATTTTAAAAAAACGAATTGACAAAGCAGAGCGCTGCTCACATGTTCCATGGTTGCATGTTTTTCTCCGACAGAGGCGCTAGTGAGCCATCATAGAATAACTATTACCACATTAGTCTTGCTACAGTACGTTCATCGACAGCTTCACGCCATTTTTCAACTAGCATTTTTAACAGTGTAAGCAGCCATAACCATCACGTTTCATGGTCTGAATGTATAACCAGGCTGTTAGTCTAAAATTAATTATATCGCATGGATATCCCGTCCACATTTATCACACCAACGAGGCTTTGTCCCCTACACGTTCGTTAGCCATTTGCGCATGCGCAGGTGCAATCCGTCCATGCAGTTTATCGACTCTCATCCGAGCACTGATACTTTCAGTATATCACATCAATTTTATTTACCATGAGATATGAACCATAAATATCAATGACCTAGTTCATATAAACGCCGCTTTTTGGGTGCACTCAATTTACTTTCTAAATATAAAGTGACAATCGCAATACACTTTGACGGCGAATGTGATAAATGTCTGTATTGAGCTCAGATCCATCGTTATAATGGCAAGCTTTTTCTATTGGAACATATATAATTCTCTTATCTAAACGGATAACGGATTGAATCGAAGAGTTTGCAATGCATAAATTATTTACCAAGTTACAGATTTGACTAATGCTACCGATTTGAGTTGGATCGAGAGTAATTTGATATAGTCCGCTATCAATGAATAGTAAATATGAGGAGGATGTAATTTAACCATATTCTGCCGGAATTGATACATTAAAACGATTAGGTTTACCAATAATTGAATGAGTAAACATTCAAATTTATTGGTCGTTTTGTGCATCAATTAAGTGATTCGTGAGTTATGATACATAATTTATGCTTGTGCATATAAATGCAAACCCAACAGATATTATTGTGATTGTTAATCAGTACTGAATTGTTTTAAACCATTATACTACGGTTAGTGGGAAAGCTAAAACCTCAGTCGCTGTCAAAGAAACATGGTCGGTTGCTATACACACACAGATAATATCAATCATCGTATCATATCCTCGACCCAAATCGTTAAAACCAAATGAATGCCGGCTTACACATCTATCATGCAAAATCGCTCCCACGCCTCCACCTGTTATAAGCAAAGTCATTGTGGTATGAACATTATATTGCCCACGCGATATAATATGCTGACGTGATTGCTGTGACAAAAGAAACCATCATTTGATGTTGTCACAGCTCAGGTGCATAAAATCCTAGTGGGAAACGTCGTTTAATTATCCCGAACTACCGAAAGAAAAGCTTACAAGGTGGTAGTTATTCAACACTTTTTGCAGATTGTTCTGAGATGGTCCAGGGCAATTCTCTCAGTGCTTTCACTAACAGCAGAAGTGACTTCACAAGTAGATGATTTTAAGAGTTGAAGTTGTCTTCAGGAAATCATTCAATTTAAGTCCGCTTTCAAGCCGTCCACGAGAGCTAGTAGCGCACATTATATTTGTCCTAGACTATGTCAATGATAAGCATTCCACAGTGGGTTTATTGCTGCGCTTGTTGACATTTGCTTGCGAAATTGATACATCTCTGGATGATCTCATGTTCTGCAGAAATCATAACAATTGGACAAAAATCCAGGTGAAAGGCAGAACATGCTTAAATTAACGATTGTATAGTCCCAAACTGTCATATGCCGCCCGAACATTTCCGCTCTTTTTGTCTATCAAGATGCAAGCGCCATTCGTGTCCTGTGCTAGAATCAAAGCCTCAGCTACAGCGTTGTAACACTAAGCACGTGATGTCAAACCGTGGCGTACAGACCCTGAATGAGCCTTATCATAACAAAGTTACACGCACACAAATTGCCATGGTTTAGTAACACCGACTGGCAGCAGATGGGAAACTTTGTAGCTGAGCTATGGATACGTGAGGTACAGCATGGACATACCCATTTGCACATATACATATACAATCGCAACGACTTGTACATGCACACATACCAGTGAAATAGGTGTCAAAGTTTACCTCGAGTATAGCAACCATCAGTCGATAAGTGTGATGTGTGTTACAGTTTACTTAATGTATAGGCCAGGCTTACGTAATCCTGTGCATTAATCACATGATCATGTTATAACACCTGATGCACATGTATTTCTGCATTCATATCTGCAAAATATTACTACATCTGTGGTGCCAGCAGTATGTAGTTCTACAGTACCAGTTTAATGGATGTGGCACCTTGTGTAAAATGGTCAGGAGTGGACATGTGTACAAGGGCACATTGCTATGCATGGAAAGTGACAAAACAACTGCTGTCCCTTATGGTCTACCATTTTCAGCCATTATATTACAAAAGGACTGCGGTAATATAATATGTGGGTTACCGTTTGATATTTTATGTTACACTATGATGCTATGCCGTCTTACTTGACTATTGTGTCTCAATTCGCGATTTGCAATTGCTGAGGTGTGTTATGTGGATGAACATTTGATCGATGTCCGCAATCATAGTGCGCAATGATTGCTCGATAACTGCGCAATATGCAGACACGCATGTATTCATTGACTGCCAGATTACGATGAACATGTGTACTATATCCGACCATCAGTAGGAACAATTTTAAGAGTGAACATGTATCCTCACTCTTCTCAACACGGCGCGAATACTTCTTGACATCGTGATGATGCAGTAATATGTTTTTTGACTGCATGTTCCATATGCTTAGTTTTTGATTAGCATACAAATTGAGTAGATATTATCGACCCGAAGATATCTACACAAAACAAAAGAATGAATGTTACAAACGCTGTGAGCAATGTCGATGAAATCATTAAGAAATAATATATCATCGTGCAGCGAACAGACACTGTACATTTTAGCCCAATGAAAGGAAACGGCATTCAGTATACTAAAATTGCGGATTCGAAAATATTTCAAAATATTATTTGATATATGATTACTGACGCAGACCAATGCTTGTTTTCATAAATTAATCGAATGTTTGGTTTTAACTTTACACATGTTACCGAGAGTTTTCTTACCGAAATTAATTGCCGATTTTAACCGACGCAAATGCAATATAAAACAAAGAGCATATGGTGGATTGTTCTGCATTGTGGCTACCGAGAAACTTTAATGACCCTTAGAGTATGGTTGGAATGCTACAAACCGATCCGATTGTCGCATTACACTTTCAAAGATTCCCTGTTAGGCAATGCAAAACGAAAATATAGCATTCGGTCTTACTTAATAATGTGGACTTTCCGGGTTGAGAGGTGGACTTAAAAGGATAGATTGCTTGGATTTTATTTCTATCTCTACTGCATATTGAGTCGCAAATTATTCCTTTGCTGGTTTTAACTGGGGCCATATTGATTTTCACGTTGAGAATTGAGATGGGTTAGGTAATTCATCTCTGATACAAAGCTTCATGTTAGTTTACTGGCACATGAAAATATCCGCTTCATGTCTAACAGGTTAATCTTCAATTGCAATTGTCTGGTATGTTCGAATAGTTGATGATTGTATTGGATTTTACTTAAGATAAAAAAATGTCATTCAAATTCATATGTTGAAGCAACATGGATTATTATTTATTAATGATGAAGAAATGAAGCTACTGGAATAACTATATACAACAACAAGCCGAAAGAACCGCCAAAAAAAGGGGCTCAACTCTAGACAGTATGCATAAATGACAGCGCGTTCAAATAAGTTCGCAACATCGGAAGTAGACTTGCAACCTAGATTCATTACTTGCATATATAATCAGGCTGTTAGACAACCGTCAATTAAATTGCATGGAAATCTTGTTCAACATTTTTTGGCGCGTCTGTGAGCTGAGCACTCTGACTTCCAATATAGGGCTTCACTTGTCATGAGCAATCAATTTCAAAGACCTATTTGCCATAAACGCTTATATTTCGGAGCACTTAATTCTATTTGCTGATATATAGTGTCCATAACCATAACTCTTCAATGTTCTGTGGAAAGATGCAATTTGACCGTGTTTAACTGTGATCAATCTTTATAAGGGCATGATTTATATAGTTATTTAAACGGATCACTATGACATTGACTTTATAGCGCAATTCATTTGCCTTGACTTATACCAGCGTTGTGAATTGAGCTGAAAACCATTTTAAATTGCCCACTATCAATGAGCAATAAATATGCGTAATATTCAACCCAACCCTGGTTCTGATAAATATACGAAAATTGCATTTATGACTTGTTTTATTGCCTTTCATGTCTGACCTTGATCTTGGTATTGTAGTATTTTTTTGGTGCATCAAGCATGTCATTGTAGTATGTCATCTATTGTGGATTTGTGTAACGCCATGTCCACTTGGCTTTCCATTCGGTTCCACATAAATCATCAGTGTGCTATTCGATGTATAGAAATCATCACTGAGCCAGGGACGAGAGGGATAGAAGGTAGCGGTCTTCGTGTAAATAATAGCATAATTTCGAACATATAGGTGCTACTATTTTGGTGAGCTCAGCTAGAGCAACAGTACGCGCATCATCGCGTAATG
Source organism: Urechis unicinctus (assembly GCA_034190875.2). Taxonomy (NCBI): domain Eukaryota; kingdom Metazoa; phylum Annelida; class Polychaeta; order Xenopneusta; family Urechidae; genus Urechis; species Urechis unicinctus. The sequence goes on along the minus strand of CM067352.1, from coordinate 17,419,989 downwards.
TTGCCAGACACTTATATTGTTTGACTGCCTACACGTACATGTTACCTGGTAGCTACACACATACTTTCAGGATATTGAACCCCGCAGTGGAGAAGGTTGTTGTAAGATATAGTGTCACTAACCTCCACTTAATCCTTAATTATGCTCTCATTATCCCTCATGAGAATGTGTCCGCAGGTAAACCCGTTCCAAGGCAATGTGCCTTTTTTAAAATTGCCATGAAGTAGTAAATGTACCATGATTGATTAAACGCGAAGCATCCGAAATTAAAATAACCACGTGGTATTGCAATAAGGAAATATTGTGAAACACACAATAACATATTTAGTGTCCACTCGCGAGACCGACGCAGAGTTTTTGTAGAAGATATCACAATTAGATTTAAAAACAACGTCACATCATCATAATTACCGATACTGCATTTGCAACTTTAGTTATTGGTGATAGGAAAAACAGGTTCAGCGATTGGTCATATCATACACCCTTCCTTCGTTAATAAGATAAGGGGTAGGGGGGATGTGGTTGATGCATGATGAAAAACTACTGTTATATTTATTTAGCAGGTGATGTTCAAAAACAAGCTTTATAGATCTGCTTTTTATATACATCACCTTACCTGATGTGCTCATTTAATTATAGCTACAAGAGCATAATTTCAACAGAATTCTTGCACAGGTATTCATACTACTGAGACGCCATGGATAACTTAAGTGAGAATTCAAGAATACTAGACCAACTTATAACACATGTCAAATGTGGAGCCAGCCTATCACGATGATAATTGCAAGCAGTCCTCTTGAAACTGGAACTACTATGGGGACCACCAAACTTTCCTTTGGTTGCGTCCTACACATCTGAAGGGAAAACTAATACCAACGGTCCGAGACACAAGAGACACAACAAAACGTTGATAAACAGCAAAGCCGTACACTCTATTACACTAGCGCCGCCAGGAAGGCCACTGTGTCCGTCGACTATATATGGACAAATGGCAACGACAAGCCAGAGAGAGTACCCACTTATGAATAAAAATACTTCATGTAGTGAGACTGCTAAGATGAATTTCTACATTCGAATGTTTCAAGATGCGTAGCATAGCAACTGTTACACATTTGTTTCGAGCGCAATGCGATATGGTCGACAGCATGACCTTTCTTAATGATCGACTTGACGCTAATATTTGTCACTGATATGATAGGACTAACAGTTAACGTTTGTGTTCCCCAATTTGTTCCCTTCAACTGTATGTTAATAATATGAACTTGGATAATAACTGCTGTAGTGAATGAAGCCCTTTGGAATACTGCGTCACAATTTGGCATGATGTTAGGTTAATAGACCAATTAACCCGTTGAATAGCAATCTCCGCATTTAGGTGCTTCGAAAGTAAATAAAATATTGAGGTTGAAAACATTGACGATATGTGACAATAATAATTGGTGAAAATACCGACATACATAACCAGCTCACACATGTTTACCAAAAAATTAACCAATTGGATAATAATTTGTATCACCATAGCGATTTAAATATAAATTGCTGCAATATATACAAATGGAATCTCCTCAGTCCGTACGCCTTTTGATGTGAACCGTTTATGAAGCATTATGCATGCTGGTTGTGGCACAGCTGAATTCACTCGTGGTATCACATTAGAATAACCTATTCTTGGACTTAACCATATCATATTATGGTATCATTGCTATTCGGAATAGTACAAATGCTTAGCGCTAAACTTATCAGCAAATATATCTTCAGAGAATACCAAATAGTCTTTATCCGATGGTCAGTTAGCGATTATAAGTTCTTTGTCATAACCATTATGCAAAAAAATGACCATGTAGATCATGCTGCTTTGGGGACGTTGAAGTCACAAAGCAGCCTACCTGTTTAGTAGATGTTGTCATATATCACATTTTGTCTTCAATGATGTACTTTATGACCCAATAATCTAATTACTAGAATGCTATTAAAAAGTAATTACCCTTTTAAAAGGTCATCATTCTTTACATGAACCATCGTAATTGAATGTAACGCATTTGGTTATCATAGCCGTTCTTATTAGTAGGCATTGCAGATCATTAAAATTTATTCAATATAAATTGAGTGATAATACCAGAATAAAGCGAAGTTGTGTATGTGTAGTTACTAGTCCAGGGCGTTATTTTTCGAATATTCTTATAAACGAAATTCGGAGGCTATTTCAATGCACCCATATCGAATCGATGATGTGGTGTCCCAAATAAGATAAAAAAATTGCAAGTCAGTCGTTTTTTCAACTACAAAATCGCCGAAAAATGCGTTGTTAAATTACCTTCAAGTAAGAAACTAGATCAAATGTGCAACTCGAATAAATTAGCGGTATATTGACCTCATAATTCTAGCATTAACTGCAAAGAAAACACGACAAAAAAAAGGTAAAAAAAGGATTATAGATTAAGCTTTACATTACCACTATTTGTTTTTCAATCACTTGTCCCTTGGAGAGCCAAACTGATTAAAAAACATTCAACTGATGTATTTCAGAGTCAGTGTTCTTTATTTATGCACTGGGTACAATCATTGTAACACTTATTGAAAGAATGCTAGACAGTTGGAAAGTCAGATCATTGGAGTTTCTTTGGCTGTTCCTGATTGAACATAGACTCTCGATAACATTATCAAGCCCCCTTCTCCTAAATTCTATCCTAGGCCAATTGCGAGTTATATGTTTCCGTTTTACTGTAAATATCTACATCGCTTTGTAGTCAGCATCCAAGGTAATAAAATAAATATATTCGAAATTCTAAATGGTACACCTAGTGTACCCCCGTGCCTTAGCTAGTATGTAGTCTGTATCATGGTAAATCTATTATCCGTTTCCTGACTATCAATACGTGCACCTGCCTCAGCATTTGCACTATACGTTATTCTTCTAAATATATTTAAAGTAACATCAGGTGAGAGATGTCTTACTGAAGGGTGTCTTGGGGTATAAAGCAAAAGAGTGCGAGCCAAATGCAATAAGGATCCGCTATCTAATATATAAGTGCGAATTTGACAAATTATCGCCACAAAATAATTACCATGCATTACAGTGACAATCATGACTGCAGCATGAGCCGCTCAATCAATAATCAGAAAATGTCAGGTACATTTGACTTTTCAGCAGTAAATGGGTAATGCCGAAATATCCTGCTTATCTATTGTTTAACCAAATTCAATATAGTTAAGGATTCGTTCATAGAATGTCACACAGCCTAAATGGATTTAATATGTTTTAATTTATATTTCTTAATGAATTTATAAGCTTTGGCAAATAATGATTGGCGAGGTTATACTTTGTGGCATCTTTATGGATAATACTCATCTCTACAAACAATGATATCGTAATGTTTTTGTTTTTACTCGCCTAAATGAGTAAATATATCCAACGTCTGCTAAAGGCACATGTGTCTCAATGCATTGTGTAACATTATCGTAACCAGCTTTCTAAACACCAAATACGAATTGGATGGAAAAGCGTTACCATTACTTTGTTTCATACTGCCATAGCATGGGTGACAGACCAAGCGCAGCCGATTCCGGGAGAGCTAGCGAAAGGAACAGTTCCATGAGTATGGATGTTTTGTGCCCGCGAGCGTACAATGCGTACATTGCTATAACGTGACTAGGATGTTTGTTGGGCTGATTGACAGTTACTTAGGGATCGCATCTCAGGGAACATTACCAATACAAGGATGAATGCAATTAGTAAATAAACATGACCAGCATTGCATTTCGCAGTTTATAATCGAGCACATCACTTGAGTTATAATAACATAAACAGCTAACAAAAAAATGCAATTATATTGACTACTGAAGGTTAATTAAGGAATTCACAAAGAATGGAGACCTTGTGAGTATATGATCAGCGAAAAGCCCCAATAGGCTCTTGCCTCAGACACACGCATTCACAGACTCGATCGTCCTTTTGTAGAACGTATATAATGTATCTCTCGGAATGTTCTATCGTTATCATATACCACCCTGATGTTTAGTTATAAATGACGATAACTGGTGCATTAGTGATGTATGTTATAATAAATGGCCAAAAAGTATCTACAGTAATTGGTCCTGATAAAAACATTCAGATATTGAATACGGGACGAGAGCTAAAGTTAATCAATTACTTCGCTATTTCCTGCAAAGTTGTTGGAGGGATTATAATGGTAATATTTCCAACGCTCGATGGTTTTCATTCTCGTACTTTAGTGCAACTGAGCGTGTCATACAACCCAACATAAGCTTCCTTGGCAAGCAGCTACGTTATTAAACCGCAACATGTGAAATATACGCTTGGTCCATTTCTGCCATAAATATGTTCTTATGTCTGCTATTTATCTTAGATTGAAATGATTCAAATAGCGCTAAAATATATGGCATTCTTTCTGTTGAAATGTCTCCCGAGTTTAACCAGCAGTAAGTCAAATCGTTTCTCGCCAAGTCAAAGCCTGACATACACATGCGTTATATAAAATCGTGCAAGATGTTTAACATAGCGGGATGCAACTTGATATCAAATGGAAAGGCATTTGCGGGCGAGATTAGATCTAATGAATCATCTCAATCGATGTATCCACTCCGCAAGAATTCTAACTGCACGGTTCAAGAAAGATAAACATTGCAGAAGAACCGTTTATGTTTACAAATTATAGCTTCTGTAAAACAGGAGGTAGAGACGAAGAAGAAACCACCCCCCCCCCCCCCCCCCCCCAAAAAAAAAAGTACCTTTTGAAGCAAGTGTGCAAAAGAGCTGCGGCGTAAATACGATTCGTAATTTGCTTTACTCAACCCATAACAAAATAACTACTTTTGAAATATACTGAAACGCGTGTGGTTCAATAATATAACAGACAAGACTTTATCTGAAGGGAAGGGGGAATGCGTGGCATAGAATAAACGTATCATAATTGGAACAGCCCAGTGCTATTGCTTGGTCTAGATTGATGACCTCTCTTTCAAAGACTACCTGGCTGCTCTGCAGGGAACACCATCACACTTACAACAGCGATTTAAACAGAATGACATTCTAATAAATCAGTAAAAGTAAAAATGGTCTCTTGCTATTGGTATCTAAAAACGCAACAAACAACGGATTCTCCGTGAATAACAGTGAAGGAAACCGTGTCATCTAAAATGCCGCTGAATGCCTTAAGGTACCACCACGTGAAGCTCAAACGCACTTATCAACTCTTTTGTTAAGGTACGCGAAGATAAAGGTCGATTAATGTCAATGTTAATTTGCTCGTGATATCGAACAAAATATAGCAGAGGATTTAATTTTCGCGCCTTCTACGGATAATATGTGAAATTACTTGCCACAGGCACTGACCAAATACTGGATGCGCCTGCCGACAATAAATTAAAGACTACAAATGCTTTAACTTGCTAACGATATTATGCATGGACACAGTTAATTGTATATAGAAGGAACTTGGTCCGTCTTTCTTACAGCGGTAACATGCCTTGCATCGGTGCATTTAGCTACATACTGAACTGTACCTTGACAACCAAGACTATGCATTCGATTAAATATTTCTCCAATTTGCGAAGACATCAATAGTAAAACCTTCTGTTGATTGAATGATTGATCGTGCATATCAGCGGGTTAACTCTCGGGTCTGATGTTTGATTCAGCTGACCTGAGAGCGATTGTTTCGCGTGACCTCATTCGCATTACCTTATTACAACATAAACGCGCCAAGGTTTGTGTTTTTGCACGCGGAGGCAACGTCAAAATAAAGGCAAATCGCACGTCTTCAAGTTCGTTCATCATTTTTACATGTGAGCCGAGTTCATATTTATGCGATAGAGTTCCACTGTGCTAAACTATAAATTGACAACCATAAATTGACCGTTCTAGCGGTGCTGTTACGCATATTTCTTTGCATATTGGCAGCACAAAGTAATGCTACACATCATTATTGTGCAACAATTAGCAGTTTGATCAAGATTATTGACTCTTTGCAATCTATTGATTTGCTCGATTGCAGGGCGACTGGGTATACCGAAGCCGTATAATTGGTCATTAAATGTAATGATTTAATAGTCAACAAATATGACTTGATCACCACGATGATTTGTATCATAATCACTGCATAAAATTTTCATTTTATCGTTCGATAAACATGTCGTCATCATTATAGCATAAACCGGTGCAATGAAATGACCTTGCGAAAGTTTGAATAATAATTCACTCTGATAACCGTTCAAATTATTCTCCAAATATTGTAATAACCTACCCTAACAATATAGTTATGGTTAGCAATTTAATTGCATTTCTTATTATTCTATATTATTCCGCCCGGTGTGTTTGAATATTCCTATATGTGTGCATCGTCTTTTCTCCAAAGCAGTATATTGAAAAGTTGTGACATCATTTTCGCTCTGTTTTACGTTCAAATGATTCTGCAAGCATTGAACTTTAACCTATCCTGCTGTGGAAATGCCTATCCTGCTGGCACTGTTGAAATGCAGCTTGTGGCATGTACGGCACGAGAGTTTCTTCTGCTAGTTTGATAGTGTTTTATAGTATGATTATCACTTAGTTTCAACGCATAGACGAATATGTGATTTGAAATGTACCCGTCTGAACATGCGGCGTAAGGTTACATAATGCAAGTGTTAGCAAATCTCATATGCAAACTATTCATGTATGCAAAGCGATTCGGCGACAAGCCGTGAATGTCAGATTATTGACAGGTGCAATATCCAACCTATAGATCGCATCTGTTCGGTACAGATCCTGACAAGTTATTGGTTATTTGGCATTCAACATGGACGGTAATCCTTGAATTAGTGTCCTCCTAGAGTAATTTGGTGGGCTTTGTTGGCCTTTCTGTACTAAGTGCAAGCTAGGTCATACCGTTTAAGGGTAATACTCTCAGTTAGTGAACAGCCGGTCTCCTCAAAATGTATATTTTGCAACAAGGATGAAACAATTAAATGCTGTTTAATATAAACGCTTAATCGTTAAATGTTGGCTATCGTTGCAACTTCCACGACCACGCACATAAACACCAGCTCATCCATTACCATAACTGTCAATAACAATGGTGGTATGGTTAAGTTGTGAAGCGGTAGTGAATTTGTAGGTTTCTAGATAATTGTGGAATTGTTGAATCAGATTACCAAAACATATGTGATCAAACATGTCAGTGGTTAGTTACATATGTTAGCAGGTGCAAACAATCACAAAAGCTGCACTTACAAAGCAACTGTTGTCATCGAACTTACGCTATTTGCTCTATTCAAATTTTGGAGCATGTTATTGTGGTACACTATGACCTCTACAGTTCAATATTTATAATGCGCATCACATTTGTAGTAACTGATATAACAGCTATTATATAACAATCGTTTGTTGAATATGTATGTGAATACATTGCATCAACTACAAATCAATTGCATATGTATTGGTAAATAGAAAGTTATTTTACGTTTGGCAACAACCCAACTCCCATTTATTAAGTCTAATATAGTCAGCGAATCAAACGCAGCCTGTATCCTTATTCAACGGTTGATATTTTTGACATCACCTTTTCATGCAAGCATCTCTCCAGTGAGTTCATGAATGTGGGATCTGACTACTTCCTTTTGAGATGTCCTAATTGATTATTATATCATTTACATTTGTGGTGTCAGAAATAATCCCTTATATATTTGGTTAGAGGGTTGCGATATCAGTGATAACCCATCGAATCAAAAGCGTGGTTGCTATATCTCACGTAATAACGTAATGACTAAGTTGCCATGTGGTGACATCGCTCAATTAGCCTCAATGTCGGTATCACACGGTAACCAGAAATGACTGTCTCACGACACAACCAATATGTTTGTGCTAGGTTTACTAAGCTGACTTCGGTGATATCGCTGTATTAATCCTGCCGATAGAATTGAAAGTGCTGAATAGAGCCGGATAGAGTACGAATGATGTAATGATTGTAATATATTTAGTAATGCTGTATTTTCATTACCATATGCATACTATAGTCAATTGATTGCATAGGCACATGACACACATGAGATCATTGGCCGCATTGTGGTATATCAAGTAGAGGTTGTATAATTGCATCACTTCAGCTTTGCCATAACCACGTTTGGATCTGGGTCTATGCAGCCGTTGTCTTGTAATAAAACACGAATATAACTCGGCCCTAACTGTAAATTCCTCGTGTTCCAGGATATATCTCCGTACTCTTCATTTAAATCGATTACTGAAATAGTTCGGGCCACGATGATTCTTATTGAACTCAAAGGGTCTGCGTGTAAGACATTATCTCCAACATCCATATGGTCTTTATATTTGCAATAAATATATTTGCCACTAAATGGACGTTGATTATACAATTATTGGAACTGCATATCCAAGGACAGCATCTTAAGTCATCTAGGATGCGGCATGCGAAGCAAGCATTACTTAAAGACATCAGCTAAGTTCTAAATATCAATTTATTGGTGTCGTCATACTGTTAGCGGTGTTAGCAGGAGATTGCAAAGGTCAAGTTATGTGGAAAAATGCAGCTTCCTAAATACCAGATGTAAGCACAGCTGAAATATTGGTGTTTTACCGCACTCGCATCAACGAAGTGATGTTACGACGGATTGAATGAAGAAGAATTGAATCTTGCCAAACTCCCTTTGAATACCAACGCCCACACGGCGGAGACTCGTTACGAGAGTCGCTTTGACGAAGAGCCAACGCGATAGTATTGATCAACATTTATGCTCCATCGACAATGATATTAATTTGATGTCTATGACCTCGTTGATAACGTCATGGCATCGCTTATCAATCAATTACATATGGAGACGAAGAAAACTAAATCCAATGCAATGATTGGTAACGATATATTTATATCACTACGGCATAGGTTATGATGATGACTGGGAATAGCTATGAAGAACAAAGATTCCTCATATGTATTTGCCTTGTGATAAGAATAGTTTGTTAGACCTGAGTGGCTCAAATAAGTATGTTGGATGCTTCTAACCTTGTCTATCTCAACTTGCGGCATTATCTGAAAATGCATGGTTGAGTTCCCCGCCAGGCAGACGCTTTTGGTCATGAGCAAAATTATAGGTGTAACACATTGAAAGCTGATGCCTGCAACAAAGCAAATTTAAGGGCTCGCTCTAATGTAAATCTGGCAAAACATTTATTGGAACAGCATCACATCATTTGAAAACCATGAATTTATTCATGAAAATGACAGACTGCTTCTGAAGTGATTCTCAGTGAAGTCGTGTAAGTAGATGTACAACTGTGAACACAAGCGCGTTCCTTGTTAAGAAATGCTTTCGATCGAGTGTGCTAAAGGCCTGAGGTATCGCAGAAATCGATTTACCTAATCAAGAATTGTTAAATCTCTGGCCACATATGTATTGTGATAGTGTATTTCAAAGTGTCAAATCACTTACCGGAATGTTAAAAATAGTGGCTGAGGAGTGGGTATTCTATCCACAGCATGTGTAGATGTAAGCAAACCCTGACGTCGTTCGGATAAGTAGAAAAAGAATTATATCAAAAGGCTTATTATAACCAGTATCATCTGCACTGAGATAGATTGCTTAAGCGACTGATTTGTCAGCACTATCACAAGCAAATAATACATTTGTATAGAACGCAAAACAAGATTCGTGTCTCGTACGGTCTGGTAATGCAGGTAGAGCATACTGCATTATACGATCTCACAATGCATTTACTATGAATCGCCTATCATAACTTGGACATTGAGCTATCACTGCCAAATCTGTCTTTCACGCACGCATTTCTCCTTATGCCTGACGTTACATCGTATACCACACCATATATTTGGCGATCCGATTTAAAGCCAGGTACAGTAATTAAGCGCATTGATTTGCATACTTGTAGATGTTACAATGACAATTTATTAATGTGAAGCTTGTGTTATATCCATTTCATAATAAGCTAATTTAATGAATGAATATAACACATAATATAATTATTCTGAAATTCTACTTGTTATTACATATATGTATTACTTAATATAATTCAAAACATTAGTACATATGTTAATAACAACATCAAGACAGAATGAATGCACAGCTTGAGTATATCCACAATAGACTTCACAGTACCTTAAAAATTTTCCTAACTCAGTTACGACCGATATGCAATAACAATAATCTTGAGCGGGTAAGTTTTCAAATTACCTCTCGTGTTTACGAGTGCAAGAGAATGCAACTATCAATAGGGATTACGGGAGCATTGACATTGCCTTGGAATACGCTAATGTAGCATATTGATTGGCAAACATCTTTAAATCTGTCTTTGGTTTTGAGATTCATTAACTTGTTTATTGGTGAAGTTTCCTTTATGGAAAAGCCTTCTGTGCGATCAATGGCGAACTTCCATATTTGCAATAATAGCTCAAACGCTAGGGTATCATTTAGCTAAAAACGTTTGTGCAATCATTGGTCTCGGGCGCTGCAGCAGTTAAGGCCACATCGCAGGCAAACCAAATCATCTGCAGCTCTGGCTGCCAGATAGCCGAACAAATAATTTTAGCTTTAATGAAATTAAATCAATAATTAATCAACAATCGACTGCATACCTCAAACTATGACACAATACCAATCGGTGCCGCTATATTTACATTATCTTACTGAAGACTCATTTGAGGTTCGTAGTCAGATCAAAAGGTAAGTAAGCGTTGCTCAGCTCGTATAACAACATTACTGTTTGTATCGGCTGCATGCATTAGATGTACAACCATAGACGTTAGCTCATTTGCTGAGGCTACTTGGTGATGTAAGGAATATGTGTGTTACCTCAGTAAATATTATCTCTTAACATGTTTAGAAAATATATTCGATATTATTCACGTGGATGGCTTTTTGATAATAACATAATTGTATTTATAAATGGTGAATAAGAGGAGTAGTGTACCACCTATATTTATATGCACACCAGCTGAAAGATTCATTGCAGTGTCGAACAATCTTATTAGTAATGTTAATGTTAATAATTCTGCAGCGTTGGACATAAAACGTAGTATCAATGACAAAATGTATGTATCATATAATACGCACATATATTTCACCTCCTTATCTCACCTGCGTTTATTTTTGTCAGTCATAGGAAATCAGATCCTCTGTTGTCAAATGTTACTCGTATATTAAGTACAAATTCATGAATGTTTGTATGTCAGATATATCTGACATTGCAGAAATTGTACTTTGGCTAATAAAGCTGCGCTGCATTAAATCGAATATAATGCGGACAGCCGAATATTTTGTTCAGGTGTGATCTATCTTGTCGATGCATGAAAATTAAGCACATTTGTTTATTTCTACCGAGGTAATAGCTCTAATGTGATAGTTACCTTCATCGATACTCAAACGATGCCTCCCTACATCACATACATAGAGTGCCATATTGTTACAGCGGTACAATTGTATTTCATTTCAAAGCAAAAAGAGTATCTGGGTTTTCCTCGGAACAAATGATGATACCAATTTTATTCTTGTATTATACTACTGACATCCCATTATCAATGATGCATACCAATGACTTTATCGCATGGTCGGCCTTCAGAATAATTTATTTGTACAATTGACTTTCGTGTGCAATCTTGTTCCAAAGGTTATTATTAATAAATCATCAATTGACATTATGCTACAAATAAATGGCGCCATCTTTCCACACAGCAAACACAAATTTTGGCAACCACTACTCATTCGATTTCAGCACTGAATGGTCGAAAGACAAACTGTAAAAATTAAAAATCTACATTCACTGAAAAGGTTTCTAATATTCATTCCTGTAGACCACTAGTGCACGCGAACGCCCATATATATACATATGTTATATATGTGAGTGTAACTATCATTGCAAGATTTGACTTTCTTTGTATATTCGAGTAATAGGTGTAATATGTATCGCATACTTGGAGGACACTCAACGGATGACTGCCGCAAAGTGAGGATGTACGTTAGAGAAGAAAGCTACGCACGCTAATGCCATGAGTACAGCGCAGCCACTTACTTTGCGTACGCACGACTAACATACCAAAGAATGCCTTCACGTTTGGTGTGTATTCTTACCCATGGTGAATATAGATATACCCGCTCATCTTATGTGGCATACAAATGGTCCCTCAGTGAAACTTGGTGGAGTCTTAATTTGGGTAATGCGCCATTACTGGTTGCATTACTATTGAAAACTGTACCCGTACCATGGACTCGCTGAGGATTTTCTTGCATCTAAAAGATTGGGATTGAGCACTGTATGATTATGAATGTTCAGTTGTGTCCATGATCCATGCTGTTTTAACAGTTAAATTATTGCTTGTACTGACATTCAATGGAAAAAAATCAGTAGTTCTGTTGATTTGTTGCACGGACATCGATACAGTGCTGACCAACCGAAGCTGAGTCAAATCTACCAGTAATGTATGGTAAGGGAGGCTGCAAAACAACATATTAAATAACCGTGCGATACCCCGTTATTGTTGATACAGGCTAATAATTAATAAATTGCAGAATAGGAAAATAAATACCATAACGTTCGTTCGAAGGTTTAACAAATGTCCGACTGAAAACGAGTGAGAGATGTGAATAGGTCCAATTGGCTTATGATATATAACAGTCAGGATTGTCTTTCATAATCATTAATTCTTCCCTTCATCAAGAATTATATGAATTATTGATATATATTGAAATATTTGGAAGATACAATGACTTCCTCATGTATAATTTTATGCAAATAGTTGCAGCATCACTGGACAGGTACACTGCAAGAGTGCTTATAATTCAATATTTTTTGGTAGTTTAATATTCCTGTCGCTCACATTTTGTAAAATGATCAAAGCTATATGTATAAAATAACATCAGAAAAACCCCTTTCTGCTATTAATGGGGGTGACCGTAATGGCTGAAGACATCCAGGTGGTCTAAGCGATCAGCCTGTAACTATTAATAATTATGTGCTCGCATTAAGATAAGCACATGCAGCATAATTGATATCTAACTATTATGCAAATGGACCAATATTGATAAATCTGTACATCCTTATTCATCGCTCATGCTTGAATCGCTGAAATATAATTATTCTTAATGATGTCAGAGATATTGCCTTACCCAATCCTCTTTCAGTTTGTATTTTTGTACAACCGCGAATGATTGTTGCCATAAATAACAAGACAATTGGTTTCATTCTTGTTCTTTATAGGCGAGATCTAAGGATCTAACCACCAGTTAATTAGAATAAGCTAATCATAGGATGCAGAAGTTTTGATGCATACTATGCTTACATAAAACCATTCAGTGGCTTAGACATTGATTGTTGATTTTGGGTTGATTCTTGACACATCAATTAAAAGACTCCTCTTGCGAGTTAATTGGATGCAACTGCGGCAATGGCTAGTTTTATGTTGTAATTGTTATGAGTTTGGCACATCTTGGACATAAAAGAAATAAAAACCTATTGTCTTTAGCCTTCATAAAAGATTAACATGTGCAGTTGCGTAAGCAGTACAAGTGTCCTAAACTTAGGTTTTATGTACCTGTCTGGTCACTTGTCAGCGTTCATATTTTACGATGACACCCGAGGGCACATCGTTAAAATACGCATGCACCCAATTTCATACGACCTTAATCAGTGACAATTATTAGCCTATATATTAACATTTCCAAACTGTCTTTTAATGCGATGTTTGCTGAAAAAGTCATTAAGGTAGCAAAGACGCAAACAGTCGGTCAGTCGTATTGTGTTATAACTATGCATTATATGTTCGCGGCATGTTGTCGTTGTTTTTCTTTTTAAGTACCATCATTTGTTAAGTGTTGTTAATGTAAAATTGCGTGTTAAAGTGCTTTGAATGGTGCTCGAGTGTTCACTTCTGTAGTCATCTACAGCTTTGTATAGCGAAGAATCGTATCTCTTTCAGTAGGACATTAAAGGTGGTACACGGTTAAAGTCATAACTATAATATTTGCCATTTCCTTTGTAACACATAATATTAGTGAAATATAAATCTACATTGACGAAGGCCTCCGTACAAATTGAATTGACCGTCTACCAGCCAATTCGATGTCGGTTACAATATCAAAAAGAAGCATAACGTGAGCAATTCCTATCTAATTTAATATTAGTGAAGGTCCCCAGCGGTAATAAATGTTTTCATCATCTGCAATGCATTGCATCCTAATAAACTAATCGATTGAATGCAATTCTTGCGTTAGGCTGCATAGAACGGAGGAAGTCGTTGTGACATCCTTTAAGTTGCTGTTTTTAGTAGTATTCTTTAGTTATTACTATGTTACATCTTGGTATCACTCAAATATTTTAATTATACAAGTGCTGTGGCATCGTAGATTTTGTATCTGATCACAACCTAGAGCTCCCGTGCGTAGGTTTGTGTGTCACATCAGCCTATCACGAATCTTACAACAACCGAACTTATGGTTATTGATGCACAAATAGCCACCTAGTGCAAGCTTGATATATTCCATCCGTATTTTATATAACCGGGACGATCGCACGCCCAATCATGAACCCGAATCTGGCCAAGTGTGCGGCAACTGCTTAAAACATTGCTTTGATATAACTTGTAGTTGATATTTGAGGTGGCCATGTACCGCTTAATATGCAAACGATCAAACAGTAAGCCATTTTCATCTTTTTCAACTTTCCTTATGTTATGTGTGCAAGGATAGTGAAAGCCTGCCCATTGTCCTTTAAGCGATTAGAAAGGTGTAAGGATAACAAGCCAAAACAATAAACGGTACAGGTTTTTTCTTTGTAATACATTTACCACTGCATGAATCGACGTAGTTTAATATACATGAGCATGCTGCATAAGATATCCAAATAAAACTGACAAAACATTTACGTAGAAAGGTTAGAAAGGCCAGACCTCTTTAACAGAAAACCATGCTCTGTTTTATTCGACGAGTAAATGTTTCATGAGTTGGTCTTCAAAAAGTGCTTCCATTATTTTGGTCATCACCGGTTTGTGTCAGTAGGGTTGGGTGACCACCAAACTCGCTAACGTGACCCCTGGTCCTGCACTGAATACCTTCAGAACTCTTGTTAAACCGCTTGTACTTTTTGTTGACCTGGTACGAGCTGCTGCAGCCCTAGGGCACTGTGGTGAACCCCAACTAGTCTGCCGTTTGTCTGCCTGCATTGATTGGTTGAACGCCAGGCAACATTACGACGATCAAGCTTTTAACTGTAAACATACTGTTGACAAATTGTGCACGCGGCACCTGTACAGATTTTGCTTGCATTTGTACTGATATGCACCATGGAGATAACTTTAGACCAAGCGGACAATCGCACCGGATTGGATCATGATTAACCTTTGCCTCGAGGGGCGAAAAAAACGCGCCGCAGAACGGAATTCATAAATTATCACTTAACAGCAATTACAAAGAATCGATAAAGCTAACCGCAAAATAGCATGCAATAATGGCATTGGTGATGTTGTGCGCAATTGGAAACGAAACAAAAATAATCGTTGCTATCCGTTGTAATGCAACATCGCAAAATTGAAAGATGCTGCGATTGATTCATTATGATGATGTCCGCTAAGCACCATGGTATTGGCTATTTTAATGCAATTGGCATGGTAGACCTTAACACTAATTCTGTTGACCTAATACTGAATAAACGTGGACTCAACTAGGTTCTAATTATCACGGACATCGACGAGTGCTCATTGTAAAGCTAATATGGAGAAAAGCGTATGCACTGTGTATCGAATTGTTTTTATATAGCGCCCGTTCAAGAGGCGCATCTGACGTTGAAGCAACCTCGCATAAACATCTATAGCTACCAAGAGATCAATATCTTTTACTTCATTGATAGTGGATGAAAGTTTAAATTTGCTACAGTGCTCGTCCATTGGAAGTATGCAAAATATTTCCAGTTCTATATGAGGTAATTACGTTCGGGCTTCGCGTATTAGACGAGAGCAAACCACGTCATGATCATGTTTTTTTTTCAAACTAAACTCAGCGTATCTCAAACGACGCAGCTAGCGATAAAGAGCATAGTGCACATCAAACAGAAACCACGTCACAACTATGTTTTTCATATTTTCCTATCTGAACTTAGCAGCATCCCAAAACGACGCAGCGAGCGGTAAACATCGTTAATTAATTTTAGTTGATGTCATAGTTCATGTCAATGTTGTTAATTTGGTACCGTTAGTCATATTGACCTTGTCTCGATGTTTGGCGGCGCCGTGCTCAAATAACCCAAACTAACAGTTAATAACATTTTCCAACTATCATTATTGATGGCTCCGATTCAAAATGCTTGATAGCAGAACATCCCCTATTTAAGCCATTCTATTCTTCTACAATATCCTTACTCTATACAAATGTGCACATCTTCTGTTGTCAACTTTGTTGTAATAATGCCATTTATGACAGATTTAGTTTCCACGCAGCAGCAAATCATATGATTGTTTGACGAAAAGACAGTTGAATGTGCCATTACACAATTAGATGTATGCTTGTGTGTCAATAATGTTAGTTCTTGAAATGATAACAACACAACCGAATACCGCAAAAGAAAAATAAGCATATCAGATGCCTAAAAGACATATAAAGGATTAACTAGAGAATAGGAAGACTTTCCGAATTGATCATCATCGTTTCGCTGTAATTGCGTGATTGTGAGGTCGGTCGCACAATTACAAGAACTACAGTTACAGGACTGAATTTAACTCACATGCTCCGTCATCAAGATACATGAAAGCTTAATGCGCTGATCGGTGATGAGACATTTCATAAGCTCTTATCACTCTGGTCCTGTATTTATGCAGGTCAAATTTGAAAAGCATCATGGCTAAATTGTTTGCTCCGTAGAATGCATCGATTTATTGTTATTGGATCAAGTACTTTGTTCAGACTGCATGACGCTGGTCATATAGGGATGCATCGATGATCTGGCGCCTTCCGCTGATGTTTAGGGATTTAACTGAGTAACCTTAAATTAGCTTTGAACTGACAATAGATATTAAACTTATATTATCATACACCGTGAGCTACTAAGGTATATACAGTCTGTTTAGGTGAAGTGATATAATCTATGAAAGAGGTGGATTGTTATTGATGCAAAGATAATAATCCATCATGCTATAGATAATGCGACAACCTGTGTTCATGCTACAATTCCGGCGAGGTGCATAAATGACTCGGCAATGACAGCACAGAAATCATTGTTCATAATTGATTGATCTCGTTAAACCAGTGCTTTTGCCATCAATTGTTAACACTTGTGAATATACACTTGGGAAGATACTTCATGGCCGCTCATCGCCCGTACGGCTCCATGTCAAGCGTGGGATCACGGCTAAATCGCACTGCTCGGAGCAGCTATTGGTCTCGATGCTTGTCTGGGATTAGCCAGGGTAATAGCCATATTAATTTCCTAAGGCGCCATTTCAGTAGTCATCGAGGCAGCCACGAGTAGCTTATATAACGCTTATGCAAGGTATTTCGGCTCACATCAGTCAGCATTAGACTTGTAGATATCGGACAAATGAAGAATTATTGCTGGTCAATAAGACCTTAGGTAGTATTTGTTGCTTGCGGAATGCTTGATGGACTATCGGGACAACCATAACTGTGCTGCAAATCTCCTCTTATATCATATGTCAAAAAATAAAACTACCGATAGTATAGTTTCCACACTTTCGATGTGATGTCAATAATGTTTTACTGGACAATAATCATTCATCGAAATATATAATTCGTCGACATAAACTGCTGCCGTTAACCATGATTTTTTTTGCGATTTGTAGCTTGATATATATTGTTAAAAATGTTGTTTGGGGAAGATTGATTTTTACGACATAATGTAACACTTATTGATTCTATTACTCTACTCCATGGGTCAAGGGCTTTGATAACACTACAATAAGCGAAACTAAGAAGATGACAGATGAGCTGCGTCATAACGTTATGAGAAAATTATCTGGGTTTTTTACGATGAAACGTTGGGATAATAATTATATATAAAATAACATTTTATGTGCTATCACAATATCCTCACTACGGAGCTTGTGTTTCACAAGTCTTCACGCTATTTAATTGTCCAAACATTCGTGGACGAAAGATCAAGACATTATATATATATACGTATATAAGCCAACCTTTCGTGCCCTTATATATATATATTGCGGAATATTTGCGGAATACCGAATATATATAAATCATTTTCAGTCATCATGGATTAGAAAAATAATATTTGTTGTAGATGATATCATTATGAACCATTGGTAGCATTTCGCGATCTAATTTAATGTTGTTGATTAATGAATAAGGATAAAGATAGAGTTTTTCGGTAATGAAACCTAAAAAGAAATCAAACATTATAAGTTTTCGAATAAACATATCCAACACACAGGATTAAACATTGTTTCGGCATATATATGGTTGTATAGAAGATATTGAGGTATGCGGGTTATGTCAACGAATGGTTAGTTGTTAAAATTTTATATCGCTATTATATTCAAAATCCAAAGACATCACGCGTGAAAGATTACTGTGTACGTAACTAAGACTAGACTATCACTTTAGAATGGTCAAACCAAAATATTTTCAATTGTTTCGGACGAAAATGTGCGTTGACTTTATGTGGACATACTGGTATATCCTTTCGTGGACCAAAGTCTACGAAAGGTTGGCAGTTTTTCCATCAAAGGTCGCGTTTATATATATATTTATATTTTTATATATAAGGAGAAGCGAGATTGGTTTTTACATGCACCTCTTTCACTTATGCATTCCACATTCCAAACGCTCTCTGATTGTATTAGACGCCAAAAACACGATATAACATCCGCCGGGGACTAAGCTAGTGGTTGTGTATGGTTTTGTAGGTTACCCTTCGCTAAAATCTATATTCTGCATAAATTGTTCGACCTGTTTTTTTCTAGTAGGCTTGCCACTGGGTACCATTGCAGTTTTATTTGACCTTGCCGGTGTCTTTGAAACGGACCGACGGCGGTCAAGAAACTGACCGAATGGCCACACAATTTGTTCGCTACCTACCTATACTAATAAATGATGTATTATGTAATGAACAAAATCCGACGAATGATGTTGCTTCAGTCTATTTTACTATCATTATTATTTTTTGGGCCGGTAGGTTAAAAAATGCCTAATAATCGTAACTATCATCCAAATAAGTATCTATGATGATTTTATAAATCATGAAATGCTATTATTAATATCCAGTAAGGTAAATATGGGGTCAACGCTAATAACTTGGGCACATGGAACAGAACAGCCTCATTATAAAAGCCATGCTTCAAGAAGAGCAGTCAGCATGTACCTCCTGTTCCCTGTAGTAATCATACAGCGGTCATCAATATTCATCAAAATGTTCTCAAAGGAGTCATCATATTATTATTCCCGGACAGCTTAATCCGTTATATGGTGTAAAAGAGTTCCCACTAAATATATCAATTTCTGAAAGCTGCTCGTATATAGATTGTCTTATTCCTTTCTTATATGTAGTTAATACCGCCTGGTTACATACATTATGCTGTCCTCAAAGCAGCACCAGCGCACTTTATAAAGTACATTTAACAAAGTCATGAGTAATTGCGCAGCATAGAACTACGTCACAAAAGAGGTACGGCGCTATACTATTATAATTATTAAATTTATCTAGATGGTGAAAGTGATTGCCCAGTTTGATATCACATTCTTATTGCGTGAATATCCATCATCGTCCGAGTCACATTGCATGAAAATGCTACACATTTATAAGGCATCGCGTGATGTTAAGCGATGCACGTTGCTCTCCCTGTATGGCTGATATATATATGAAAGACTGTAGATCAATGACAATAATGTCTTTATCTAAGGTTAGGCACAGTAACTGTGCCGGACAGTGTGGCGGCCAGTAGCTAATGCATGTACATGACGGTCTCGGGGCTGGTTGGATTTGGTCTTTGTTAGTTGCATTAGCATTGCAACTACAAGGATAGACAGCCTGATGTGTACAGAGTATGTTCTTTGTACAGCTTTTCCGTCATCGTTGGACCTCAACGTAGTTGCTATCATGCACACTGGCCCTATCTTCGACTATATCCAGTCCATCCGGGGATACTGCACCGTAAGACTGGCACAGCATACACTGCTTCCAGTTGAAGCAAGAGTGATTGCAATTCCAATGGGACTCATCAATCAATGTTTTGAAGATGGACTTTGTTCCGATTATCGCTGATCAAAACAAGCGAATCAGTCCTGTTACTGTCAGGTGCGCTGGCGCTGTTTTTGGATAGATATGGATCGAATCTGTAGGCCCAATACCAGCTTCATTTTCTGGATTGGAATGCTCAAGCATTTGAAGCTCTTTCACCCAAAACTCCATCGCCGAATCGCCTAACTCAAATACATCGCTCTCTGCAACTTCAACATTCGCCTTGTTTACGATGAACACTGCGGTAAAGTCAGTGAAGAGTTCACCATGTACGCTCAAACATTGTTTACGTACAAGTGTTGTTTTCGCAGTAGATATGTTTGTCGTATTCTCTAACTGCTAGATCGGTCTTTAAACAAATTCACAGATCAGTGTCAGAATTTTCGAAAAATAGTTACCATCTTGCATATCAATGTAATTAACAGTGACCACAAGGTTTATATGCTTAATTTGATCATTAGATTCGCGTTACTCATTTTCATCGCCGAACTTTATTGTGCTCATCTGAATGTTCGTATCTGAACCATTAAATAGTTGTTCCAAAGAGGTTTCGATGAGGAGCTTGTTTGTCACTAACTCTTCTCCCTAATCATTTATACTTAGTTGTCATGAGATTAACGTAGCAGATACATATTTGAAAGGGTTCGAACCCGATATTAAAATCCTGCCATTTGTACGTTTTACGTTTGTTTGCAAATGTCGTTAGACCGTTTGATATTAAGAGTGGGGTTAGCGGCCGTTAATAACAAATCACCATGGAAACATCTATAATTTTCGTTGATTAAATCTAGGGTGTGACTAGTGCGTAGAAGAATTAGCATTTCAGTCAGAATAGACATTGAAGAGCACCGACATAAAACAATGTCCACAAACATATATTACTCTCATGTATCAAGGGTAGCGTGCACACGGGACAATACTAAATGCAATATCTATCGTAAGGGATAACAGAAGTTTTCATCCGTCATGTCTTGTTTTATGCTCCCAAGAGATGTGACTTGATCTAGATTGGTAAATCGAAAGCTTTCCCTTAGTGAGGCTCCACAAAACGCAACGACTGCTCGAAACGAATGCTAACTGTTCAATATCTGGCTGAAAAATGTACCCCGTTAAATGTCATCGGTTTTGATTGTCATATTACGATGAAAAAGTGCAATATATCGGATCATCAGTAGGAACGTTATTGGAAGTGAACATGTATCACAAAATTCTTAACACGGCACAAACACTGCTTGATATCGTGATAATTCTGGCAATGTGTTATGCTGCATGCAGCACATTCATAGATTATTGATTTTTACATATTGACTTGATACTCTCCCGACAATTATCCACGACAATAGATGATGAATTTATCAAATGCGCCATGAACAATGATGATGAAATCATTAAGTTAATACATGTCTTCTCGCAGCAGCCCGACGCTGTGAATTTTACTTTAAACGAACGGCAACGGTAGTTGTACTATAACGGCAGGTGTGGAAACGACTTTGGCATTGTCAACATCTTGACACATAAAAAAAAAATGCTGATTATTATTCCTGACCCGGATGGTTTTAATAAAAGAATCCAACGTTTGAATTTGGGGCCAAAAGTGTTTAACAGAACCCTATTGCTATTATAAAAACACACTCGTAGATGCATTTGCACTTTCAACAATTAAAATTATGTTAAAAAACGCAATAACGATTTCTAATAAGAAAATTATCAGCAATTATAACGTTCATTCCCGATCATCTTGTAACTGCGCAAACAATATTTAAGATAATTACACTTATTGTAACGCAGTTGACAAATGCATGTGAATTTTTTTTACCCTTTCTTTGGCCTTAAACCAAACCATTACGAGCTTAGATATGCCGTGCTCATGAATGAATCGTGCGTCACACTGACGAGTGAAAAAGGTATCATACCAACAAGCCTCAGTTAAAGATTATTAAATGTCATGTGAGACAAACCAAAATATTATACCTTCCATCAGTGACGATGTTAGGGTAAAGGCAAGAATACTCTTAGGTTATTATAATATCAAACATCGCACAAAGCCCTCACACAGACATAGGTTGACTATTGACGTAGGTATGTGTAGGACGTCGATTATGATGCTTGCGCAGCGACCTGAAAATGTATTTCTAGCGGGATATATTGCAATTTTATGAAACAAAGTTGACGATAGTTGGTGAATTTTAAGTTATTGGCGCAATTTTAAAATGTTGCATTCACCCCTTAAGTTTCATACTGTATTCATTGTGACTCATTTAGTAACCCTGTTAAGATTTATAACCATGCCATCGTATCTTTTTTGTATCTGCAAGTTTTTAGCGCGCGTAATAACAGATGACTGGTCATCAGTACCAGACGAAGTAGTCATCCTATATATTAGATTAGCAACCCTATTCTATCATTTGGATAATATGATTACTAAGAGAGCAATACTCGATGGATGTCCCTGCTTATAAAACACCACTTCCAACGTTAATAGAAAGTCTACCCAATCAACGATGCAGTTCGATAAGGATGCGACATGTGTTCAGATTTGATCGCTAAAAGACAATGATTCATTACTATTTTTCTTGAATGATGTGTTAATCATATGAAAGCTGCGTACCAAGGAGCTAAACTGCAACGCTTCTGGTCGATCTTAGAAGCAATGCAAACGATAAACATTAGTTGCTAATTTAACAAATTGTCAACAAATGCTTTGAATGCAAGCACGACAAATCGCCAGGAGATTATAATTGCTCGGGCAGACCTCACCGAAATGACGGCCACTACATGCAAATACCATGCAGTCATACAAACCTTGAAAAAGGTTATAAATTTATAATGATGAATTTGATTTCAAATAAAGACTGTTCGGAATAATCTGTAAACATCAGGACGACCATGCAATTCAATTTCCATTGATCAAACTAAGCACAAGGCTAGCAATCGAAAAACGGAATAGCTTTTGCATCAAGGTTTGGCTCAATGAAAAGTACACATACAATGATAAAATGAATCAGCACACTGCACTGCTCCAACATCCTGATTACTTATGTTTAAGTCTGGTGGTAATTTATGACATAGTGACGTAGAAGCAATATGGTGTTTTCGTCCTATCTATCTATTTCGTAAGTGTTTTGCTTGATTGAGAATATATCAACTGGCATTCCGCAAAATATATAAACTATAGTTACCTAGATGCTATCCATCTGTTTCATCCTTTCAAAACTGTGTATAAAATTAGCTGGTGTTGTAGAAAACTTGGTTACTTAAAAGAGTTTATAGATCGTGTGTTTTGCTGACATTGACAGATGCAGCTTTGAGCGATGGAAATCTTGTACTGGACATTCCACTATCGTCATTGGTTGACGTCATTGCTCCTTATAAATATATCATACATGATAACTGGTCGACACCATTGCGACCTGGCGTTTCACCAGCTCTCGCCTTGTGTGAATAAGTTTACAAATATTGCTCAATTTATGTGCAGTCATCCCTCTGCTGGATTCGAATGTGAAAATTAGAACATCGTGTCGCAAGGGCGATAATATACAAAGCTGAAAAAATATATGGGAGAGGACACTTAACCGAGTAACTGGATCCGAAACTATCAAGTAAGAATCAACGACGCCCTCTCATTCAGAATCACAACCAGGATCGACGCATCCAAGGG
The DNA here is from genome assembly GCA_034190875.2 of Urechis unicinctus. NCBI lineage: Eukaryota > Metazoa > Annelida > Polychaeta > Xenopneusta > Urechidae > Urechis > Urechis unicinctus. The sequence continues at coordinate 17,396,116 of CM067352.1, read as the reverse complement.
TGGTGTCTTCTTATTGTCACATGTCCACGCACTGCGGTCATCGGTTATGCAGACGTTATACCGAGTCGTTCTCTGTTACCCGGATAAACTGGAGCTAAATGTTGCCAAGACACGTGAGTTGACGCTGGACTTAAGGAGAGGGATAAACACCACCGACGCGTGTTTATCAAGGGTGTGTGTCGCACAAGTGTCTACCTACATATACTAGTGAGCCACCTTCTAAGATGATCTGACTTAGTATGCACATATCGCAGAACTCATTATGAAAAAAATTATGCGGCTGCACCATCTGAGCGAGATCATGAGTTCCATATCAGCAAGCAACTGATCATGCCCTTTTGCCGATATATATCAGAGTATCTTCTTGCGTTTAACGCTGCAGTGGGGGGAAGTGATGCCAACGCCTCCGACAGAAAGCTTATCAAACGAATCACAGCCCGTGCTGTCAGGATTCTGAGGGCGGCCATTTGATAAGCCGGAAGGTGCTGTACACCAGTCGAGTGCGTGCAATGAGTATCAAGGGACAACCCACATCCACTAAACAAACATCTGACCCTACTCCCATCACGAAGTAGGCTTAGGCAGCATTCAGCAACTCTTACCGACTGTCCAAGTCGTTTGTGATTCAGATAACAACATCTTCAGTTATCCGTTGGTTTAGAGTTTTATTAACGACAATCGCGGTGTTACGAATTTGGTTCCCAATGCCTGTGTTGGGTTCTTCTTGGTTTCCTGTCAATCAATACATTTACTGAGTTCTCCAGAAGCAATATCAATCAGTTGCATGATTATTTATACGAGTAATTTCCCCCTCAAAGGTACATCACAAAAGCGTTTGATTTACGCACTTACACTATCCTTTATCTAATGGCGCGGTCCATGATGAGTTTGGTGATCGACATGTTAGGCGGGTATCACGTTATTGTAACAACGATTGACATAAGAAGTATATTGCCACATCCATATAGAATCAGATAATGCCTCACCAGATTCCCGACGTGGTAGCTAGAGCAGGGTACACATGTTAGCTAACATGCGTAGTTTAAGCCTACGATTGAGGCAGAGCTTGTACGGTCAGTAGATTTGGGTCACCACAGCGCATGTGTTTTGTCTGCCACCGTAGCCAAAGATCTTACAGCTAGGCTAACAGGGTTAACTCTGAGGTGTGTATTTTATTGACTTACACACATGCCCTTCGTCAGGTAGCGCTAATATCCATTGAAACACCGGGTATTTCACCCTGGTGGCATGTGATTTTAAAAGACGATATGATAAAGCATATATAGCATGTACGCATATATTTCTCCGACAGAGGCGCTAGTGATCCCTCTTAGAATAACTATTACCACTTTGCTTTTGCTACTGGATGTTCATCGACAGCTTTACGCCAGTCCATTCAAATAGCATTTGTAACAGCAGAAGCAGCCTTACCATCACGATTCATGGTCTGAATGTATAATCAGGCAGTTGGTCTAAAGTTAATTATATCGTATTGAAATCTTGTTCCAAATTTATCACTCCTGCGAGGCTTTGGCCCCACCACGCTCATAAGCCATTTGCGCATGCGCAGGTGCAATCCGTCAATCCAATTTATCGACTCTCATCCGAGCCCTGTTACTTTCAGTACATCACATCAATTTTATTTACCGTGAGATTTGAACCATAACTATCAACCTAGTTCATAAAAAATTGTCTATTTTGGGTGCACTTAATTCCTTTTCCAATGTGAAATGACAATCGCAATAAACTCTTGATGCAATTTGACGGCGGATGTGATAAATGTATGTATTGAACTCAGATACATCCTTATAATGGCAAGCTTTGTCTGTTTGAACATGTATAATTCCCTTATTTAAACGGATAACTATTGAATTGAAGAGTTTGCAATGCATAAATTATTAACCAGGTTACAGATGTAACTACTACTACCTATTTCAATTGGATCGAGAGTAAATTAATGTTGTCTGTTCTTAATGAATAATAGACATGCGGAAAATGCAATCAATCTATATTCTCAAGCTTCTGATAAAATGAAACAAATCGATTTACCAATAGTTGAATGAGTAAACATTCGATGTATTGGTCGTGTATGTGCATCAATTAAGGGATTCTTGAATTATCATGTACGATTTACGCATAAATGCAAGCCCAACAGGTAGTATTGGGATTGTTATTCAATACTGAATTGCGTTAAACCAATATCCTACGTTTGGGGGAAGCTAAGATCTCGGTCGCTGTCGAAGATACATGGTCGGTTGCTAAACATACACACAGAGATGATAGTTATTAATATATCATATCCTCGACCCGAGTCATTAAAACCAGATGAATGACCGCTTACACATCTATATCTACCATATATATTTGGTAATGCAGAATTGCTCCCAAGCCACCACCTGCTTTAGGCAAGGTCATTATGTTATGAACGAAGTATTGACCACGCGAGATAATATGCAGAGAGATATACACATGCATCGCTATAATAGCTCAGCTATATGATATCCCAGTGAGAAACGTCTATTCTCATCCCGAGCTACTGACGGTAATCCGGTGGCACTTGTATCCTCCTCAAAGCTTTAACTAACAGCTGCACTGACATCACAAGTAGATCACTTCAAGAGTTGAAATAGTCTTCAGGAAAGCTAGCAATTTAAGCCCTATTCCAAGCCGTCTACGAGTGTTGGCAGCCAATTTATATTTTTTCTAGACTCAGTCAATGATCATTAAACATTAGGCTCATCGCGGTTCTTGGTGACATTTGCCTCTCATAGCGTCCGCGCCGTTTTCTATCTTCAATATTTCATATCCGTGTTTGTATGATATCAGATTGTTAATATGCGTCTACAGCGAGGGAACTAGCCTGTGGTAGAAATTAGCATTCGCTTCCTTGTAAGGATCGTGTGAATGTCTAAGCACATGTCCAACGCCTCGAGATTCGGCGTCTGTTAAAGATATGGAGGAACTTGATTTTAAGAGACGATGTGACAGAGCAACAAGTGGCAGCCGACAAGTGGCGTCTTCGCATATTGTCGCGTGCGGGGGTGGGAGGGAGGGCATGAGTGAGCACTCTTGGCGAAGCTATAACACTGGCTGAAACTCGACATGGAGCAACTCGCCTATTTCATGTCATGCCATCTCTCATTTGTAACCTAGATATTTGGGGACATTGTTGGTCAGCAAGTTCACTCTTATGTGACAGACGTCCTCTACCCCTGTAGTCAGCATGCAACGATCTCTCTCCGTGTACAACAACAACAAACAACTGTGGTGCTTTCCCTGTTCTACTCGACTTGTCGCCAGCCTATGATATGGTCGACTACAACATTCTAAACTCACGCCCCAGAGGTCTCAACGGAATTTAGAGCACCGTTCTATCTCCACAGACCTTTGAGGGCATATTCTGCGTCCGAGTCTGCATCAACATTCCAACGTCTTTAGGCAGGTAACATTGATGAGCAAATGTGGATGATACATATAAAATTGAAGCTCATCGAACAGAAAGCTTGTTACCGTATCGGCTCACATCAACTCCACCATCAGGGTTATGGGCTTGCAACGCGGTGACGCTCGAGTTATCCCTCCCAAGCACGTGCAAAACCTGAGAGTAATATTGGACAAGCACTTAAATTTGCGTGCTACAATAACCAAGATTTTTTTCAATTGTCACTTCCATCTCAGATTCATCGGTAACTTCGGACGTTTCGGTTATACAGACACAACTCGGACCCTATAACAATGTAAGATGAGATTGAGAATAGACAGCTGCAAGATTCTCCTTCATGGCCTTCTGCCGACATCGCATTTATCTTTGGCACATTTTGGTCGATTGGAAATGACACATTTATGATGACAGATAAATGCGGAAGTAGCACTGTAATAATGTACAACGTATGACATAATTCATCCGGGTAACCTCTTTCATTGTATTAACATTGACTGATGACAGGCGTAACAAGAATTAGACGTGGCTGCCAAGATACAATTGTAAACCGCAATTGCGATATAAATCTCGTTTGCAGTCTAATCGATTACAATGATCGTCACAGTATTCAAGTACATTTGTGCTTACAGCAAGAGTGCAGACCGTTGTTGAGAACTGATGCTTTAATATGTTGATTTGATATTTAACAGTTAGAACATAAACAAGGGACCACACCACCAATCACATCCCGAATACGGAATGGTAAATGATCTTATCACCATAATGTGTTTAATTGAATAACCGAATCACGAGATATAGGCCTACTACCCTCAGCATCAATATTTACGTGGTTAAAGAGAGCAGTATATGACGGGTGACATTTCGCTGCTTTCAGTTGAGAGACATTGGAACAGCATGGTGTTCTGCTTAGCGCTCACTAAATGACTCAACATGTCATAATGTAAGTAATCTTCCGATCTAAAATAAACGCTGTGCAAAGGTATCTGATTTATACTATGAAAGCAATAATTTTTCCACAATTCCGATTAATTAGAACATATGATAGAAATTTATATTTAGAATGTGATGATCGATCCTGATAATGGTTTCTATTATCAAATCTGTAGTACACAATTATTCATATAAATTGCATCCCCAACCCTTTCTCGCTCATTTGAAACGTTTAAGTTAATCGCGGAATAGTCATATTATGCGACGTTGAACCTTTGAAAATGATTAATACAAACTAATCCATCTGTGATGTTTCCTTATCGTCAGACATTGATGCACCTGATTGTGCGTCTTAAGCGTACATTGGAGAGCTTTTGGAACGGCCTCTACCACAAGCCGATCCATTCCCGGCATAACACTTTCATGGATTCGCTGCCAGACGAAGCAAAACGAAAATATACGTCTTCCTTTATCATAAAGACGTTTTAGGGTTAAAAGGTGAACTAAAAGGACAAATTGCTTGAATTTTATTTCCATTTTCACTGCTTATTGAGTCGCAATTTATTCCTTTCTGGTATTAAGTGGAGCCATATTGCCTTTCACTTCGAGAATTTGGATGGGTGAGGTAATGCATCCCTGAGGCAATAAGGGTTGTAAAATATTTCAGCGCTAATAAGATACATAGGCTTTATACCTTATTTGTCAGCCTTTATCCAAGATATCTTCCTCTACCGCAGGAAACGAATCACCGTAATGGTACAGTATTGAGTGTATTTTGTAGAAACACTTAAAACTATGTTAGCTTTTAAATCGGTAAAACCATTTTGATCAGCCTATTTGAAGATATTTTGTAGGCTTTGTTAGAACCGCCTTGTAATGGGTGGCAATTTTTGGTTGAACCTTAACGTCAATCAAAATATCACCCATATAAAGTCATTCCTGGCTTGATGACGTTACATAGGCTATTAATTTTGTCACCATCCTCGGAAGGCCATTAGACACTTTTTATATTGGTACTGTCAGCTACTACCCGGCTTGACAAAATACTTCGTGTTCTTTAAAGAGGATCTGTCTTAAGTTGATTATTCCAAAAAAGTTGACAAATAACCTTTGACTGATAATGTTCATATAGTAAAATTATGAATCTTTCCCTTGCTTTAACGCACGCAAAGTCATTATAGCACCACCAAAAATGATACGAGGAAAATGCTATATATCTTTCTTTATTTGAGCCGACCTGCAGTGGATTATAGAATAACTCAGCGAATCAATATAGTTAATTGCTTCAGTTGCTACGTTTATCAGATTTTATCCGTAGCAATTCCTCAGTTTACATCTGAGAGTGTTTCAACATACGTCCCACCTGTTTGGAAAGCTCAGTTTAAAACATAAATAATTGGTTAATTTTAAAAGGCATTAATTATGTGCAATGTAATGCCTAGCTCCTTCCTGTATATGCGACAGTAAACACTTAACATTGAGCCTCTCAGCACATACACTACTTCCAATTGTCGCAATGTAAATAGGGAGTCTTTCACCTATCAACGGCGCATTTCAATAATGATGCACGTCTGTTCAGTTTATTCGCTTAAGAGTTGTAACTAGTCATTATGAATGATGTGTTAATCATATGAACGCAGACAGTTATAAGTGTTTGAGCCAAATCTGTTTGAGAACGAAGCATAGCATTATAAACTGGTGTTCTCTGTCAATTCGTTTACCGCGTTACAAATTTCATGTATTCATGTTTTATTGTATCGCTTATATCACAATAATACACATTTTTCGCGGTTGCACTAACATGGTAGATCACACATTCCATCCCGTCAGATTGAAACTTGTCGCTAAAATTGGCGCTGGTTACATTTCTGTTTATATTATGCATCCTCTATCCTCTCTATTTGTTAACTCTGTGTACTCGCTGATCTAATGATTTATACACAATTGACCCCATTTTGAATTGCATATGTTATTTACGTACTACTATTTGATCCCAACATTTTCAACTCGCGTTTTATTTTTCAACCACCTACACCAACTATACAAAGCACATAATCATGAAGTTACTTTATTATTCCCAACGTAAAGACAACCATATCATATACTCTTACTTGATAAAATTTAATCTAACAAGCTACAGTCGATGGTTGCTTCGTCGTCAGCATTTCTATTGAGACGACTTTTTGCTTGTGATAACGTGCTGCTTTGATAAAATGCATCACGAAAATATATCGGAGTCAGCTGACGCAAAGGATGATGCTATATGACTGTATTCGTGTAGGACACGTCCAATAACTATAACAATATATCCAAGCAACTCGTCGTAGAGAGTTATATAGAGTCCAGCATCAAAATCTTTCTTATATGTTAGATTTGGTGTCATAAGCATAAATATAATTTGACACCTCCATAAATATCAATTCTAAAGAGTTTGCAAAACACAGCAACTAAAGTAAAAGCTTAAATTAAAACAGAGGTAGATATTCCGTATCTATATTGAGCAATGTCGGACCGTGGCGATGTCTGCTGGTATTATATTACCGTACAAACTTCGAAACCATATGACAAATATCGTTTGATATTTCGTTTGATATGTCTTCGTGCAGCATTTAACGCTGTGAATTTTAACTTAAATGAACGATAACGATAGACAGTGTATTATAACTGCATGGGTGGAAACGTCTTTGGCACTGTCAACATTTCGACACATAATAAAGCTATGATTATTGATCCAGACCATGGATTGTTTTTATATAAGAATCCTACGCTTGAATTTGAGGCCATGAGTGGGTAACAGTATCCGATTGCTTTTATAAAAACCACACTCTTAGATGCACTTACTCTATTATCAATTCCAATTCATTTCGAACAAGCTGTAGCGATACCTAATGCAAAAATAATCAGCAATTATAACATTCGTTCCCGATCATGTAATTTAAACTGCACAAACAATGTTTAAGATAATTGCACTTGTTGTAATACAATTGACGAACGCTGTTGACCAAATAATTTCACCCTTTCTATGGCCTAAAACAGAACCACTACGAGCTTAGATATGCTGTGCTTATGAATGAATCGTGCATCACACTGATGGGTGAAAGCCCATGGAAGATAACAATATTCCATGGTGGCTATAAACGAACTGCAACATCACAATTACTCTGCTTACGACAAAGGTATTATTTCAACAAGCCTCAGTGAAAGATAATTAAATATCAATAATGTAAAACAAACCAAAATATTTAACCTTCCATCAGTGACGATGTTAGGGTCAAGGCACGAGTATTCTTAGGTTGTTATAACAAATGACTGGTCATCAGGACAAGACGAAGTAGCCAATCTATATTTTAGACCAAAAAAACTATGCCATGATGTCGGTAACATGATTACTAAGAGAGAAATACTCGATGGATTACTCTGCTCTGTAGGTTTGCTTGAAGTACGGCACTCTTATGCGATAACTTAAGTTGCCCTTAAAACGTAATTTGTATTCATGCCTTGCCATTGAAAGACGATCTGACAATTACCAAGATAGCATAGCACCAACAGCGTGGCCATAATTGCGCTCAAACTGGAGCACATACTATTTAATACTTCAATTGTGAAGCCATCAATACTCTTAAGCCTGAACACCACACTTTACCCGGGTGTGATTGTCTCAGAAAGTTGACTATTACCGTTTACCAATACTGTGCATTAAGAAAAAAAACGTGAATCAGAATAAATGTCGAATAACACCACCGTAATTTTGACTGATGCGATCATTTGGTTCAATGACAAGTACACATACCATGATATAACGATTCGGCACACTGCGCTGCTCCAACATCCTGATTACTTATATTTAAGTCTGATTGTAATTTGTGATATAGTGACGTAACAGCAATACGGTGTTTTCGTCCAATCTACCTATTACGTAAGAGTTTTTCTAGATTGAGAATATATCAACTGACATTCCGAAAGAATATAAAAACTATAGATACCTAGATGCTATCTCCATCTGTTTCATCCTTTTCAAAAATACAGACGTTGAATTGTCGTGTATATAACACTGTGTATAAAATTAGCTGTTGTTGTAGAACATTTCGCTATTTAAAAGAGTTTATAGATCGTGTGTTTCGACATTGACAGAGGCAGCTTTGAGCAGGGGAATTTTGGTCTGGACATGCCACTATCGTCGTTGGTTGACGTTATTGCCCCTTATTACTATATTATATATAATAACCGGTCGGCACAGTGGCGACCTGGCGTTTCACCAGCTCTCGCATTGTGTGAATAAGCTTACAAATATTTGCGCACATTATATGCGTAGTCATCCCTCTGCTGTATTCGAATCTGAAAATTAGAACCTCGTTTCGCAAGGGCGATAATATACAAAGCTGAAAAATATATGGGAGAGGAGACTTAATCGAGTAACTGGATCCGAAACTATCAAGTACGAATCAACGACGCCCTCTCATTTAGAACCAGGATCGACGCATCCAAGGGCTGTGTCCTCTCTTCAGTACTGGTCACCATCCATGCTATGTCACATACGTCCGCAAGTCCACGTACTGCGGTCACCGGGTATGCAGACGTGACACTGCTGTGACTGGGCTTATCAAACGTGGAGATGAGAGTTCATACAGTGTCCCTCTCTGTTACCCGGATAAACTGGAGCTAAATGTTGCCAAGACACGTGAGATGACGCTGGACTTCAGGAGAGGGATAAAACACATCCGACGCGTGCTCATCAATGGTGTGTGTCGCACAAGTGTCTACCTATAATCACTTGGGAGCCACCATCTCAGATTATCTGACTTAGTATGCTCACATCGCAGAGCTCATCAGGAAAACAAATAATGCAGCTGCACTATCTGAGCGAGATCATGAGTTCTATATCAGCAAGCTACTGATCATGCCCTTTTGCTGATGTATCGTAGTGTCTCTACGTGCGTTTAACGCTGCAGTGTGGGGAAGTGATGCCAACGCCTCCGACAGAAAGCTCATCGAACGAATCACAACCCGTGCTGTCAGGATTCTGAGGGCGGCCATTTGATTAGCCGGGACGTGCTGTACATCAGTCGAGTGCGTGCATTGAGACGAAGAGTATCAAGGGACAACCCACATCCACTGAACAAACATCTGACCCTACTCCCATCAAGAAGTGGGCTTAGGCAGCATTCAGCAACTCTTACCGACTGTCCAAGTCGTTTATGCGATAGGCTATCAGATAGCACGACAACTCATAAGCTATTATCTTGCACCTCACCTGTCATATAACGCTCTCCTGCCATATACATACACGCAACATCAAGAAGGCCTTTTATCATAGCGTCCTGGCAGAGCCGTTCTGTCTTATTATTTAACGTGTACTGAATTGCATGTTTGTAGTATATGGTGCCTGTACATGTTACGATTATCTTTGACCCATCTCAGATTGCATTTCCTGTCACCATAATGTCCTGTCACAGATGTTTATATTTGTACATGCTCGTCTTCTCATTATATACATATTGCCCGTACTGTACTGCATAGTATTTATGTAGTGTGAGCTGTATTTTTATATTATGGTAACCTGTGACAAGGCACCACTAATTCCTCATGACGATATTTAATGCTATCTTATCGTATCGTTTAATTATCAAATGCTTTCATTATATCTATGATGATAAACGATGGTGCATGTGATTCAGATAACAACATCTTCAGTAATCCGTTGGTTTAGAGTTTTATAACAGACAATCGCGGTGTTACGAGTTTTGTTCCCAGTGCATGTGTTGGGTTTTTCTTGGTTTCCAGTCAATCAATATATTTACGGAGTTTTCCAGAAGCAATAAGAAAAGCGTTTGATTTACGCACTTACACTATTCTTTATCTAATGCAGATCACGGCGGTCCATGATGAGTTTAGTGATCGACATGTTAGGCTGGTATCACCTTCTTTTATCAACGACTGACATTAGCAGTATATATCCATATAGGATCAGATAATGCCTCACCAGATTCTCGACGTGGTAGCTAGAGGAAGGTACACATGTTTGCTAACATGCGTAATTTGTGCCTACGATTGAGGCAAATATTGTACGGTCAGTAGATTTGGGTCACCACAGCGCATGTGTTTTGTCCACCACCGTAGCCACGGCCGTAGCTAACAGGGTTAATTCTGAGGTGTATATGCTATTGACTTACACACATGCCCGTCGTCAGGTAGCGCTAATATCCGCAGAAACACATGGGAATTTTCCCCTGGTGGCATGTGATTTTATAAGACGATATGACAAAGCAGAGCGCTTTTCTCAATGTCAGTCTATTCAAGTAGAATTTGTAACAGCAGAAGCAGCCTTACCATCCAGATTCATGGTCTGAATGTATAATCAGGCTGTTAATTATAATATCGCATGGAAATTTTGTTCCAAATTTATCACTCTCGGGAGGCTTTGCCCCCAACACAATCATAAGCCATTTGCGCATGCGCAAGCGCAATCCGTCAAACCAATTTATCGACTCTCATCCGAGCCCTGTTACTCTCACATCAATTTTATTTACCGTGAGATTTGAACCATAACTATCTACCTAGTTCATATAAAAGTTTCTATTTTGGGTGCACTAAATTCCCTTTCCAAATATAAAATGACAATCGCAATAAACTCTTGATGCAATTTGACGGCGGATGTGATAAATGTCTGTATTGAACTCAGATACATCATTAAATCGCAAGCTTTGTCTGTTGGAACATATATATAATTCCCTTATTCTAAACGAATAAGTATTGAATTGAAGAGTTTGCAATGCATAAATTATCTACCAGGTTACACATGTGACTAATGCTATCTATTTGAATTGGATCGAGAGTAAATTGATATTGCCTACTATCAATGAATAATAGATATGCAGAAGATGCAATCAAACCATATTTTTTCCCGGTCCTGATGAAATAAAACGAAATCGGTTTACCAATAGTTGTATGAGTAAACATTTAATGTATTAGTCGTGTATGTGCACCAATCAATCTTGAATTATCATGTACGATTAACGCTTGTGCATATAAATGCAAGCCCAACAGGTATTATTGGGACTGTTACTCAATACTGAATTGCTTTAAACCAATATCCTACGTTTGATGGAAAAGCTAAGATCTCGGTCGCTGTGATGATACATGGTCGGTTGCTAAACATACACACAGAGATGATAGTTATTTTTATATCATATCCTCGACCTGAGTCATCCAAACCAGATGAATGACCGTTTACACGGCTACATCTACCATAGACATTTGGTAATGCAGAATCGCTTCCAAGCCACCACCTGCTATAAGCAAGGTCATTATGTTATGAATGAAGTATTGACCACGCGAGATAATATGCTGAGAGATATACCGATGTCATAGCTTTAACAGCTCAGCTGCATGATATCCCAGTGAGAAACGTCGTTTGATTATCCCGAACTACTGATGGTAATCCCGGTGGCGCTGGTATCCTGCTCAAAGCTTTTACTAACAGCTGCAGTGACATCACAAGTAGATAACTTCAAGAGTTGAAATAGTCTTCAGGAAAGCTAGCAATTTAAGCCCTTTTCCAAGCCGTCTACGTGTGTTGGCAGCCAATTTATATTTTTTCTAGACTTAGTCAATGATCATTAAACATTAGGTTCATCGCTGTTCTCGGTGACATTTGCCTCTCACAGCGTCCGCGCCGTTTTCTATCTTCAATATTTCATATATTTGTATATATGATATCAGATTGTTAATATGCGTCTACAGCGAGGGAACTAGCCCGTGGTAGAAATTAGCATTCGCTTCCTTGTAAGGATCGTGTGAATGTCTAAGCACATGTCCAACGCCTTGAGATTTGGCGTCTGTTAAAGATATGGAGGAACTTGATTTTAAGAGACGATGTGACGGAGCAACAAGTGGCAGCCGACAAGTGGCGTCTTCGCATATTTTCGTGTGCGGGGGTGGGAGGGAGGGCATGAGTGAGCACTCTTGGCGATGCTATAAACACTGGATGAAACTCGACATGGAGCAACTCGCCTATTTCATGTCTTGCCATCTCTCATTTGTAACCTATATATTTGGGGACATTGTTGGTCAGCAAGTTCACTCTTATGTGACAGACGTCCACTACCCCTGTAGTCAGCATGCAACGATCTCTCTCCGTGTACAACAACAACAACTGTGGTGCCTTCCCTGTTCTGCAAGATATGGTCGACTACAACATTCTAAACTCACGTCCCAGAGGTCTCAACGGAATTTAGAGCACCGTTATATCTCCACAGACCTTTGAGGGCATATTCTGCGTCCGAGTCTGCATCAACATTCCAACATCTTGAGGCAGGCAACATTGAAGAGCAAATGTGGATGATACATATAAAATTGAAGCTCATCGAACAGAAGGCTTGTTACCGTATCGGCTCACATCAACTCCACCATCGGGGTTATGGGCTTGCAACGCGGTGACGCTCGAGTTATCCCTCCCAAGCACGTGCAAAACCTGAGAGTAATATTGGACAAGCACTTAAATTTGCGTGCTACAATAACCAAGATTTTTTTCAATTGTCACTTCCATCTCAGATTCATCGGTAACTTCGGACGTTTCGGTTATACAGACACAACTCGGACCCTATAACAAAGTAAGTTCAGATTGAGAATAGACAGCTGCAACATTCTCCTTCATGGCCTTCTGCCGACATCGCATTTTTCTTTGGCACATTTTGGTTGATTGGAAATGACACATTTATGATGACAGATAAATGCGGAAGTAGCACTGTAATAATGTAAAACGTATGACATAATTCATCCGGGTAACCTCTTTCATTGTATTAACATTGACTGATGACAGGCGTAACAAGAATTAGACGTGGCTGCCAAGATGCAATTGTAAACCGCAATTGCGATATAAATCTCGTTTGCAGTCTAATCGATTAAAATGATCGTCACAATATTCAAGTACATATGTGCTTACAGCAAGAGTGCCGACCGTTGTCGAGAACTGATGCTTGAATATGTTGATTTGATGTTTAACAGTTAGAACATAATCAAGGAACTACACCACCTATCTCAGCCCGAATACGGAATGGTAAATGATCTTATCACCATAATGTGTTTAATTGAACAACCGAATCACGAGATATAAGCCTACTACCCTCAGCATCAATATTTGCGTGGTTAAAGAGAGCAGTATATGATGGGTGACATTTCGTTGCTTTCAGTTGAGAGACATTGGAACAGCATGGTGTTTTGCTTAGCGCTCACTAAATGACTCAACATGTCATAATGTAAGTAATCTTCCGATTTCGCAATAAACGCTGTGCAAAAGTATCTGATTTCTACTATGAAAGCAATAATTTTTCAACAATTCCGATTAATTAGAACATATGATAGAAATTTATATTTAGAATATGATGATCGATCCTGATAATGGTTTCTATCATCTAATCTGTAGTACATAATCATTCATATAAACTGCATCCCCAACCCTTTCTCGCTCATTTGAAACGTTTAAGTTATTGGAGGAACAGTCATATTATGCGACGTTGAATCTTTGAAAATGATTAATACAAACTAATCCCTCTGTGATGTTTCTTTATCGTCAGACATTGATGTACATCTGATCGTGTGTCTTAAGCGTACATTGGAGAGCTTTTGGAACGGCCTCTACCACAAGCTGATCCATTCCCGGAATAACACTTTCATAGATTCGCTGCCAGACGAAGCAAAACGAAAATATACATCGTCCTTTATAATAATAACGTTTAAGGGTTCAAAGGTGGACTTAAAGGATAAATTGCTTGGATTTTATTTCCATCTCCACAGCATATCGAATCGCAAATTATTCCTTTCTGGTATTAAGTGGAGCCATATTGGCTTTCACGTTGAGAATTTGGATGGTTGAGGTAATTCATCCCTGAGGCAATATGGGTTGTAAAATATTTCAGGGCTAATAAGATACATAGGCTTTATACTTTATTTGTCAGCCTTTATCCAAGATATCTTACTTCCTCTACCACAGGAAACGAATCACCGTAATGGTTAAAATTAGGGTATTTTGTAGAAATCAAAACTTGTTATTTTAAATCGGTAAAACCATTTTGACTTCGAAGATATTTTGTAGGCTTTGTTAGAACCGCCTTGTAATGGGAGGCAGTTTGTGGTTTAACCTTAACGCTAATCAAAATATCATCCACACGTCATTCCAGGCTTGATGACGTTACATATGCTATTCATTTTGTCACCATCATCGGACGGCAATTACACACTTTTTATATTATATAAGTTACCCGGCCTGACAAAATACTTAGTGTTCTTAAAAGAGGCTCTGTCCTAAGTTGATTATTCCAAATAGCTGACAAATAACCTTTGACTGATAACGTTCATCTAGTAAAATTATGAATCTTTCCTTTGCTTAAACGCACGCAAAGTGCATTATAGCACCACCAAAAATGATAAGATGGTATCGACCTATTTACATCGAGGGAAATGCAATATATCTTTCTTTATTTGAGCCGACCTGCAGTGGATTATAGAATAACTCAGTGAATCAATATAGTTAATTGCTTCAGAGGCTACGTTTATCAGATTTTATCCGTAGCAATTCCTCAGTTTACACGTGAGAGTGTTTCAACATACGTCCCACCTGTTTGGAAAGCTCAGTTTAAAACATAAATAATTGGTTAATTTCAAAAGGCATTAATTATGTGCAATGTAATGCCTAGCTCCTTCCTGTATATGCGACAGTAAACACTTAACATTGAGTCTCTCAGCACATACACTACTCGCAATGTAAATAGGGAGTCTTCCACCTATCAACGGCGCATTTCAATAATGATGCACGTCTGTTCAGTTTACTCGCTTAAGAGTTGTAACTAGTCATTATGAATGATGTGTTAATCATATGAACGCAGACAGTTATAAGTGATTGAGCCAAATCTGTTTGAGAACGAAGCATAGCATTATAAACTGGTGTTCTCTGTCAATTCGTTTACCGCGTTACAAATTTTATGTATTCATGTTTTATTGTATCGCTTATAGCACAATAATACACATACCTTTTCGCACCAACATGGTAGATCACACATTCCATCCCGTCAGATTGAAACCTGTCGCTAAAATTGGCGCTGGTTACATTTCTGTTTATATTATGCATCCTCTATCTTCTCTATTTGTTAACTCTGTGTACTCGCTGATCAAATGATTTATGCGCAGTTGACCCCATTTAATTGCATATGTTATTTACGTACTACTATTTGATCCCAACATTTTCAATTGCGTTTTATTTTTCAACCACCTACACCAACTATACAAAGCACATAATCATGAAGTTACTTTATTATTCCCAACGTAAAGACAACCATTATCATATACTCTTACTAGATAAAATTTAATCTAACAAGCTACAGTCGATGGTTGTTTCATTGTCAGCATTTCTATTGAGACGACTTTTTTGATAACGTGCTGCTTTGATACAATGCACCACGAAAATATATCGGAGTCAGCTAACGCAAAGGATGATGCTATATGACTGTATTCGTGTAGGACACATCCGATAACTATAACAATATATCCAAGCAACTCGTCGTAGAGAGCTATATAGAGTCCAGCATCAAAATCGTTCTTATATGTTAGATTTGGTGTCATAAGCATAAATATAATTTGACACCTCCATAAATATCAATTCTAAAGAGTTTGCAAAACACAGCAACTAAAGTAAAAGCTTAAATTAAAACAGAGGTAGATATTCCGTATCTATATTGAGCAATGTCGGACCGTGGCGATGTCTGCTGGCATTATATTACCGTACAAACTTCGAAACCATATGACAAATATCGTTTGATATTTCGTTTGATATGTCTTCGTGCAGCATCCAGACGCTGTGAATTTTAACATAAATGAACGATAAAGATAGACAGTGTATTATAACTGCATGGGTGGAAACGTCTTTGGCACTGTCAACATTTCGACACATAATAAAGCTATGATTATTGATCCAGACCATGGATTGTTTTTATATAAGAATCCTACGCTTGAATTTGAGGCCATGAGTGGGTAACAGTATCCGATTGCTTTTATGAAAACCACACTCTTAGATGCACTTACTCTATTATCAATTCCAATTCATTTCGAACAAGCTGTAGCGATACCTAATGCGAAAATAATCAGCAATTATAACATTCGTTCCCGATCATGTAATTTGAACTGCACAAACAATATTTAAGATAATTGCACTTGTTGTAATACAATTGACGAAAGCTGTTGACCAAATAATTTCACCCTTTCTATGGCCTAAAACAGAACCATTACGAGCTTAGATATGCCGTGCTTATGAATGAATCGTGCATCACACTGATGGGTGAAAGCTCATGGAAGATGACAATATTCCATGGTGACTATAAACGAACTGCAACATCACAATTACTCTGCTTACGACAAAGGTATTATTTCAACAAGCCTCAGTGAAAGATAATTAAATATCAATAATGTAAGACAAACCAAAATATTTGACCTTCCATCAATGACGATGTTAGGATAAAGGCACGAGTATTCTTAGGTTGTTATAACAAATGACTGGTCATCGGGAGTAGACGAAGTAGCCAACCTATATTTTAGACCAAAAACATTAGGCCATGATGTTGGTAACATGATTACTAAGAGAGAAATACTCGATGGATTACTCTGCTCTGTAGGTTTGCTTGAAGTACGGCACTCTTATGCGATAACGTAATTTGTATTCATGCCTTGCCATTGAAAGACGATCTGACAATTACCAAGATAGCATAGCACCAACAGCGTGGCCATAATTGCGCTCAAACTGGAGCACATACTATTTAATACTTCAATTGTGAAGCCATCAATACTCTTAAGCCTTAACACCACACCACACTACCGGGGTGTGATTGTCCCAGAAAGTTAACTATTTCCGTTTACTAATACTGTGCATTAAGAAAAAAATCGTGAAGCAGAATAAATGTCGAATAACACCACCGTAATTTTAACTGATGCGATCGTTTGAAAAGTACACATACCATGATATAACGATTCAGCACACTGCGCGGCTCCAACATCCTGATTACTTATATTTAAGTCTGATTGTAATTTGTGACATAGTGTTTTAACAGCAATACGGTGTTTTCGTCCAATCTACCTATTACGTAAGAGTTTTTCTAGATTTAGAATATATCAACTGACATTCTGAAAGAATATAAACACTATAGATACCTAGATGCTATCTCCATCTGTTTCATCTTTTCAAAAATACAGACGTTGAATTGTCGTGTATATAACACTGTGTATAAAATTAGCTGTTGTTGTAGAACATTCGGCTATTTAAAAGAGTTTATAGATCGTGTGTTTCGACATTGACAGAGGCAGCTTTGAGCAGGGGAATTGTGGTCTGGACATGCCACTATCGTCGTTGGTCGACGTTATTGCCCCTTATTACTACATTATATATGATAACTGGTCGGCACAGTGGCGACCTGGCGTTTCACCAGCTCTCGCATTGTGTGAATAAGCTTACAAATATTTGCACACATTATATGCGTAGTCATCCCTCTGCTGGATTCGAATGTGAAAATTAGAACCTCGTTTCGCAAGGGCGATAATATACAAAGCTGAAAAATATAGGGGAGAGGAGACTTAATCGAGTAACTGGATCCGAAACTATCAAGTACGAATCAACGACGCCCTCTCATTTAGAACCAGGATCGACGCATCCAAGGGCTGTGTCCTCTCTTCAGTACTGGTCACCATCCATGCTATGTCACATACGTACTGCGGTCACCGGGTATGCAGACGTGACACTGCTGTGACTGGGCTTATCAAACGTGGAGATGAGAGTTCATACAGTGTCCCTCTCTGTTACCCGGATAAACTGGAGCTAAATGTTGCCAAGACACGTGAGATGACGCTGGACTTCAGGAGAGGGATAAAACACCTCCGACGCGTGCTCATCAATGGTGTGTGTCGCTCAAGTGTCTACCTATAATCACTTGGGAGCCACCATCTCAGATTATCTGACTTAGTATGCACACATCGCAGAGCTCATCAGGAAAACAAATAATAAACCTGCACCATCTGAGTGAGATCATGAGTTCCATATCAGCAAGCAATTGATTATGCCCTTTTGCGGATGTATCGTAGTGTCTCTACGTGCGTTTAACGCTGCAGTGGGGGGGAATTGATGCCAACGCCTCCGACAGAAAGCACATCAAACGAATCACAGCCCGTGCTGTCAGGATTCTGAGGGCAGCCATTTGATAAGCCAGGAGGTGCTGTACACCAGTCGAGTGCGTGCAATGAGACGAAGAGTATCAAGGGACAACCCACATCCACTGAACAAACATCTGACCCTACTCCCATCAAGAAGTGGGCTTAGTCAGCATTCAGCAACTCTTACCGACTGTCCAAGTCGTTTATGTGATAGGCTCTCACATAGCACGACAACTCATAAGCTATTATCTTGCACCTCACCTGTCATATAACGCTCTCCTGCCATATACATACACGCAACATCAAGAAGGCCTTTTATCATAGCGTCCTGGCAGAGCCGTTCTGTCTAATTATTTATCGTGTACTGAATTGCATGTTTGTAGTATATGGTACCTGTACATGTTACGATTACCTTTGACCCATCTCAGATTGCATTTCCTGTCACCATAATGTCCTGTCCCAGATGTATATATTTGTACATGCTTGTCTTCTCATTATATACGTATTGCCCGTACTGTACTGCATAGTATTTATGTAGCGTGAGCTGTATTTTTGTATTATGGTAACCTGTGACAAGGCACCACTAATTCCTCATGACGATATTTAATACTATCTTATCGCATCGTATAATTGTCAAATGCTTTCATTATATCTATGATGATAAACGATAGTGCATGTGATTCAGATAACAACATCTCCAGTTATCCGATGGTTTAGAGTTGTATTAACGACAATCGCGATGTTACGAATTTTTTTCCCAATGCCTGTGTTGGGTTTTTCTTGGTTTCCAGTCAATCAATATATTTACGGAGTTTTCCAGAAGCAATAAGAAAAGCGTTTGATTTACGCACTACACTATTCTTTATCTAATGCAGATCACGGCGGTCCATGATGAGTTTAGTGATCGACATGTTAGGCTGGTATCACCTTCTTTTATCAACGACTGACATTAGCAGTATATAGCCATATAGGATCAGATAATGCCTCACCAGATTCTCGACGTGGTAGCTAGAGCAAGGTACACATGTTTGCTAACATGCATAGTTTAAGCCTACGATTGAAGCAGAGCTTGTACGGTCAGTAGATTTGGGTCACTACAGCGCATGTGTTTTGTCTGCCACCGTAGCCAAAGAGCTTACAGCTAGGCTAAGAGGGTTAACTCTTAGGTGTGTATTTTATTGACTTACAAACATGCCCTTCGTCAGGTAGCGCTAATATCCATCGAAATACACGGGTATTTCACCCTGGTGGCATGTGATTTCAAAGGACGATATGATAAAGCATATATAGCATGTACGCATATATTTCTCCGACAGAGGCGCTAGTGAGGAAGTGATGCCAACGCCTCCGACAGAAAGCTTATCAAACGAATCACAGCCCGTACTGTCAGAATTCGGAGGGCGGTCAATTGATTAGCCGGGACGTGCTGTACACCAGTCGAGTGCGTGCATTGAGACGATGAGTATCAAGGGACAGCCCACATCCACTGAACAAACATCTGACCCTACTCCCATCAAGAAGTGGGCTTAGGCAGCATTCAGCAACTCTTACCGACTGTCCAAGTCGTTTGTGATTCAGATAACAACATCTTCAATTATCCGTTGGTTTAGAGTTTTATTAACGACAATCGCGGTGTTAGGAATTTTGTTCCCAATGCCTGTGTTTGGTTCTTCTTGGCTTCCTGTCAATCAATACATTTACTGAGTTCTCCAGAAGCAATAACAATCAGTTGCATGATTATTTATACGAGTAATTTTCCCCTCAAAGGTACATCACAAAAGCGTTCAATTTACGCACTTACACTATTCTTTATCTAATGCAGATCACGGCGGTCCATGATGAGTTTGGTGATCGACACCGATAGGTTGGTATCACCTTCTTATAACAACGATTGACAATAGCAGTATATTGCCATATAGGATCAGAAAATGCCTCACCGGATTCCCGACGTGGTAGCTAGAGCAGGGTACACATGTTAGCTAACATGCGTAGTTTAAGCCTACGATTGAGGTAGAGCTTGTACGGTTGGTAGATTTGGGTCACCACAGCACATGTGTTTTGTCTGACACCGTAGCCAAAGAGCTTACAGCTAGGCTAAGAGGGTTAACTCTTAGGTGTGTATTTTATTGACTTACAAACATGCCCTTCGTCAGGTAGCGCTAATATCCATCGAAATACACGGGTATTTCACCCTGGTGGCATGTGATTCAAACGAATCACAGCCCGTGCTGTCAGAATTCTGAGGGCGGCCATTTGATAAGCCAGGAGGTGCTGTACACCAGTCGAGTGCGTGCAATGAGACGAAGAGTATCAAGGGACAACCCACATCCACTGAACAAACATCTGACCCTACTCCCATCAAGAAGTGGGCTTAGTCAGCATT
Organism: Urechis unicinctus; assembly: GCA_034190875.2. Classification (NCBI taxonomy): domain Eukaryota; kingdom Metazoa; phylum Annelida; class Polychaeta; order Xenopneusta; family Urechidae; genus Urechis; species Urechis unicinctus. The sequence goes on along the minus strand of CM067352.1, from coordinate 17,375,177 downwards.
CAGCAACTCTTACCGACTGTCCAAGTCGTTTATGTGATAGGCTCTCACATAGCACGACAACTCATAAGCTATTATCTTGCACCTCACCTGTCATATAACGCTCTCCTGCCATATACATACACGCAACATCAAGAAGGCCTTTTGTCATAGCTTCCTGGCAGAGCCGTTCTGTCTTATTATTAAATGTGTACTGAATTGCATGTTTTTGTAGTATATGGTACCTGTACATGTTACGATTACCTTTGACCCATCTCAGATTGCATTTCCTGTCACCATAATGTCCTGTCACAGATGTTTATATTTGTACATGCTCGTCTTCTCATTATATACGTATTGCCAGTACTGTACTGCATAGTATTTATGTAGCGTGAGCTGTATTTTTGTATTATGGTAACCTGTGACAAGGCACCACTAATTCCTCATGACGATATTTAATGCTATCTTATCGTATCGTATAATTGTCAAATGCTTTCATTATATCTATGATGATAAACGATGGTGCATGTGATTCAGATAACAACATCTTCAGTTATCCGTTGGTTTAGAGTTGTATTAACGACAATCGCGGTGTTACGAGTTTTGTTCCCAGTGCATGTGTTGGGTTTTTCTTGGTTTCCTGTCAATCAATATATTTACGGAGTTTTCCAGAAGCAATAAGAAAAGCGTTTGATTTACGCACTATTCTTTATATTCTTTATCTAATGCAGATCACGGCGGTCCATGATGAGTTTAGTGATCGACATGTTAGGCTGGTATCACCTTCTTTTATCAACGACTGACATTAGCAGTATATAGCCATATAGGATCAGATAATGCCTCACCAGATTCTCGACGTGGTAGCTAGAGCAAGGTACACATGTTTGCTAACATGCATAGTTTAAGCCTACGATTGAAGCAGAGCTTGTACGGTCAGTAGATTTGGGTCACTACAGCGCATGTGTTTTGTCTGCCACCGTAGCCAAAGAGCTTACAGCTAGGCTAAGAGGGTTAACTCTTAGGTGTGTATTTTATTGACTTACAAACATGCCCTTCGTCAGGTAGCGCTAATATCCATCGAAATACACGGGTATTTCACCCTGGTGGCATGTGATTTCAAAGGACGATATGATAAAGCATATATAGCATGTACGCATATATTTCTCCGACAGAGGCGCTAGTGAGGAAGTGATGCCAACGCCTCCGACAGAAAGCTTATCAAACGAATCACAGCCCGTACTGTCAGAATTCGGAGGGCGGTAGATAACAACATCTTCAATTATCCGTTGGTTTAGAGTTTTATTAACGACAATCGCGGTGTTAGGAATTTTGTTCCCAATGCCTGTGTTTGTTCTTGGGTTCCTGTCAATCAATACATTTACTGAGTTCTCCAGAAGCAATAACAATCATATTGATTATTTATACGAGTAATTTTCCCCTCAAAGGTACATCACAAAAGCGTTCAATTTACGCACTTACACTATTCTTTATCTAATGCAGATCACGGCGGTCCATGATGAGTTTAGTGATCGACACCGTTAGGCTGGTATCACCTTCTTATAACAACGACTGACATTAGCAGTATATTGCCATATAGGATCAGCTTATGCCTCACCAGATTCCCGACGTGGTAGCTAGAGGAAGGTACACATGTTTGCTAACATGCGTAATTTGTGCCTACGATTGAGGCAGAGATTGTACGGTCAGTAGATTTGGGTCACCACAGCGCATGTGTTTTGTCCACCACCGTAGCCACGGCCGTAGCTAACAGGGTTAACTCTGAGGTGTATATGCTATTGACTTACACACATGCCCTTCGTCAGGTAGCGCTAATATCCGCAGAAACCCATGAGAATTTTCCCCTGGTGGCATGTGATTTTAAAAGACGATATGACAAAGCAGAGCGCTGCTCATATGTAGCATGTTCGTATATTTTCTCCAACAGAGACGCTAGTGAGGAAGTGATGCCAACGCCTTTTCTACAGAATGTTATCAAACGACACAGCCCGTCATGTCAGTTTTCTTAGGGCGGCATTTGTAAAATCAGGAGCAGCTGTACCACCAGATCGAGTGCGTGAATGTATATGAGAAAAGAGTATCAAGGGAAATCCCACATCCACTGAACAAACATTGCCCCCAACAAGCCATAAGAATTGGCGCTTAGTCATGTGCAATCAGCAAAACCAATTTATCGACTGTCCCAAGTCGTTACTCTCATAGGCTTTTACTTACCGTGAGATTTGAAACCATAACTATCTACCTAGTTCATATAAAAGTTTCTATATTGGGTGCACTCCTTTCCAAATATAAAATGACAATCGCAATAAACTTTTGATGCAATTTTCCGGCGGATGAGATAAATGTCTGTATTGAAATCAGATACATCATTAAAATGCAAGCTTTTGTAGTGTTGGAACATATATATAATTTACTTATTAAACGAATAAGTATTCAATTTGAAGAGTTTGCAATGCATAAATTATTGTCACCAGGTTACACATGTGACATGCTCGTCTTCTCATTATATACATATTGCCAGTACTGTACTGTATAATTTATGTAGCTACTAGCAATGAATTTTCCGTCCTTATGGTAAATCTGTGACAAGTTGCACCATATAATTTCCCGGTCCTGATATTTAATGTTATCCAATCGTTATCGTATCGTTTAATTATCAAATGCTTTCATTATATCTATGATGATAAACGATAGTGCATGTGATTCAGATAACAACAACTTCAGTAATCCGTTGGATTTAGAGTTTTATAAACGACAATCGTGGTGTTACGAATTTACTGTTCCCATGCATGTGTTGGGTTTTTCCTACGTTTGATCAATCAAAAGCTAAGATCTCGGTCGCTGTCGAATATAAAAGCGGTTTGCTTTAAACATTTACACAGATTGATAGTTCTAATGCATATCCTCGACCTGAGTCATCAAAACCAGATGAATGACCGCTTGTTAGGCTGCTATCACCTACCATAGATATTTGGTAATGACAGAATCGCTTAGCAAACCACCACCTGCTATAGGAAGGTCATTATGTTCTGACCAGAAGTATTGACCACGCGAGATAATATACTGAGAGATATAGCGATGTCATTGCTTTAACACATTAGCTGTGTGATTCCCAGTGCCTACGAACGTCGGCAGATATATCCCGAACTACTGACGGTAATCCCGGTGGCGCTTGTATCCTCCTCATAGATTTTACTAACAGCTGCAGTGACATCACAAGTAGATCACTTCAAGAGTTGAAATAGTCTTCAGGAAAGCTAGCAATTTAAGTCCGCTTCCAAGCCGTCTACGAGTGTTCGCAGCCAATTTATACTTTTCTGGACTTAGCCAATGATAATTAAACATTAGGTACATCGCTGTGCTCGGTGACATTTGCTTGTAAAATTTGTACATCTCTGGAATCTGATTAGACAAACGACATTTATGATAAACACAGTTATTGCAATCCAACAAGGGTACATTAAGAATGATGAACGTCCGCTAACAAAATTAGACAAAAAAGCCTAGTGCTATTGATACAGCCATAAGCTTGTTACGGGTTTGTGAGTTTATAGGTCATTCTAGTCGTATAAAACGATGACGTAACCCTATATTCCTCATTTGAATCGATTGTGTAAATTGTGGTTAGGCCCAAACATGTGTTGTTTAATACACAAACAGGATTCATAAGAGCAGATTCCTCTTTGAGATACCCTTATCATCTGACATGGATACATCTATTTGTGTGTCTCAAGTGTACCGTTGGGGGGCTTTTGCTGCGGCTACTACCAAAGGCGATCCGATTCCCGGCATGACACTTTCAAAGATTCCCTGTCAGATGAAGCAAAACGAGAATTGAGCATTCGGTCTTCTTTTATAATATGGAAGTTTTGGTGTTAAAAGGTTGACTTGAAAGGATAGATTCCTAAGATTTTATTTCTATCTCTAGTGCATATTGAGTCGCAAATTACTCCTTTGTGGTTTTACCTGGGGCCATATTGGCGTTCACGTGGAAAATTGGGACGGGTTAGGTAATTCATCTCCGAGACATAGTTTCATATTAGTTTATCCGCTTTAAGTCCAACAGGTACCTGTGCAATTGCTACGATCTGATGTATTCGAACGGCTGATGGTTGCTTTGGATTTTACATCAGATAGAAACAAAATCATTCATATTCATATGGTGAAGCAACATGGATAATTATTTATTAATAGCACAGTACTGAAGCTACTGGGGTAACTGTAACGAAAACAAGCCAAAAGAACGGCCGAAAACCATTTAATAATATGCCTTAATGACATCGCGTTCAAGTAAGCTTTGCAACAGCGGGCGCAGCCTTACAACCTAGATGCATTACTTGCATATATAACCAGGCTCTTAGACCAACGTTAAATATTTTGCATGGTAATCATGTACAAAAATTGTCACAACTTCGGGGATTTACCCCTAGCGCGTCTGTAAGCTGAGCACTTTGACCTCCAGTATAGCGCTCCATTTGCTTTGAACAATAAATTTCAAAGACCTATTTGATATAAACGCTTATATTTCGGAGCGCTTGATTCTCTTTCCCAATATATAGTGCCTATTACCATAACTCTTCAATGTTCTTTTGAAAGATGCAATTTGACCGCTTTAAACTCTGATCAATCTTTATAATGGCAAGCTTTATATAGTTTGTTAAACGTACCACTATTGCATTGAAGATTGTATAGCGCATAATTCATTTGCCTAGACTCATACCAGTGGTGTGAATAGAGTTGTAAACCATATAACGTTGCCAACTATCAATGAGCAAAAAATATGCGGAATGTTTGACCAAGCCTTAAATGGATTGATTATGTACGTTTGCCAATTGAGTGATTCGTGACATATGATTTATGTTCGCGATCATATATTCAAGCGGAACACGTATGATTGTGATCGTTATTTGACACTAAACTGCGTGAAATCAATATAGCACGGTTTCGGTAAAAACTAACCTCGGTCGCTTAATCCATGATATAAGGTGGGCGGGTTAGCGCACATATCTACAACTGCATTTATACATCGTATAATCGACCCGAGTCATTAAATCGCTTATACATCTACCATAGACTCTTGCTAATGCAGCGTCGCCCTAAAGCCACAACCTTATTAGCTGATTATTATGGTATAAACACAATATCGTCTACGTGAGAGAAGATGGTGATATCTACTGCATCTGAAAGATCAAAAAGAGAATAAATTTCGAACTTCAAGCGGAGACTATTTTGGTAGTGCTCAGCTAGGGTACCAGTAGGCGCATCATCACTTGATGTTGCGAGAGGGTTATGTTATATTTGACTGCATCCATGTAAATGTAAGCTGGTAGACATGTGGTTTTAAAGTGTTGAACCCTGCAGTGAACGAGAATATTGTCAGATACAATGTCACTGTTCCCCATTAAACTCGGAACTCTGCTCTGATTATCCCTCGTGAGGATGACATCTACAATGTGGCAGGAGGTAATTTTGTATGTTAACCAGTTTTGACAGCTGAACCTCGTTTCAATAACGCATTTGTAATTGTACATTGCTACTAACATTTACTTAATTATTCCCTTTGGAAATCGGACATAAAACTTCACCCATTTAGGATTTTCTGGTTCGTGTCCTGTTCCCATGATTCATGTACACGAAACCTGCCGGTGCTTTGTCTAACAACACGAATCCATAATATCACTTAATGCACACATGAACACCTAACCACGATATATGTCACTATGAGACACTATGGTTAATAAGAGACAATAAAAACTTCAATGAAATACAATAGTGCTAAACGGCGTTTAGTTTGTCAAATGAGAAGAGACCGGATCACACGATTCAGCCCGATCAACACCCATCTAACACTTTTCAATGCAATTTATTATTCCGTTTGTTCAAATAAATTAAAGCAAATCATTATTTTAATCAGAATGAAAATTTTCCCAATGTAAACCACAGCAGCAAAAACGAGTTAAACATAGTGGCAGCCGTTACCATTATGCATTATCTTATTTTGATAGAATTTCAATCTTGTAAATTTTAGTTGCCTCGGTGTTAACCATTAAGCTGAGAAGAAACAATTCTTCTGATTACGTGCTGCCCTTATACAATGGTGTGCATTACAAGCAAATATCTGAGTCAATTGACGCGAAGAATGATGCTATATGAATGTCGCCTTGTTAGACGCAGTGGTCACCATCTATCTTAAGCCATCTCCTTAGCAATTCGACTGGTATACACGCTTGGTTTTCTACATTGAATCTACTATAAGAAACGAAAATTTATGGATACCATAACAATTAGGAAAGAGATTGTGCCATAGCATTTATAAACATTTGTTCATGAATTTGATGCACGCAGTATCAGGTCAGAAAATTTTATCTGCTTGGAAGTGGTCATTCAAGGGTATTAACTGTTGAAGATAATTACCATACGGCATTAAACATAGTGAGCATAATTAACTGTCATACTTGTTGACATTTCTGTTTTGTTTTCCATTTTTCACATTGTGTTTAGTTATGATGTCGCGTCACTTACCTTGCTGTAGTTAGTGATGAGACCGGCTCCCATGAATAGTAGAATAAGACAACTGCAGGGCATGCAACAACAGAGCTAACTCGGCTCTAAGGAATACCAAAATGTTTGCAAAATGTGCCATTCAATAACACACAACAATTTACTCTAGCAACTCGTTGTAGTTGTCGCGTATTTATGCAACTTATGGGCGTTGGACGAGTCTTAAGACGACCGTGGTTGTGTTGGATTATGCCATCTCTTTACATGCGCTAAGTACACTGTACTACGCAACTGTCCATAGATATATAATGCAGCGTGGGAAGTAAATGACTTTTCCAAAAGGATGCGGTCACGTACCACAAATCAGGCAAGTGAGCCACTGTAAAAACTTTTTCATATGATAGATTAGCTGCGGCACAAATTGTTAACACTAAGTTTTCAATTAAGAGGCTCAGAGCTTTGACTAGGCGTATACAATGACCATCAGTCAGAACGGCAAACTATTGGTGTATTACGTAAAACTTCAGAGATGCGTCCTAGTGATGGCAAGAGATAATCATATGGCCCATGGTTTATCTACAGTCGCGACTGGTTATAAAAAATGCATTGCTATTCCGAACTGCCGCATGTCCTTTTCTATGATTATTGAATGTGTGACTGTCTGAATTGTTAATTATTTGATAGGTCGATTTCCGATATGTATGCCTATTTCACGCAACTGCAATTTTCGGGTAATTTAAGAGAGCGGTGTATAGTATTTTAAATGGTGGATATGGCATATTTCTTTCCTCAACTACTATCCCCATCAAAAACTACAATGTTCTGATATTCATATTTGATATTTCACGGGTTTCCATGAGTTGATCCCAAAGCGCCACTATGCTCCTTGTGCTTGTAAAATGACCGTTGCAAATTGTGTCAAGAGAAGTAATTTTCGCCCCCGTTAGGGTCTACCGAGATTCTAGATGATAATATCGCCATTGTCTCTCATCTTTAAGGTCCGGTGTCTATTTGTGTGATGTACTTAATAGTTTTCAACTGAATACACGTGTTGATGTGAGAAATGGGAAATGTAACATCATTCTTATATACTTGCCATATATACTTTCGTAGATATATTCCAATAAGCAACCAGTTTCTCCTGTATGTTGTCAATCAAAACAATTCTAAATTTTATAGAATTTACGAAAAGTGACGTCTATATTTTAAATTATCCAATAACGCGGACGGTAGATACTGTGAGACGTGCAAACAAATTTCCGAGCTTTTATCATTTATTTATCGCAGCTTTTATAGAATGGATGCAGGCCGGTCATTGAAACAACTTGCCAAGCACCTAGTCATATTAGCATTCGAAAGAAATTTCCGAAAATCCCATATGTAATGAAGACAGATGTACGCACTTTGGGGCTAATAATAAATCCCCAATTGGATTTGTAGCTTGGAGCAACGGTAGTGTTTAACTCTCGAGCCCGTTGTCTCTCTCGGAAGTTAGTAAATGGGAAGTCCGTGAGTGTATTTGGATCGTGCATCATGATCAACTTGTTGCTAATTAGCCTGCTTCCATTGAAGTTGGAATGAATATTTGTGGCCGTATGTGTTTGCAAGTCACCAGCCTATTGCTGTTTCCATGCATAGCAAAGCTCTTTTTAAAATGTCATGAAGTAGTAAATGTACCAACATTGATTGTATGCGAATCATCCAAAAAGTAAAATAACCACGTGGTTTTGTCTGTCAATATTGTGCCAAATCAAATATTTAGTGTCCACTCTCAAGACCAACATATAGTTTTGGGAGTAGCATTGACAAATGATTAACAGTAAGATTTCAAAGCACGTAATTATAATTACCGATACTGCATATGCAAATTTGCTCATTGAGGAAGGGAAAAGCAGATTTAGCGATTGTTCATATTTTACTCATTTCCTTCGTAAATAAGGTGAAGGAGGAGGGAGGGTTGATTACAAGCCGAGAGCTACTGTGATATGTATTTAGCACGCGATGTTCGAAAATGTATTTAGCACGTGATGTTCGAAAATGTATACAAGCTTCATGAATCTTTTTTTCACACGCAACATCTTAACTGATATGCTGACTTAATTATACATACAATATCACAGTTTCATCAGGATTCTTGTTAAGGTATGCAAACTATTGAGAGGCCATGGTTAACTTAAGCGAAGATTTGTTTGTTAGCTTTGCCGCTCTCAGAATTCAAGAATACTAGACCTACTTACAACACATGTTTGATGTGAACCAAGCCGGGCAGAACATCACAACGATGATTGCAAGCAGTCCTATTGAGGCTCGAACTGCTCTAGGACGATCCAGCCTTCCTTTGGTTGTGTCCTACACAGCTGAAGGGACAATGAATACAAACGGTCCGAGACACAAGAGACGCAACAAATAGTGGATAAACAGCATAGTCGTGCCCTCTATTAAACCAGCGCCACCAGGAAGACCACTGTGATAATCGACTATTTATAGCCAATTGGCAACGCTAAGCCAAAGAGAGTGTCAACAAAAATACTCAATATAGCGACACAGCTAAAATGGATGTCTACATTCAATGTTTCAAGATGCGTAACATATCAACAGTTAGGAATTTGCTTCAAACGCAATGCTATATGGTCGACGACATGATCTTTCTTGATGATCGACTTGATGTGCATATTTGTCCTTGATAAAATAATTATACAAAAAGTTCATGTTTGTGTGCAATAATTTGTTCGCTTCAACTGTATGTTAATAATATGAAATTGGATAATAACTGCTTTAGTGAATAAAGCTTATTGGAATACTGCGTCACGATTTAGCATGATGTTAGGTTAATAGACCAATTTACCCGTGAACAGTTTTTATTCTTTTTTGAATAACCATTTAGTTGCTTCGAAAGTAAATGGATTGTTTCTGCCAGTAAACAACCTGGACGTTGCAAGGATCTGTGACAATCTGTGACAATAATAATTAGTGAATCAGGATGCCCTAAATAACAACCAAATACCGACATACACAACCAGGTCACATACATTTAACAAACAACCAACTAGATAATAAATTGTATCAACAAAGCAATGTAGTTATATTGCTGCAATATTTACTAATGAAATTTTCTCATGCCCCACGCCTTTTTCGGCATGTGAACTATTCAAGAAGCATTATACATGTAGGTAGCGGCACATCTGAATTCAGTCGTGGTATCTCGTCAGAATAACCAATTCAATATCACTTTATGGTATCGATGCAAAACGGAATATCACAACACAAAATATTTAAAATGCTTAGCACTAAAGCTTATCAGCAAATATACCTACAGCGAATACCGAATAGTCAATCTCCGATGGTCAGTTGGAGATTGTAAGTTCTGTGTCCTAACCAGAATGCAACAAAATGGCCATGCAGATTATGCTGATTTTTGGACGTTGAAGTCTTAACTCAAACTGCCTGTCGGTAATATGTTGTCATATAACGCAATTTTTATTTTATTATCTACTTTTATTGTGTATAAATGCAGTATATCGCCAGTACAGCGCAAATGTATTTTTCAAAAGGTTTAGGACTTAGTTTGCTAACTAATAATGCAACCATTCACTATTCATGGTAATTGCTAAGTATCCTTCAAAATCAAACCCACATTTAATTCATGAACGACTGACAAAGCCGGGGTGCGTTTGTCATGTTACTATTAAACTATCGTTCAATTATTTGCCTTGTTGTGAGACGCCATCGAGAAAGTTTAAGTGAATTGCGTTGTTAATTGGGTCAGGAAAGCCGGTTTAAAACTTGACTTTTGACTCGCACAGTTAAAATTAATACAACATTATCAAATTTCTGCTATGAACGTTGGCGGTAATGCTTTTATACCTGTTAGAAAATAAAATCGACACTAAGATTTTATATATATATCTATATCAGTTTCTTGCCAAAACAGTTTTGAAAGCACAAATACTAATGAATGCATCGAATTAGCATTTAGAGTTTTTGGATGTTTTGGCAAAGATAGTTGCAATTGAGTATACTTTATACAAGAGAACTATCTTTACCATGTGCACAGCAAGATTTGGTATGGCAATATTGAATGCAAATATTCGACATTTAAAATTTTTTCTGCTTGCTATTTACCTTGCAACTTGATATCAAAAGAAAAGGCGTATTTCTGGCGGGATGCTGTCAAATGAATCATCTCAATCGATGTATTAACTCAGCACCAAATCTAACTGTACTAGTCAACGGATGCTTAACATTGCAGAGGCTCAGTGAATCGCATAGGTTTACAATATATTGTTAATATAAAAGAGCCAAAATAATGCTTCTTGAGTATGCTTTACTGTGCAGAGGCAGGGACGGACGAAAACAGAACCCCATTAAATACATCTTGAGCAATGAAGCGGCGGATTAAATGCGAGTCATTATTTGCTTTACTCACCCAATTCCATATACATAAGTAAAAAGATATACTGAAACGCGTGTGGTTCAGTTATATAATCGAGTGCCATAATGCACTCCGTGGCATTGAATAAACACATCATGATTTGTACTGCCTAGTGCTATTGCTTGGTCCAGATTAAGGGCCTCTCTTGAAATAATTACAAGGCTTCTCAGCAGGGAATATCATCCACACCCACCAAAACTAACATTTTAATTAACAGTAAAAGTCAAGTGGGCTATTGCAATTTGTGTCTAAATGCTGTGAACAAAATGTCAACATTCCACATACCATAAACTGTATCAATGCATATCTTCGTCACACGTTGAAGCACATTTGGTTCTTAATTTTGTTTCGGTCAGCGCATCGCATGTATGATGGGTGCCAGTAGAAGGCGCGAAAACTCAATCGTCGGCTTTGTTATGTTAAATATCAAGAGAAAATTAACACGTATAATGCTACATGGCACATACAATGGGAATAAGGTGACCCCAATCGCATGCTGGGATATTCCAGTCATAATTTACCAACGACAACAAACAGTCCAATAAATGTAGTCAATTGTTGGCCTATTCACACGAGAGTGTCTTCATCATCCCGGTGTTGCAAAAGTTGACAAACAGGACCACCTGCGGATGTTACTGCCCTGTAAACGTTACAATCCAGGTTTTACTTAGCCCGCGCATGCAATTCTACATTCAATTAAAGGATTACCTAGACATAGCCAGCCATACAATAATATAAGTCGACGAGGGCCACGTAGCTCTGTCACGCAAACATTGGAAAAACGACATGGAGATTAATTATTTGTTAACAATATAGTTATGAAATTGAAACATACAAAAGATAAGGATCGGTAACAACAAATATGTTTAATTATAATGAAATACGTAAATGATGAGGTGTGGCAAAATTATACCGTAATTGAAAATGATCCGGCTCACAACTGCTTTTGCAGTTCTCAACGTCCACAGCCTATAATCCATTCACCACTACATTTCAGCTTGTTTGCACTGATTCGTTAATATTTCAATCATAATTCAATTTTGTCGCAAACGAACAGAGTGCGAGAATATTTATGTTTGGTGGTTTGCTTGATCAGGTTTACGAAACTGTAACTGGTCTGGCATTATCTTTAGTTTAATGTCACGTCACATATGGTGACTAAACTTATAAACATACATTAATGTAAGGTGGTGGTATGTTGTGACGTGTACTAAAGGTCAGATTTATGACGGCTTGTTCGACATATTCTCCAATATTCTTTGACAATCAAATGCACAAAAGCATTTTTTTATCATGGAAAAGATTGTTTTGTTCAGGCCTCAAGTGCAGTCATTTATGATACTGCCACAAATTATCATTCACAAAAGCACAAAATTAAGCATTATACATTATATTGCTTATCTTGTCGGTGACCTCTAGAAGTACTATCATCAAATGCGAAAATATATCTATATTTGCAATCCTATCCCATAACCAATACCTCTTGACGTTCGGGGAGTTACAGAAATCTTCAAATATAGGTCATAGGTCATCAACGCCGCAGAAACCCATTGCTGTCTCGCGGTGAGGTCCGGGAGAATGAGGGTTGTTGATGGAGTGGCTGGGTCGTAACGTAAATATACCTGGGTGCATTCTAGCCGGTTAGGGTTGCACTGGTGTGATCACACTTGAAATTCATCGTGGAGATGTTCAACTTACTGATATAGAAACGTGTGTCGTGCCGCGCATTGCAGTTGCTCACCTTTAGTAGTTGTGTTTGGTGGTTTTCTTGATCAGGTTTACGAAACTGTAACTGGTCTGGCATTATCTTTAGTTTAATGTCACGTCACATATGGTGACTAAACTCTTCTTATAAACATACATTAATGTAAGGTGGCGGTATGTTGTGACGTGTACAAAGGTCAGGTTTATGACGGCTTGTTCGACATATTCTCCAATATTCTTTGACAATCAAATGCACAAAAGCATTTTTTTATCATGGAAAAGATTGTTTTGTTCAGGCCTCAAGTGCAGTCATTTGTGATACTGCCGCAAATTATCATTCACAAAAGCACAAAATTAAGCTTTATACATTATATTGCTTATCTTGTCGGTGACCTCTAGAAGTACTATCATCAAATGCGAAAATATATCTATATTTGCAATCCTATCCCATAACCAATACCTCTTGACGTTCGGGGAGTTACAGAAATCATCAAATATAGGTCATAGGTCATCAACGCCGCAGAAACCCATTGCTGTCTCGCGGTGAGGTCCGGGAGAATGAGGGTTGTTGTTGGAGTGGCTGGGTCGTAACGTGAATATACCTGGGTGCATTCTAGCCGGTTAGGGTTGCACTGGTGTGATCACACTTGAAATTCATCGTGGAGATGTTCAACTAACTGATATAGAAACCTGTGTCGTGCCGCGCATTGCAGTTGCTCACCTTTAGTAGTTGTGTTATATATATATATATATATATATGTATATAGATATATATTTATATATATATATGTATGTATATATGTATATATATATATATATATATATATATATATATATATATATATATATATAGATATATATATATCTATATATATATATATGTATATCTCTATATAAATAAGATATATATGTATGTATACATATATGTATCCTACATATAAATCTATCTCTATATATCTATCTCTCTATATATATATCTATATATATATATCTATACATGTATATATGTATCTATATACATATATATTTATATATATATATATTTATACATATTTATGTATATTTATATGTATATATATTCATATATATAAATACATATAGACATATATTTATATATATTCATATGTATATATATTCATATATATAATTACATATAGACATATATTTATATATATTCATATACTTATATATATATATATATATATATATATGTATATATATGCATGTATGTATGTATATCGATTTATATATATATGCATAAATTTAAAAGAAGGTAGCTATGGGTAAGTGTACAATCGCTGAAACCCAATAAAAATCTGGGCGTCAGTGCATTGACTCAAACAACGTTATTGAAATAACATAGCTGTATTCTTGTTACTGCCACTGGAGCAACACGAGCTAAATATTTGTACTGATGCCAAAAGCTGGAAGTTAAGGGTGAAATTTGTTTATGTAAGCATGTTATACTTCTTTGAAAACACGTCGTTTGAAATAGTATAAGTCAAGAAGCTTGTGTTATGCTGTGCCATTTCATGACCAGATATTATACTCTGCCAAATTGACATATATTACGTATGGGGTGCTTAGACACCATCAAAGAACGCTTTCCAATTATGCATTTCAGTAGCAACCTGATGAAAGTGATAAATGTATAAACATTACATTTGCTATCAAAGCTGCCACAATCGATGAAACGCTGTTCGTGCTTATGTGAGTCGCATATATTTAAAAGCTTCTGGGCGATGGAATGCATCCATGCTCCTGATACCATATTAGTTATGATTCAAAGACCTCTCTCAACAGAAGTACTGCACTGAGCCACAGTGTTTCATTATACATATATATATATATTTTTCAGTGCTATCCTAGTAACATAAAATGGAATTAAATGAAAAACTTTGAGTTTTCTGCCGCAACAAAGAGATGATGTCGAATATGCTGGGAAATCTCCTCCCAGAGCGGTATTTCTCGCTAGACGGAAATCTGTTAGCCACACCAGGTTAAAGACTTCTAGTCGCTGAATTTGAGATCCAACACAATACCGTTGAGCTTTGTGGGATTTATATTTGCTGTATCCTAGGTTTATGTAATTATTCTACGACTCTGACCTTGTTTGTCATCCCAGTGCGATGCTCTGGAGTGAAAAAACATTTCCTCCTGTTAGCCGTTTCAAAGGTTCAGTAAAATACGGCGACTAACTAGTTGCCCCCAAGGTGTTAAGTGTAACCCTTTTAATTTACCCTGTTACCAATATATGTAAAACACTCTTTGCCATTGTAGGGATTTCCAAAAACCCGAAGCAACTCAGACATATCTAGTTTAATGTATGGGATGGTAATCCGAGCATATGTCAAAACTGGTGTACAAACGCAAAACTTTTAATATCAGATTTGGGAGATAATGTAGATGTAGGCGCAATCATAAACAAACATTCAACTGCAAAATCCGCAATAAACGTCCTAACCTATTCCGTGTAGCGACTACGCATTAACAAACGTGCTTTTGGATATACATTGTTCAACTTCAGCAGCTAATTTTCAATGCAAAGGTAAGACGGCACGTGTATGTTCCTTTTAATGCAATCCTACATTTGACCTCCATTTTGGTGTTTCTTTGTCCATGGACAGTCGGTTAAGCTGGGCTAGTCGATGCAGTTGAAGACGTTGTAAAAGATCTCTTATTTCCATATGGGGGTAGTACTCTAGGGCAGATTAGTTGCATAATTGCGGTTCATGCTTTGAGTAACAACAAGTATGTCATTAAAGCAAGTAATCCTTAGGGATTACGAGGTAAACGACATTGTCTCTATCGGAGTAAAATGAATAGCTATTTAAATTTCATGAAATGCGTCGCCTGCTGTTGTGTCACAAGTGCAATTTACAAGACAGCTTAGTGGGTTTAACACTTGAATATTTTCTGATGACTCATAGTCAGAGTGCCCATTATTGCTCGTACATGAGTGCCCATTCACCATTATAGCACGGGTACATGTCGTCCGTATAGCAACATCTCGATCGTTTATAACGACCTTGAGTATAGCTAGCATGTTATTTTTTGACAAGAAAGATAATCTAAAAGGTAGTCTAATCTACTACTTGACACAATTTAATCCATGTTTTTTGTACCAAATGTGTCCTCACTTGATATGAGGCGATCTTCCCGTCCACTTCGAAGGAGAGTGCAACTCTTCTCCAACCGACTCCCCCCCACCCCCACTCCCACCACACACGTACACACATACGAATATAAAAACAAGTCGAAACCTAGTAGGCTCGTGAAAGGTTTAATTTCTGCAAAAACTATTATATTCAACCACGTTTGTAGACTTAAGAAAGCTATATACCAACAATGTTTAATCCATCGATGATTACATCAGACAGCGGCGCCAATTCATGACCTTACAAACACCTCTACAGAACATCAATTCACGAGCTGCACCATAAATTAAATCAAATCTAACTATACAACTAACATGTGAATAGGCAAAAGTTAAATACGGTCCCCGATGGCAGTTGAATTCGGAAGTAACAAACGAGCAGCTTAAACAATCATGGAGTTCGCATTATGATGGCGTTCTAGACATCTTATCCATCGGTTTTCTATTTGTTTTCCGTCAGATATGATATATTTACGGTAATAGGTGAAACTCAAAATCGAATATTTATTATTTTGTCTTACATTGACTGATATCTATTTAGGGATTAAAATCCACCGCTTTTGAATCTTATAAACGTTCTGCTGTTGCACAAACGCCGGTATAAGCAGAGCGCAACAAGAAACCATCAAGAGTGTGTCAATTTGGGGTGAACCGCAGTCAATCGCACCTCTATTTTTGCGAGATAGGGCCTTTCAGCTGTAACAGGCGTCGAAGCGATATTTGGCATCGTAGTTATATAGTCACACACACTGCGCCGGTAAATCTAGAAACAGCGTTACATTAAAATGTCTCTCTTGTAAATATGTGCATCGCAATGTTTTCAACTGCTACACATCATTATTGTGCAGTAATTAGCAGCGTGATCAAGATTACGGACTATTTGCAAACTATTGATTTGCTCGATTGCCAGGGCGACTGGGTATACCGAAGCCGTATAATTGGTCATTAAATGTAATGATTTAATAGTCAACATATTACATGATCACCACGACGATTTGCATCATAATCACTGCATATATTTCCTTTTATCGTTTGATTAACATGTCGTCATCATTATAGCATAAACCGGTGCAATGAAATGACCTTGTGAAAATTTAACTATATTTATAGTAATTATGTGCTCACATTACAACTGTGCTCACATTACAATTGCGACTGATTGTTGCCATAAATAACATGACAACTCGTTTCAATCTTTGTCTGTAATGTCGACTATTTAGGATCTGACGACCGGTTAATATATTTAGCTAATCATAGGGTGCGGAACTTTTGATGCATACTATGCTTACATTTAGCCATTTAGTGGCTTCAACATTGATTGTTGATTCTGGATTGATTCTAGACCCATCAACAACTATTTTCATCATGTGAGTTATTTGGATGCAACTGCGGAAATGGGTAGCTTGATGTTGTCGCTATGATAAGTTCGACAAATAAAAGCCTATTGTCTTCATGAAATATTAACATCTGCAGTTGCATACGTAGTACAGCTGTCCTAAGCACAGGTTTTATGTACCTGTCTGGTCACTTTTCCGCGTTCATAGTTTGCGATATTCGAGAGCCCATCGTTAAAATATGCATATGCCCAATTTCACGCAACGATCACCAGTGACAATTATCAGCCTATGTATTAACATTTCCACACTGCCTTTCAGAGCGATTGTTGATGACAAGATCATTTAGGTAGCAAAGACACAAACAGTCGGTCAGTCGCATTGTGTTAACACTATGCATTATATGTTCGCGGCATGTTATCTTTGTTTTTCTTTTTAAGTACCATCACTTGTTTAGTGTTGTTAATGTAAAATTGCGTGTTAAGTGCTTTGAATGGTGCTCGAGTGTTCACTTCTGTTGTCATCTACAGCTTTGTATAGCGAAGAATCGTATCTCTTTCAGTAGGACATTAAAGGTGGTACACGGTTAAAGTCATAACTATAATATTTTCTATTACCTTGTAACACATAATATTAGTGGATATATCAATCTACATTGACGAAGGCCTCCATACAAATTGAATTGACCGTCTACCACCCAATTCGATGTCTGTTACAATATCAAAAGACGCATTAATTTAATATTAGTGAAGGTCCTCTGCGGAAATATATTTGTTCATCATCTGCAATGCATTACATCCTAATAAGCTAATCGATTGAATGCAATTCTTGCGTTAGGCATCAGTTAAGTTGCCGTTTGGAGGGATTCTTTAGTTATTACTGTGTTACATTTGCATCTTGGTATTACTCAAATATTTTATATATGCAAGTGCTGTGGCATCATAGGTTTTGTATCTGCTCATAACCTATACATCACGTGCGTAGGTTTGTGTGTTACAACAGCCGAGCACGAATTTTGCAATAACGGAACTTATGGTTAATGATCCATAAATAGCCACGTAGTGCAAGCTTGATATATTCCATCCGTATTTGATATAACCGGGACGATCGCACGCCCATCATGAACCCGAATCTGGTCAAGTGTGCGGCAACTGCTTTAAACATTGCATTGATATAATTTGTAGTAGGAATTTGTGGTGGCCATGTACCCCAAAAATTCTTGCAAACATGCGTTCACAAGTGCAAACGATCAAACAGTAAGCCTTTATCATCTTTTTCAACATTCCTAGTGTTATGTATGCAAGGATAGTGAAAACATGCCTACTTCCATTCAGGCGATTAGCAAAGTTAAAGGATAACCAACCAAAAACAATAAACGGTACAGGTTCCCGCTTTGTAATACATTTACCTCTGTATGAATCGACGTAGTTTAATATACATGAGCATGCTGCATAAGATATCCAAATAAAACTGGCTACATATTTATGTAGATTTATAAACGAACGAGTCTTCCTTGAGAGACGCCACTAATAACCATTGTCCAATGCCATTTATGGCCACTTTCTGACTTCTATTACAGTTCTCTGAGGGTCTAACATTTTAAAGACGTCCTCTAATAATTCAATAAGGCTGGTAAGGCCAGACCCCTTTAACAGAAAACTATGCATTGATTTATTCAATGATTAAATGTTTCATGAATTTGTCTTTAAAAAGTGCTTCCATTATTTTGGTCATCACCGATTTGTGTCAGTAGGGTTGGTTGACCACCAAACCCGCTAACATGACCCCTGATTGGTTTAACACTGCAACATTAAGACGTCGTAATCAGGAAACGGATGTTGAACTAACAAAGAAATAACACCATCATATTTGCTCTCAATATATACAGAGAAATGGTTCCATTGATCACACCGCTGGTGATCGTTGCTCGGTTAAGACACAAATCACTGTGGTGAACCCCAACTAGTATGTGCCATTTGACTCTGCAGCAACATCGGGCTGCTGCATTCTTCATATCCGCCCCTCTCCCAGTATATCGGGCCACAATCAGTAGACAAAACATTGACCGGATACAAAAAAGAACCACTTCTTAACAACGGATAGTATGATATATGAACGGCATCAGTATTTGCTGCAACAATAATATAGCTTTTTTGTTCCACATGTTATGGGAAACCCATAACATTGAATAATTTGCTCCTTATACAGCTTGTTTAAATGTCTCCTTTGAAGTCAAAACTATGATAATTGCCATTTTAAATTGCATTTACCTTGGCAAGCTGTTTAACAGCGTCGCCAATAGTTTTGTCAACATCACTAGCAGTCATCCGCCCCATTTCAGACTGCATAAAAACATGAGTCCGGACAATCAATATGTCCCATATGGCATTTCATTGTCAAGAAAAAAATTCGACAGGTGTTTCTTTCTTAAATTCAAATATTAAACGACGCATTGATATTTGTATTGGCTATGATCATCAACATCGTGTGCCATAATAGTTCAGAGGGCATAAAAGTTGTACATTCGTTGCCCATTCCTTCCTTGACGACTACCGCATTGCCAGTTATTACACAAGCAATTGTAACTGTGGAATAATTTATCAACATTTAAGCGCCTCAAACCGAATCATGACAATATGTCTTTTATACTATAACGGTGGTTATGGCGTCCAATAATAGGCAAGCAAACTCGAAATCCGCTCTTGGCCGTAATAAACCAAAGTAGAGTATTTGCTGCATCAAACAATTTCGGTACATACAGTACATCTTGAGGAAATCAATTCACGGATAAATGCACCGGTAAGTTGTTTTTTATTTGCTTTACTGATTCCCACATCATACACACATAGTTATCTCTACTATTTCTCTTGCCAAGATGGAGATTCTCATTAGCGCCAATATCCTGTTTGTCTTTGTCATACACTTCGGTAAACTTTGCAACAATTTATGCATCAGACATAAACCATTGGTGTTAGTAACATTGAACCTCCGAACGTTCTTGATATCATGGGCATTTTGATGCTCCACTTATGAGAGGTCGAAAGAACTAGGTACCTGACACACTCTGTGGTAATTCTTTTAAATCACAGCGAACTGCATCATGCTGATAAGGCTATAATGAATATCGTCGCACAGTGATTTTAAAACTAACTGCCACCAGCCAAAAATACCATTGAGTTGTCTCCACGGTCGATGTTATAAATTTGGTGATAAAGGTTGTGATTCTTGGTCACCGCCGTCAAGTGTCATTGCTCACCTGACCAAAACCTGTTTACCTTACCCCAACCGTGGAGATGCAATCTTAATGTTATACAATACAACCATTGGGTTCCAGCCACAAATGATGCCTAAAACATCATTACATATCCTTGTGGAAACAATGGGTTCGTGAGGCATTCAAGTGCCACAGGGTCAATTTACAGAATCGCTTTCCTTTTTACAAACGCTGATCAATAATATACTCAATGTTATCAAGAAAGCGTGTGGACCTTTTATACTACTATTAATTCAATAATGACGTCATATTCTAAGTAAAGCTCTGTCTAAGTCTTGTTACTGTATTCAGTGTAACATCTTCTGACTGAGCTTTGTTGTGATATTCTCGGAACGAAGCATCAGCACGTAGAAGGTGTTGCTATTATTCATCCCCCATCACAATGACCTCGTCTTATTCTATAGGATTTCAGTATGAACTGATTAAACTATTAGCTGTAAACAAACCGTCTACAAATTGTGAATGCGACATTGTGCAGCTTTTGTTTGCATTAACGAAGATATGCACCATGGAGACAACTTTAGATCATGCGGACAATTGCACGGGATTGGATTAACATTTATCTTTGCCTCGAGGGGCGAAAGGGCCCGCAGAATAACGGATTCTATTAATTATCACCCAAAAGCAACTACAGAGAATCAACAAAGCTAACAGCAAAATAACATGCAATGATGGCACTAATGATGTTGTGCGAAATAGGAAACAAAACAAAAATAATCGTTGCGTTCAATTTGAAGACAGCATCGCAAAATGAATAGATGTTGTGATTGCTTCCTAATGATCACGTCTGCCTAGCGCCATTGAATTGGCTGTTTTAATGAAATGGGCAAAAGAGACCAGTACACTTACTCTGTTTACCCAATATCGAATATGCGTGGACTGAACAATGTTCTAATTATTACGGGCATCGACTAGTGCTCATTCTAAAACTAATTACATGAAAAATCGTAGGCACTGTGTAGCTAATTGTTTTTGTACAGCACCCGTTCAAGAAACGCAGCTGACGGTGAGGCAGACTAAACTCTATCTCAAACGACACATGTAACATGTAGTTGATGTCATAGCTCAAATCAAACAAACCACGTAACCACTATGTTTTATTCCGGGCTGAACTTAACAGTATCAAAAACGACGCAGCGAGTGGTAAACAGCATTGATAAATTGTAGTAGATGTCATAGTTCACATCAATGTTGCTAGATTTGTACCGTTTGTCATTTGTATTTACCTCGTCTCGATGTCTTGCGGTGCCAAGTATCTTACTTCGTTCCCCTTTCGTTTTTATGCATATGCGTATTCATTGGCTTAGCATTGGCGGAGATCACTGATTTTGACTTATTTGCAATTATGTTATGTGTCATCTTTCCTACATTAACAGCAGTATTCAATATATCCAGGAACACGTCGTTTGCCCATGAGTTATTGAATGCGTGTATCAAAATGATTTTTTTATCTCCCAATGCGTAAATGGGCATTGTTAAGAGTATAATTTTAGCCGGAACTGCATTCTTCAGATATAAGATCTACTATTTCCTTTGTCTTACTTATCCCTAAATTGTTAACTATGATGTCTCAACTTAATTTGTTTCTCTTGCCTAGCTTTCAATTAAACATTGACACTGAGTTCTTTAAAAGTTATTGTCAATTTTATGTCCGACGTTTATGTCACTCACAACAAATGGGTAATTTTTTATCATTTTGTACATCATTTTCTCCGTTTGAACAATTAGAGGTTTTGGAGGTTTTTGTATGATTTAGTTTTTTCATTTGATAGAAACACTCGCCAATGCACATTTCACGGGCTCCTTTCAAAATGTCTATATTCACACAAATTATGTAATAGTGCAATATAAACACTAGCAACGGATGCTTGCAAAATATATCCAGTATCTTCTTTGCTATCGACATAATTGTTATTTTGGTATGCCACCGCGTTACAGTTTTCGTCCCATATATACGTATGCTCGAATACTAAGCTAGGGATACTTTTCAGATCACCATTTTACGTCTTTAGCCACGATTTACCTGGTCTACTTGGCGTTTATGTCAGCATTAAAATTCAGTATATTGACTGTTATAGACGTTGCTTCAATGTAATACAAGCGGCTTTGTTTTATTGGTCCATGGTTTTATATTAGCAATTTCTTTATGCTTCCATGGCTGCTTTTTATAACGTATAACATGTTTCATGTTACGCATATTCGAAATATTTTGAATATCAGCCGTTTTTGTACTAATGGGAATATAGGCAATGTGATGTGGTCGGATTACATGATTATCAATACAATGTCAACGAATAGCGATCATGACGCCATGTTGACACGCGTTTGCCAATAAAATGGTCAATATGTTTTTAAATTGTGGTAATGTACAAAGATATACCGTTTGTTTTATGACACGATTAGACGTTTGTTGGCTGAAAAAACATGATTTAAATTACATACAACCCCGGAACTTTTAACGTCTCTAAATACTTAGTGGTACATGGAAACTATTGCGGCGTCGTCTATAAGAACGATTTCTCAAGCAAAAGTCATTTTCAAAATCTGGTTTATCACAAGCGCAATGTACATAGGAGCAATTCGCGTGTAGTCATCCCCAGTCTGTTGATTGATGATGCCACAATCATCCCTGACTATATCGCCTTTTGGCATCTCAAGGGACGACTAACTACCATATGCGTTGCCGACTGTTGCACTTTATGCATCACTTTAACGCATTTAACGAATCTTTTGTCAGGCCATTGACATACCTAAAGACACAGCTCGATACCTTGCATTCTGTTAATCGAATGATAATTAGAAGAATGCTCTCCATAAGCGTGACACCAACAATACTATCATTTCTCAATGTTTTAATCGTTGGCCACAACAGCTTTTCTGTGATTTTATTATTGTACCAGATTGATAAACGACTGCTAATGTTTGGTTATAGCGATTTGTACATACGTGCACATCCTTAGCTCTGTAGTCAGGTGTATGACCAGATTAATGATATGAAGATTATAATCAACCTTGCAGTGACAACCAGTTTTCGTGCTTCAATTATTGCGAGTTGCATGGAGTATGAAGCCATAACAGCACAGGAATCGTTGTCCCAGTATAATTGTTCTTCTTAAAACCAGTGCCTCTGATACGGATTGTAACGCTTCAGAATATACACTTGGGACGATACTTCATGGTCGCTAGTTGCTCGTACGACTCATGTCATGAGTCGGAATATGCAGATATATCACTACTTGGAGCTGCTATTGGTCTTGATGCTTTTCGGGGATGTATGGTCGGTAATAACCATATGACGATCCTTAGGCATCCCCCCGGACATTTCCGTTGTCATCGAGGCAGCCAAGAATTGCCATCATAATGCTTCCGCAAGATATTTCGGCTCGCATCAGTCAACATTAGATTTGGTGATATCGAAATAATAAAGAAATATGGCTGGCCAGTTAGACCCTAGGTAGTATTTGTTGCTTGTGGAATGCTTGAAGGATTATAGGGACAATCAAAAATGTGCTACGAATCTTATCTAATATCATAGATCATAAAATATATATAACGGCCGATAGTAAAGTTTCCACACTGTCGATGTGTCGTCGATAATGTTGTACTAGGAAATAATCATATATTGTAATAATTGATTCGTCTCCATAAAGTGCTGAACTATTAAACATATTACTCACATTGCGGAATACCATGACCATAATATGCAACCAGAACCAACTAAAAGATTCCGTTTCTCCGGTTACCATTATTTATGGCAGTTTGTAGCTCAATATATATTGTTGAAAATGGCGTTTGGTTAAGTTTAATGTTAACGAAATAATGTAATAGTAAATGATTATATTACTTATCCCCAAGCGTCAATGCTTTTGCTCACACCATCATACGACAAAATAAAAACTGTAATTGAATGGGAATTTACTTAGTGAACAGGTCATATGCCCGTTATCTAAGCATTACGTTTAATCAACTAAGATGTATTTTAAATATGGGTTGTTTCCATGACATGAAATCAAATGAAGTTAGTCAATTATTGGGGTTTAACTGCCTGTCACGTAATTCTGATGTATGAAGACAAAGGCAAGGAGCATCATTTATTGCTTCGCTCTGACCCTGTTTGCTGTGTCAAATAATCGAAATTGTGAGGATGGCATAGTATTAATAGTTACAATTAACTGAACTTAACATGCAACATTGGCTTTGCATTTAAAATAAGATTGACTTGTACGGAAAAGATAATAGTTCTTATGAGATGGGTAATCACATTACGCGATAGATAGTCAGAGATAATTGAAAGAATTATATCCAGACGTGTCTGTAATTAGCACCACATCGCTGAGAGCAAAGTGCATTAATTAGCATCACGGTGACATGAAAACTAACTGGTAGTTGATTTGAATGCATTAACGCAGTGGGTTATTTGCAATGAAACGGTGGGATTTTAAGACGCTTCACTAATAATGTATAACATAAAACTAAATGCGCTGTCGCAATATATAATTACTGGGTTTGTGTTCAACAGGTCTTCATGCTATTAAATTGGCCTTTTCCATGTGTACACAGAATCAGCAATCGACATAAACAGTTTGGTATATATTAATGTTACTGTTATTAGTCGCAAGCTATTAACAGTTGGATATAAAACTGCAGGTCATAAATGAAACATTCATGATACCAAATATTTTGCGGGTGTTCGAAAAAAGCTCCGCGGTTTTTTTTGTCAATCTGCTATGCGCGCTGTATATATCGACATCATCAATAAGGTTCTTATTTCTAATTGACGTGTCATTTTTTTACTGTCATAGACTCTAATAAAGTCATATAGAGAACCACTGTGTCGCTTAGTAGTGATGCACTACATACGGCTGATTATTGAATGATAATGTTGTTACCAACGTCTAAATAACGCAAACATCTAAATTATGTTACAATTAAATGGTATCACCAACATAAAAGAAAATATGCTTACTTCAATAAACATGCATGCTCTAAACATTGACCACAATGGCGTGTCATTGCATGCTGTAACATACGATATCAATGTGAATGTTTGGAGGCCAATATTATATATACCAGATTTGGATGAAGGGGTAGTTGATAAGCTGATTAAAATCTGGTTTTAGCCGCATCGACATGACTGCTCATTAGACAGCGTCGATTTAAATTATACTCTAAACGTGAAGATCCCATTAATTTGTTTTGCTGCCCTTATGCTAGGACATGTGATGGCGCCTGGGCGCCGTTATACCTCTGTATCCTCACTTGCACATCAATTCAAGGGGTTATTCTTGCATGATTGCCTTTCTTTAAGCCACACGTCATGATCATCAAATTGAGCATAACATTTCTTGTCAAATGAAAGCCATTGATATGTGATAAGGTGTGTATATATAGGCTAACTGAAAGAAAACCGAATAACAACGAAATCGCTGTCTCTCGAAAAGCCGACAACATGAAGAATACGAATCCATTATCAACAGAAACTTAACAATGCGCCTATCGCCATTAATCATTGCTACAGGATATTTGACATTTGTTATTATTGTTTTGCACTGTACGTTCAAACTTGCCGTATAATTGTAACTGCCATACTAAAAATTAACTAAACCCTTGATGAAGATAGTATAGATCATGAAATGCTATTCATAAATATCAAGTATGAAAAGTACGGGGTCGGCGCACTGGACCTTGGGCACATGGGCCGGAACGGCCTCATTATAAAATCCATGCTTCAAGGAGAGCAGTCAGAAGGTACCTCCTGTTCCCGGTAGATAATCATCCAGCGGTCACCAATATTCATCATTATGCTCCCTAGGGAGCCATTATATTGTTATTGCCAGACAGATCAATCTGTTTTATGGCTTAAATCCGGGAGTGGCCTGCATATCAATTGTCTTAATCCTGTCGCATCTGTAGTAAATAGCGCCTGGTTATATTATTCTGTCCTAAGAGCAGCACCAGCGCACACTATAAGTGCATCAAATAAAGTCAAGAGTTATTGCACAGCATTGAACTACGTCGCAAAAGTGGTATTACGCCATCATGGACCGGCTGTTATCGTTATCCGTACAATACTTAAATGTTTCCGACTCTCCATCGTACCTTAAATCCTTTAGTTCTTTTTCAGGATACATGTTTAAATTTTGTGGCTACTTCTATCCCACAGATGATGACATTTGTAAATCATTAAATGTTTCCGACTCTCCATCGTACCTTAAATCCTTTAGTGTTTTTTTTTTCGAATTTTCTTTGAGGGCGCAGTTTGTTCTTTGTAAAAAATGTTTTTGTGGCTACTTCTATTTTTATGAGGCTCGAACCATGATTTTTCCAAACTTAATAAAATCAAAATATTGTCGATTTATGATTAGATCCAAACTATTGCATCTATGCAGTTTTTAATTTACAATAGCTAGCTATGTCACAGCCATTAATGATTATCCGCAACACCCACGATTTAGGTAACTATTCACTGGTCGACCATTGGTGCGTAATATACCATCACGCCGAAGGGACAACAGTTGCTCGCATTAGCTCTTTAGAGGCAATAGATAAGACAGACAAGCAAAACGTTTGCCTTCAGTGAAGTCTTTAGTGAATATTCATTCAATACGAATTGTCCATTGCTCAAAATTGGTACAATATCATAAAAACTTTACATCGAAGATTTTAGTGATGTGGGATATATATTGACACTCACACTTGATATTTTAATGGATGGCATAGTGGTCACAATACAAACATGCTTCTATTCCTCCCTGGGGCCGGTCAGAAATTGATTCATTCAACCCTGGCCTGCCACACTGTATTAGCTTTAGTTGGTTTTGCCTAAAAAAATAGCTTAGTACATCAAATGAAACGCTCTACATATTGTCTCAATATTAGTATATGATTTCGCCTAAAAACATTGTTCGATCTTACTAGCTGTTAAAGCGATATTCATTCGTTATTTTATTTGCTGGCCAACACCTAACAGATGTGAATATATTTGAAACGAGTTGTCATGACTAATGTAGACAAGATCCCATTTTGTGGCACCCCCTTGGCAGGGATTGACCTTACGATATCTTTCTGAGTAACGTCATTGGGAATATTAGTGCGGCCGTATTATTTAAATATGATACTATGCTGTCTTTGAAGCTACAACGTTGTCCAAATGGGCATCTATATTTTGACGGTCACTAATCGATCGTTTCTTTGTGGACATTGGAACTGGGCCAGTCCTTCTTTTCTCAGCGCTTACATAATGCTGTTTTAAGATATTCTGCCACAGCCGTTACTCACGGAAGGCTTTCATATGTGACGAGAGAGATGTAGATATCTGCTTATGTGTAAATCATACTCATATATTCTCCTTAACTGATAATACAAAAGCCAAAATATCGCATCAATTCTCTAATGCGAATTATGAAGGTTACGATACAGAAGCAGAATAGAACTGTTCGGAAATAAGTGCCGAATTTCATTCGGCGGATCATACCGATATTTGAATCGTTATATTTAATGCAAATGCAAGCAAGTATTAATTTTGATGTTTGCCATCAAATGGTGCACTATCAATCACGTGTTGACCACTTCACAGAGAGGACAAGAATGCTGGTACGGCGATGTTCCGAGAAGCAATCAGCTCAAATGCATTTTGTACATAAGTGATATTGCACCGTGAAACATTATCTAATAATTCTCAATAAATTCTGTATCGACTAGTCTTTTTAGGAACGTGAAAAGCAGAGATATTTCAAACTACTTTTTTTGGAATGATTTCAAATCTTACACCTGCATCTTTTTTGCAACCTATATTAGCGCTTCGCGAAAAAAAATATTTTTTGCAAGCGTCGTTGAGTCTGTAGCGGAATATACCAGATGTGGCACGAATACATTGTAGACCACTTTGATATCAGCACAGCAGTTTGTTTATCATATTAAGCAAACAACATTTACGGCACTGTGCCGAAGCATTCATTATTTTAAGTAAGCAAAATACATAAACTTCACGATGAAAATCATGCAAATATTAGATCATTATGATTTCTAGATTGAAGCATTCTCAGGGCATAGCATACGGAAAAGATAACATAAAAACAGATGTCACAGTGCATATTTATCAAGCTTTACATTGTTAAGCCATGTGTATGTTAATCGATATTGTGCAGTCAACGTATAAGGTGGAAAAGCGAGAAAACCCGAACTGAATTTTTGTTTCTTTTTCCTGTTTTTAACAATCACAAGCAAATTTTCCCCATTATCGCTATAACACAAGCTCGATGGGAATACAGTCTTTTCCATTGCATGAAACCGCTCAACAGTCATTGATCTCAGAACGTTTACAGCTTGGTATTATCTGGTCTTGGCACGCAACTTGGCTATGTCGCCCTTGACTCTCAATAGCCTTTCAGATAATGTTAAGCATGATCGAACGGATAGGTCATAAAAATTTGGTGGATGCTTAAATCGTAACAGAAACCAACGAGCTTTTCTGGTTAAGGTGGACGTTGGCTGGTTGGTCGTCAATAAAATGTCTGTTGTCTGCTCAGCTGTGTCAGGGTGGCACGCACGCAATCAGCTGGAGAACGCATTGGATTCGAAAATGCGGGTGATGAGAGCAACCAGATGACGTAAAAAGGACGAGCTAGCCAATCACAAGCAGCAGAAGGCATTTGCCCAAGTGTTCTTATGCGAGTCATAGCGGTCACACTAAGTGATAAGGAAAATTACACCTCTTCGATTATCGGATACGATTATAGGCTCCAAGACACAAAGGAGACGCCGAAAATGATGTTTTCCTCTGGCTAGTGTCAAACGTTCTTCCGCGAAAAGTAGTATATATACATGCCATGGTATTTCTACCCTTAAAATAATTAACATTCGGTGCATAATTTCCGAAATGCATTTGTCGATCAGTATCCCTTGCTGAATATATCTACTGTGGATCGAGATTCGGCACTGTTTTTGACCTACATATAGCTGGGTTTGCTCAGAGCAACCACGTCGTGGATTACGCTGGCAAATCGCTTCAGTCCTTTTAACAGGCCTTGGCATAAAGCCAAATTGCCCTGAATCGGTAATCCAGTGAGAAGTTGGCGGGCTGATCAGAACATAGAGTAACACAGATGACGGCACAGTGGGGCAAGAACATCAACGAAAAAATATATGCCGAGTTGTATATAATCATATATATATATATATATATATATATATATATATATATATATATATATATATATATATATATATATATATATATATATATATATATATATATATATATATATATATATATATATATATATATATATATATATATATATATATAGGCATATATTGCGTATATATATATATATATATATATATATATATATATATATATAGATATATAAATATAAATATAAATCTATATATATATATATATATATATATATATATATATATATATATGTTATATATATATATATATAATTATATATACATTTATATATATGACCCAAACCTGTTTACCTTACCCCAACCGAGGACATGCAATCTTAATGTTATATAGTCCTACCGTTGGGTTCCATCTAGAAATGCAATTATGCCTACAACATCATTTCATTTCCTTGTGGCGGTGGGTTCGCGGGGAATACAAGTACAACACGGTCGATTCACAGAATCGCTTTCTTTTTTACAAGCGCCGATCGATAATATACTCAATGTTACCAAGAAAGCGTGTGGACTTTTATACCACTTTTAATCCAATAATGACGCCACATTCTAAGTAAAGCTCTGTCGAAGTCTTGTTACTGTATTCAGGTTAACTTCCTCTGACTGAGCTTTATTGTGATATCCTCGGAACGAAGCATCAGCACGTAGAAGGTATTGCTATTATTCATCACCCTTCACAATGACCTCGTCTTATTCTATATGATTTCACTATGGACTGATTAAACTATTAGCTGTAAACAATGCGACATTGTACAGCTTTTGTTTGCATTAACGAAGATATGCACCATGGAGAAGACTTTAGATCATGCGGATAATTGCACGGCATAGGATCAACATTTACCTTTGCCTCGGGGGGCCGAAAGGGCCCGCAGAATAACGGAATCCATTAATTATCACCCAAAAGCAATTACAGAGAATCAACAAAGCTAACAGCAAAATAACATGCAATGATTGCATTAATGATGTTGTGCGAAATAGGAAACAAAACAAAAATAATCGTTGCGTTCAATTTGAAGGCAGCATCGCAAAATGAATAGATGTGGTGATTGCTTCCTAATGATGACGTCCGCTTAGCATCATTAAATTGGCTGTTTTAATGAAATGGGCAAAAGAGACCAGTACACATACTCTGTTTACCCAATACCGAATATGTGTGGACTGAACAGGTTCTGATTATCACGCACATCGACGAGTGCTCATTCAAAAACTAATTACATGAAAATCGTATGCACTGAGCAACTAATCTTTTTTGTGCACCGCCCGTTCCGGAGGCGCAGATGACGTTGAAGCAGCATCGCATGAAACATTCATAGCTACCAATAGGTAAATTTTTGCGTCGTCATTGATCAATGCACTTCCATTGAAGCATACACATATTGTCTAGTTCTATGATAGGTAATGCCGTGTTAGACGAGAGCAAACCACATCCAGACTATGTTTTTTCCAGACTGAACTGAACTGAACTTATCTCAAACGAGGCAGCGAGCTGTAAACAGCATTATTAATTTGTAGTTGATGTCATAGCTAACAAAACAAACCACGTGACAAATATGTTTTTTCCCCGGGCTGTACTTAATAGTATCGAAAACGACGCAGCGAGTGGAAAACAGCATTAATAGGCTGTGGTAGATGACATAGTTCACATCAAAGTTGTTAAATTTGTACCGTTTGTCATTTGTATTTACCTCGTCTCGATGTCTGGCGGCGCCAAGTATCTTAAGGCAGTTATGAAGAATGTATTCCTGGTCATTATTTAGGCGTTTCCATTCGTTTTTATTCATATGCGCATTCATTGGCTTAGCTTTGGCGGAGATCACTGATTTTGACTTATTTGCAATTATTGTATGTGCCATCTTACCGCCATTGGGAGCAGTATTCATTATATACAGGAACATGTCGTTTGCCGATGAGTTATTGAATACGTGCATCATCCAAAGGATGATTTCTTTATCTCCCAATGTGAAAATGGGCCTTATAATGTTTGGAATATAATTTTAGCCGGAACTGCGTTCTTTAAATATGAGACATACTATTTCCGCTGTCTCCCTTTAACTCAAAATTGATACCTATGATATCTCAACTAAATTTATTTCTCTTACCTAGCCTTTAGTTGTTATTGTAAATTGTATGTCCGACGTCTATGTCACCCCAAAAACATAAAGAGGTTTTGGAGGTTTTTGCATGATTCCGTTTTTTCATGTGATAGCAACATTAGCTCATGCACATTTCACGGGCACCTTTCAGATTGTCTATTGACCAATTAGGTGGGCGGTGTGTTATAGTTGCTCCACCCAAATTACGGAATAGTACAATGCAAACAACAGTAACGGATGCTTGGAACATATATATATATATATATATATATATATATATATATATATATATATATATATATATATATATATATATATATATATATATATATATATATATATATATATATATATATATATATATATATATATATATATATTTATATATATATATCATATATATAGATATCATCAATTATTAATTAGGCATATTTTAATTATTAATAATACATTTTATAGCAAATAAAAATATTTTTATCACTTTTTATTCCAGAAATATACCTTTGGACTCTAAAGATCGTCCACGGAAGGCCGAGATACTAAATTGTACGTACAAATCCAACCTTTCGTGCCTATAAATATTTGCGTACATTTGCGGAATACCGAAATTTTTAAATCATTTTCAATCATTACGGACTACAAAAATGATATCTGTGTGTAGATATGATAATCATGAACCATTAGTGGCATTCTGCGATCAAGTCCAATGTTGTAGAGGAGGTTTTCGGTCATGAAACTTGAAAATCAATCGCATCTTTTCATATTTAAAATATACATTGCCAACACACATGATTAAACATCATTTCGGTTATTTGGGTCAATGTATACATAGTTGTGTGCAAGATATATGATTTTATGAGTCATGTCAACGAATGGTTTGTTGTCAGAATTTGAATCCCCTATATTATTCAAAATCCATAAAATCTTTCTTAAAATATTATATTCGTACGTTACAAAGGCTAGACTGTTATATTCAATTGGTCAAATCAACATATTTGGCAACTTTAGTCGCTTTCGAGCTAACATATCTATATATATATATATATATATATATATATATATATATATATATATATATATATATATATATATATATGTATATATATATTTATATATATGTTAATTTTTGATTATATATGTGTGTATATTTACATGTAAATACATCTATCATAACATATATAATAATATCTCAGAGGCTGCAAGAGTGGTTTACATGCATCGCTGATCACTTATGCATTCCACTTGCCCAACCTTTGCTGATTATATGAGGCGCAAAATGACATTACAGACCGGCTTGTCAGTTAAGGATGATGGATGTGGTGCAAGATAGGCGTGACAACCCACCTTTCGGCATGTCAATTTTGTCTAGTGTTGAGAATAACCGGTAACGTTTGCATATATATATCATTCTCATTATAGGGCTACTGATGTGCCTTATTGCATAGTATTGTCCTGCATTGACTAAGTCAGCATAGTTTGTAGTCTGTTTTGACTCGCAGCTATGACTCTACATATATAATTGGACTTGCTGTTTTATGGTAAGCCTGACACTAGGGATCGTTAAAATTATATATGAGTTTTCTTGCGTCTTAGTAACGGAGCGACGGCAGTCCAGAATCTGAGCGAATGGCCACACAATTTGTTCGCTACCTACATTTACTAATATATGATGTATTATGTAATTAACAAAATCTGACGAGTGATGTTGCTACAGGATATAGTACATTTGTGTTTTTTCGCACTGTAGCTTCAAACATGCCGTATAATCGTAACTATCATTCTCTGAAGTAACTTAACCCCTGCTGATGATGGTATAAATCCTGAAATGCTACTGTTAATATCACGTAAGGCAACTATGGGGTCGACGCAATAGACCTTGGGTACATGGGCTGAAGCTGTCTCATTATAAATTCCACGCTTCAAGAAGAGCAGTCAGAATGTACCTCCTGTTTCCGGTCACCAATATTTATCATTATGATCTCTAGAGAGCAATTATATTGCTATTATCAGACGGCTTAAACCGTTTTATGGTTTAAATCCGGTAAAACTTATCAATTTCTGAGAGTTGCTCGTATATATCGTTTTATCTGTAGTTAAACACCGCCTGGTTATATTAGGCTGTCATAAAAGCAGCACCAGCGCGCACTATTAAGTGCAGCCAATAAAGTCAAGAATTATCGCGTAGCATAGAACTATGTCGCAAAAGTGTCGCGACGCTATCATGGACAGGCGGTTATCATTATCAATACAAAACTTCTAATGTGTTAGTTCTACTGGCTACATGCGTCCAACAGATGATGACATTTTTAAATCATTTAAAGTTTCCGATTCAGCATCGTACATTAAATCCTTTAATGTTTTTTCTTTCTAGGTGGTTGTTCTCTGTACACGCTCCTGTGGCTACTTCGATTTTCTCGAACTAGATTTAAAACTTAATATCATGTCGGTGTGCCAAATTGCATCTACGTTTTCGTAGAATAACATCCATACTGATACCAACGCATGATGTATTGGAGCGTATAAACTACTTAACATTATCTATTGTAGTTGTTCGATTTTCTAGATGGTATAAGTGGTGGCGCAGTTTTATATCATATTCTTAACAAAGTTAATGTTCATCATTGTCCGAGTAACTTTACATAACAAGACTACACCGTTATAAGGCATGACGCGTTGTTAAGCAATGCGGTGCGGCCATATCATTTCATTGTGATACTATGCTGTCTTTGAAGCTACTACGTAGTTCAAATGGGCTTCCATATTTTGACAGAAATGTTTTGATCGTTACACTGAAGACATTGGAAATGGGCAAGACCTCATTCCTCGGCACTCAAATAATGCTGTTTAACGATATTCTGTCCCATCCGTTACTCACGGAATGCTGTCAAATGTTACAAGCAATACTTAGATATCTGCTTAGGCGTAAATCATACTCATATATTCTCCTAAATTGATAATTTAAAACCATAATATCGCTCTAATGCGAATTATGAGAGGTTACGATACAGCATCAGGGTAGAATTGTTCGGAAATACGTGCCGCATTTCATTCCGCGGATCATAACCGATATTTGAATCGGAATATTCATTACAAATGCACGCAAGTAATCATTTTGATGGTTGTCATTATATGTTGCTCTATCAATCACGCGTTGACCACTCGGCAGAGAGGACAGGAATGCCGGTACAGCGATGTTCCGAGAAGCAATCAGCTCAAATGCATTTTGTACGTAGGTGAAATTGCACCAAATAATTCTCACAAAATTCTTCATCTACTAGTCTTTTTAAGATCGTGGAAAGCAGAGGGATTTCAATATACTACGCTGGGAATAATTTCAAATTCTAAACCTCCATCTTTTTGGCAACTTATATCAGCGAGAAAGCAACAATTTGCTTGCAACAAGAGTCTGTTGCGGACTATAACAGATGCAGCACTAATACTTTACAGACCAGTTTGTTATCCACACGGCAACTTGGCAACACACGGCAACAAATCCATATTCTGCTTAGTGCATCAAGGTAGCGGTTAATATATAACATATAACATTCAACGAATACACCCGAACTGAATTATAGTTTCTGTTTCAATACTTTGCCCTTTTTTCGCAATCACAAGCAGATCCGCACCCTTATCGCTGTTATACTAGCTCGATGGAAATATAGTCATTCCCATTGCATGCCACCACTCACCAGTCTCTGATCTTAGAACGTTTACAGCATGGTGTTATCTGGCCTTAGCACGTAACTTGGCTATGCTGCCCTTGACTCTTAATAGCCTTTCAGATAATGTGATACATGATTGAACGGCTTGATCACAACAATTTGGGGCTGCTTAACTCGTAACCGGGGAATACTGTTTCCCACTTGTACTTATGCAAATTTTAGCGGTCACACTAAGTGACAAGGTAAAGGAACTAATTCGTCAACTCTTCACAGCAACAGGGCGACTGCGACATCAAAGTTTGTAAGCAGTCTAAACATAAGAATATTCCAAATGGTAAGTGTCTGATTGCGTCGCATTTATGACGTCATAAAACCTGAAATGTTATTAGGTTTATGAAAAAATTTAATTACATCTCTTCGAACATCGGATATGATTTAAGGCACTAAGCCACAAAGCTACGCCGCAAATGACATCACGGCAGTTACCGATATCGATTTTTTCCTCTGGCTTTCTTTTCTAATGATATAAAGATGCTGGTCGGGTATCACGCTTAGTATATTTACGATGCTGTGTGATCATTATATATCGGTAATGTAATGATTACCACATTCCAACAATAGGTAATTAGATGTGTGGTGAGTAGAGAGTGACCGAGATAGGGCACTGTTTTTGACCTACCAATAGCTGTGTTCGCACACAACAACCATGACGTAATGAAAATTCGTGGGTCACGCAGGCAAATTGCTGCAGTCTTTTTTAGCAGGCCTTTGCACAAAGCCAAATTGCCCTATTATTGGTTATCCAATGAGTAAGTGGGCTAATCAGAACATTTAGTAACACTGATGTCATCACCGCGGGCAAGGACATCCACGAAAAACTATATTCCGGGGTTTTAATGTATTATGTATGCACAACACCTTCTCGAAAAAGGAACTTTATGTTGCATAGCAAGTGGCTCCTTGGATAATTAAGAGCCCTCGCATACTAATGGAGGCCCTCGCACTAATGGAGGCACGTAATCAAACAGGTGTCGAATGGGCTTGTCCGAGCACTATAAACCGGAGATCAACCACTGTAAAGTGCGCAAGAGCTTCATGTTTGCGGCGCTGAGGACTGGAAAAGTCTACTTCTGTCGAGTTGCCAGTGTACTGATTTGTCGCCGAACATGAAAAGCAGTTGTGACCGGTCGTAGTGGATAAACAATAAAGTCAAATAAAGATGGACATAATAGGGTGTATGCTGTATGTAACTGACGTTTTACCATCCTAGTAATATCGCCATGTTGCTGCAAGCGAGGTGATACTGATTGCGGTTTTCGCTTCTAATAGTTCATAGCAAATCGGGGGCAGCTATTGAAATCGTTTATGATGGTGTCATTAGGGATACCATGCAAAGGTGTAAGTTGATACATTGTGGGGAAATATTCAGTACTTGGACAATCGCTCCTTTGTTCCCAGAGCAAAAGATATTCATGCTGCTGCGCTAATGCAATTGCGTGCACGATTTAATTATTTATTTTCCTAGGCGCTAATACAACCCATCTCTTCATGATTTAACGCCATTTCCCATGAAGTCTTCTTCTCTCTTTGGAAGCGCGCCATTTTGTTCTTAAAGCGAATGTAAATTTAGCTAATGCCGCACCTCTAGTCGCAAATGCAAACAATCATTGCATGGTGTGAAACAATTTCCAATAGATCGGCGGTGATGATGTTTGCTGCCTGCTACTCCAAGCAGTATGATCTAGAGAACATTTACGTTGTCAAATTAAATAAAGGTAGATTTTTCCAATCGTAGCCAATAGTCACGAACTTCTTATGTATTAAATGATATTGAAACGGGAAATATTATGCATAGGTCAGAGGCAAACAACCAAAGGTTATCGCCTTTTGCCGAAACCGTCCCATTGCCTCAAAGGAATGGTGGGGGCATGACACAACAGGTTATGATAAATACCCCTAAGGGAGCATTATCTTGGGTGATGGTAGGTATCCAGTTTTAGTATAAGCAATCAAACTAACTGCTGGTTTGCCGCTGACATGACGTAAGCTTACTGAATATACCTGGTAGAAATCTCATGGCAAATTAAGATAGTGCCCCATGCAAATATTGTCGAAACATCGGTTCCATTCTGAGCAACATAGCGGAGGTATGATTAACTCCAAGGATAGGCTAGTGTGCGATATTAAACTCCAAAGGTCAATGCAATGTCCAGTGAGCCACCGTGACAGCATATATATATCGCCATCCCTTTTTTCATGGTCTTAAGAACACATCTTTTTAAAAATATGCAACCGAATGTGCAATAGTTATTTATACAATTCGTGAAGATTCATGTACGACTGAATGCGAATGACAAATATATCATGATGAACAATTACTAGCTGCTTAACAAAGCCAACCTTTAATATTTGTATAAAGGGTTCCCTTGCCATGAATATGACCCCTGTCAGCGCGAGTTCAGGGCAAATATATGAATGTTTTTTAATTGCCAAATCGACTCAAGACAGGACAACCCTGCAGTCGGCACTTATCTATTGACGTCGAACTTAATGTCATCATTTACGTTACCCAAATCAGTATATAAACATTATGTTTCAAGCAGATAGGGTCGGTTTACTTTTTTGTTTGCTAACATTAGGGCATGGTGCTACTTACAAACAAAATGAAATAGCTAGAAGTAAAAACATTACCGCACGACGTCATTACGATGTTTTCAGAATTCGGTAACCCACTCGCGACAGTGCTCAGAGCAAATATATTGGAGCATTATGTAACAAGCTACGGAGCATACCCTAGTACTGATACTAGTGATAGCGGATTACACTGAGTGGGACTTCAAATATATCTATGAGGCAATATGTATGCCAATGAAGATAAAGCAGGACATCTTTAATCCCCATGACCGGCAATATACACCAAATATAACCGAATTTAGGGTGATGGAAATCTGAATCCACGTGATTGGGTCCAGTATTCATAATCCATGTCGTTAACCAGCCAAGCTATTCTGTGTAAGCCTGTGTGTGTGTGTATGCTTTTTAACCATTCCACTCTGTCCATGTTCGTGAATGCGACGTCTGTTAAGGTAATCTTCGAGGGGTAGGTAACCCGTCATTCACTTAAATATGACGGTATCCCCGCAAGTATCTGGTATTATATCAAGTTGACCTTTACTAGTATAGTACATTATATATATGATATTACATTGTGCAATTTTGAAGTTTCTTGTGCTGTCATAAACGCATGTCAAATAATCAAAATATTTGAAGTAGGACACACCAGTAAAACGTTACATGATTTTATACGTTTAGATTGGAAAATAGAGGAATACTGTGGTAGGGCTGCGCAGCTGTGTGGTAAGTTTTGGTATTCTGCGATTGGCACGTAACCCGTCATTCACATGGTGGTTTTTGCCTCTACTACGGAAGTCTTTATGCACTGCCATAATTCAACAGTTTGAAGGCCAACTGCAACGGAAGCACGCTCATTTATTCTCGCTACATAAGAAATTGCAAAGACACGATTCTGCTAAAATCGCATGAACATTAAAGTACGCGTTCAATTTAATAATAACGACGATTTGCTCAGTGACTTGTTAATAAATATAAGATTTTGAAGTCACCCCTCTAGTACCATCGGTCTTCCATATTTGTGATATCATAATGTGTATGCACAGCTAAATCTAACATATACCATGAAACAGCCTTGCACTAAAACGCCATAGTATTGACCAAGTAATTGTGTGACGGAATGCAATGCAAAGTTTACGTCACATATTATCTTAATATGATTTAATGACAAAGGTCTTGGCGCACCATTACCGATTCAGCACAACAATATCGACCTTAGCAGCTCGGTTAATTCGCTGCTGAAGGTGGGGCGTGACATAGTTAATTCTATCCTTCGATTCTACCGTACAGATATATCTACCTTACCATTGTTTTTTTCTTAAGTATAACAGAACGTAATATCTAGAATTATTTGGATCGCATAAAGTGCAAAGCGTCTAAATATATTTCACAGAAGTAAATTAATTAAACTTATTGCTTTCTAGCGGTATTGCACTATACAGTTGTTCGTTCCATCCGTTGGTATTTAAATTGGGCAGATGACTGTAGTCTTTAGCAAAACAAACCTCAGAACAATGAGCAAAATTGTACAGGTCTCAAATGCGTCATCTGTCGTCCTCGCATCCTGCAAACGACTAATGTAGCGAATTTTCTCAGGAAGTGAACGGTGAGTATGGAAACCAATATAATCGTGCGTAAGAAAGGCACATGACGGCCACATTGCATATTTTGTTCTAACAGCCAAGTGGTTTCTTATCTGGTTGCATTGAATAAGAAAGTGGCATGTACAGCTGTATATATTGACATATTTATGTACATATATATATATATATATATATATATATATATATATA
The DNA here is from genome assembly GCA_034190875.2 of Urechis unicinctus. NCBI lineage: Eukaryota > Metazoa > Annelida > Polychaeta > Xenopneusta > Urechidae > Urechis > Urechis unicinctus. The sequence continues at coordinate 17,335,410 of CM067352.1, read as the reverse complement.
TATATATATATATATATATAGATATATATATAATGGTATATATATATATATATATATATATATATATATATATATATATATATATATAGATATATATATATATATAGATATATATATACATAGATATATTAATGTCTATACATATATCCAAGGACAAAGTACTGCTCATTGCCATGTATCCAAATAATCACAGCTTGGCTTGTCGTTCTGGTTGTAGACCTTATTTGAAAAATATGCTCAGTCTTTAAAGTGTTCACATGATTTTCCTCTCGAAGCTTTTTTTTGGCGCAGATTAGATTTATAATTGCTGTTTATGCTTTGAATAGCAACGAGTTTTTCATAAAAGCAGGCAGTGAGAAAGAATCAAGAGGGAGAAGGTATAAGCGACTAGACGGGTCTTAGCAGAGGTGTACGATGAGCCTTGGATGGGACTACATTGGATTTTGGATAGGCAGATATGAAGCTTCAGGGTATACCTATAGCCTGTGGTGGCAGTAGTGAATTTGCGCCGCATGGTGCTGTCAGCATCGCTAAGACCACTGCAATACGGGCAGGGCAGGAGTGTGTGGTGTTCAGCGGAAACAGAAACACTACCCAGCGACTACCATTGTAGAGGGCGTGCATCGCCTGGAAAATGACAAGTCCGTACTTGTCACATGCGTATATTTATGATTATGGGTGGTAGTGTGCGCGAGTATTAGTGTCTTCAACAAATTAACTTGATCAAACACCTGATATGTTTTTAATACATGCAGCCCGTATTCACTTACTTTAGAGATCAATGTAACGAGTTAGGCTGTGTCCAAACGTTGTTGTCATCCGCATCCGATTGCAAACGTCCATCATAACAGTTGTCCCAAGCTGGCTTGAATCTTTTGTTTTTGGCTGACATTCGCGATTGGAGGACCCCGTTATATATAATGGACCCATGTTTGTAGAAAATTGCTCTTTGGTGTATATTTTAATGTGCATATTCGCCTGATGTTATATGGATATGTATGAGTGAATATATTTATGATTGTTTAGTTGTTGTATATCGCATTATATTTATGAGTAAGGATCTTTGAACTACGAGATCAAGCTACTGAGCTCTCCGGTTGGAAACAGTTGTGTCTATAGGTCACTTTGACCTTTTTCTGGTATCGTGATCGGAGTCACTGCGGGTAGTGATCCAGTGGTGGGTTTTTTTTACCGAGTGCCCCAGTCAGCTATTCGTGAATCTAGAACACGTGACATGTTTGCCGTCATACTGAGTGACAGGGGTTGGAAGGTAGTTATCGTATTAGCGTCGAGATTATTTGTTGTTTATATTTGATTCGAGAGTATTTTATGTCTTTGCGGCAACTATGATGGTTTGTCGTCAGTCCACGCTGAGCTGTCGAACGGAAAGTTCGAAAATAATGAAATTGTTCCGTACTACTAGTCTATTTTTCTTGCCGGTTCAACACTAGCCAGCAATAGTGAATGTCTACCCCAGGCCAGTTACCTCGCTCTAGAAGGTTATTGACAAACCAATAACAGCAAATACATCGTGGACATGAAAGATCAAAGACGGCAAACGGCGCCGAAAGATCAAGGACGGTAAACGGCGCCGAAAGATTAAGGACGGTAAACGGCGCCGAAAGAACAAGGACGGTTAACGGTGCACAAGCTGTGCGAGACTAACTGTTTAGGTTGCCTAAAGAAGGGCACATTTATGGAACTGACATTTATTCATATTGCACTTATTATTGTCTTATTTACTTATTTCAAGCCTATTGTGCGACGTGTTGTGGCAGCGGAAAGGCTCTGCGAAACGACAGTTTCCCACTATTATAAATCGCAGTGACGTCAGCCCAGTATTCCCATGTGCTTCTGCGTATCTCACCACATCAATTACACGAAGTGAACCCTCTTAGCGAGGCTATATACTCTTTGATAATACCTCGATGAAGAATGTGATGAAGCTTAAGCATGTTTGGCCATTTGCCGCTTACACGATCTAATGTATATGCCTTACCGGGGTTTATGCGGGTACTTCAAACGCCCCCCCAAAAAAATGATGCGATATGAATGTACAGCTTACCCATGCTTCTGAGTATAAGTAACACGATTTGGCGCGACCTAGATTGTTACAACAGAGCGAATCTGGAGGTAATAATTATCACGTAGAAGCAAACGATGTATCGGATATAGGCCAAAACACACTAGATATTGTCATAACAAGCAATAGGTGTATGTATTCGCTATGAAGAAGTCCGATACCAATTCTATTGTATAATGCATAATCAATGATTATGTGCTTCAACGTTTATGTATGGACTATTTATTCTGTCCACCTATACCTTAGTAGCGAAGGAGTATCATTCCACCTAAATTGGGCCCAGCTACTGCTATCTACACGCAATAAACAGTGTTGTTCAAGAAGAATAGAACTATGTGATTCCCTTAAAATAATTTACTGCCAGTTGCTGCTAACTCTTAATTAGCTCTAAGTACAAGATAGAATGAGCCTAGTCCATACAAAAAAACACCAAGGGACAATACGAGCATGGCCGTTCCGTATAAGCACAATATATGCCAATATATATGCAATATGTGGCGTTATTTAGGGCTGCCCAGTACATTACGTCTCAATGTACGTATTCGTGCGACCTCATTTTGACATTAGGTTGCGCACCGCCTTTGCAGTTGTCATCAATAATCACCTAAGGCTGATAAATAGTTGGCTGGACATTTAATATGATAGGGAACATAACAGTTCATAGTTTAGCGGCATTTTGTGTTTTGCACTTGAAACCCATTTTGATTCGCAGATAACCCGGTGTCTTAGTATTGGGATAGTGTCGTTATTTGAAGTATTGCATTAGTCGCAGATAACTATTTGTAGTAGTGCCTCAATCACCTATCCGTACTGCTATGTGTAGCACATTACTTGGGGGTTATCATATATTATTACTGACTCTTCTCCCTCAGTATTGCAATGTCAACGATATTTGAGGAGATAAGTAGCATCAACTTTTCACGTTCCGATTGTCAATGATGGTAAAAGCATTCCACACGCAAAGAACACTGTCAAAGGTCTTATTGCCCGGCTAATAATTCCTTATTATGCCTACATAAGACAATCTAATGTTGACTGATGTCAGCCAAAATATCTTAACAATGCATTATGACAGCATTTCTGACGGCCATGAGGACTAATAAATTTCAGTTTGGGGTCCCTGACGGAAAATAAGGGTGTATCGTCAGCAATACACCCCTGGATAACGGTAAGGAGCATGACTATTTCATGCAGGTCGATTCGTGCTTGATGCTACACATGACATTGAGTTTTACGAGTAGTGAACGATAATGAGCTATCGTGCCAAGTAGCATTAGTATTCTCAAACCGGTACAATGGATGTTTGAAGGACTGGTATGCACGAGAACAATGCTGCGGGTACCATAATTTCGGTGGTAAATTGACATTGCAATTCCAACATGTCAAAAGCAACTTGGTGCAGCAACTCCTCAAAAAAGCTATAGAAGGATATGTAGACGGATATATATAACTATATAAATATATATAAATATAAATATATATATGTAATATATATATATATATATATATATATATAAATGTAAATATATATATATATATATATATATATATATATATGTACATATGATATATATATATAGATTTATGCGTATAATCATAAATATATGTGTGTGTATATATATATATATATATATATATATATATATATTATATACATATATATATATATATATATATATATATAATATATATATATATATATGTATGTATTCTGATTACGGCACATGGATGTATTGTGTTGCATGCTTACTGTATTTGCAACAGGGCTGGTATTACCAGGGTGCAGGTATAGAATAGCACTAGCATGGTGTCACTTCGTCTTAAACAGCCGTTTTTAAAGGATTGGCCGCTGACACGAAATGGCTCAGCTTGACGCATATTCTGTTCGCTCACTTATAGTAATTTGGCAAACTCTGATTGAGGCAACTGCTTACTTTTACTTTTGTGTTGTAAATGAAACTCTTTAGCACGATTTGCTTACCGTTTCAAAATGTATAGTTGAATGGACGTTGGCCGTAAAGGTGTAACAAATTGAGTGATGAAGTTCATGGCTACATAATGCTATGCTGCAATTCGAGAAATCAACGCGCGCTTTGTATTACTGTGCTCGAACTATAATATATACTGTCGCAGAGAAAATGCTCACAATTGTTATGGACTGGTTTGTCTTTGTTGACATTATATTACCCGATCATATTTGTTTAATGGGTTCACTAACTACTTGTCTCTACTTAAAAACAAACAAAATGAATTCCGTAATATCAACTTCTCATTAGCGGCACATGGGTGTATGTACCTCTTATTACACGCGTAATACACACCAAGGTGCGTTTGATTACAGGCTATTATTTATATGCGGTGGTTTTTTGTGTATTGACATATATCAAAATTGCAATATGTGTATCATTAATATGTAGTATCAACGTAACAAGCCGTGCATGATTTAACTAAGTTCACTACTTGAAAACAATGATTTAAAAAATGCACTGTGTATTGTAGTTGTATCGTATCTTTTGCATTGAACCCTCTCATTCCGTTGGCAGTATAAAAAGAGGAAACTTGGTACCATGGAATGTAATTAATGACATAAACTACACAATGCGTCTTATATAGTGAGTTTCGAATTTGTACAGCAGCAGGGAATGTCACAGGTATTATATTATATAAGTTAGCGAAGTGAAAAAAGACAGGGTAGCATGGAAACGCATTTATGTCCTTAGCTAAAGTAAATGCCTTTGTAAACTTATTTATCGACCACAAATAAAGTTAAATAACATACGTAAACGCGATCAATATACTGTGCATTACGAGATATGTCATTCAGACAAATCTTGTATGTGTTATTTTATAGGATATTGAGTAACCATCGAGTGAGAAAAAGACATTGTAGCATGGAAGGTTTGCCAATATTTTTTTTTTACATTATGACGCATTAGGTCCTCCTAGCTAAATCATAATGATGCCTAGATATGTCCAACCAGGCAAAGCGTAGGGGACGGTCATATCGAGCACAAATAAAGTTAACAATAACATACTCACCAAACAAAAAAAGTCAGACACCCGAATAAAAGAATTGACAATCGTTGACTGCAATAAACATACTGTGCAAGGATGTACGAGATTGTTACATGCTACATTAATCTTGTATGTGTTTATTTCCGAGGGGATATTGAGTTACCAACGATAACTTCGTGTCAGGGTCGATGAGTTTTGCAAACCTTGAATACAGCTCCATCATCAAGATACGATAAACTTATAATCCTGGGATTTTACATTAAAAAATCTAGGAATTATGCGACGGTGAATATTGTAAATATTCGCTATAGCTGTCCAGCTCACTGTGAACGCGATCGCCCTTTGGTCAATAATCCGTTGTACAGATCCTAGTCGCTGGATGCAACACGACATTATTGAGACATTATGTGGGCAAGACCAGCAAATAAAGATGAGGCATGTTTCTTGCCGCGAAAGTAACTAATTAACTTCGTCACTGTTGACTGTAAGATGCAATGTTATTGCGTACGTATCAACGACTGTTTGATTCTCACATTGTTGATAAACCTTCCTACTAGCGTGATGGTATATTCAGTTCAATATAGCGTTCGATTCGTTTGAGTTATAACTCAGTGAAATCAATGAAAATCATTCATTTGAGTTAGCTGACGTCAGAGATGATGCTATATGACTATGGCCTTGCCTAAAGCTCAGGACTATATCCCTTCTTGGCACATGGAGACGTTATCTTTTTATGAGACGGCCTGACATAGATAGCATTCTCTAATTCCCAGCTCGTCCTTGAGAGTCTCATCTAAATCGATGACGTATTCTATAGTGCGGTGCAAATATTATAATTGCTGCTGGGTCATAAATGTACAATAGATGCTATAGACATTGTTTCGGACGATACATATGCTCACAGCAGTCAAGATTGGCGTAGTTGCCCAAAAAACAAAGGGGTAGAATTGTAGCTTTTATAACGGTCATGAGTAGTTGTACATCATACGCACCGGTTATTCATTTATTATATTTCAGTTGTCGGTAAGCGATTGGCTTGTTGTTTTCTACAGCAACACACAAGCCGCATATTTAATAGCACCTTTGTATTCTCCGCTGTGGTCAATAAACAACAAGTGCTTCTAATCTATGCTGCTAGTAATCGGAACCTCCAAACATTAGTGTGAAGTCGAAAGTCTTGTTAGTGGCAAATGCATTTCTGCAAGTGCTGAGTAATGTCACAAGCCAATTAATAAACTTAACTAGCAAGTAACTCGCGCTTAAGTTTCATTTTACAAATGATAGAATATCAAATAATTCTGGCGAGCTATGATAAATATGTTGCAGATGCGGTCGCGAATCCAGTTACCTAACAGAGGTATTCAAGTGATGCAGCGCTTCATTGCTTGTACTTAATGGCGAGGACAATAGGAATGTAACATTACGATTGAGTCATGAGAGACATTACGTCTGTGCAAATAAAAAGGATTGAACCGCGACATCTATTATGTATCACTCGTAAACGTCAGTTATCACTTATGGATCTGCAACCCGACCATTTACTCGCATCAATGGATTTTTTATCGCTGCGATTGAGGTCAGCAAACTTGTGTCAAAAGCAAATATTTTCTGGGTGAGCAGTAACATTTTACTGGCAATATTTACGCATAGCAATCGTTTTCATCTATTACTGTCACAATATCATTGCAGCGTTGTAAACAACTGAGGCATAATTAATTCGGTTTAATCGTATTCTACACGTTGTTAACAAATAGTATGAGCCGGTCATAGTCGGCAGCAAAGAAGAGAACTGCTATTTAGAGCATAAAATCATATGATGGCAATTATTTGATTTGAGCTCGGTTTGAAATCATTTTGCAATATAATACACTATAATCGTACATTCTGTAAAAAGAACGTTGTGATGATATTCTAAAACAAATTCACACGCAATGTCTGGTAGCTAATTACTTCAAACAATCTAGGTTCCCTCACAATCATGAACTGATGCATTTGAATGTTCGAAGCATTTAAGAAGCTAAACTGGTCGGACAAAATGATAGCAATAATATGCAATGTTTCATCCCTCAAGTGCCCGATATTGGAGCTCATTAAAATCTGGTGCTTGCTTATCTTTGACGCCGCTGCTGTCTCTGTTGTAGTTTATAAAATGTAAGGTTTGCACTAGACCCCTTCGTATGGTACATTGTGCGTAAGGCACTTTGAAAATAATGCCACAATTTTGTTATTTAAAAGCTCTTTGCATAAACGACACTGCAGTAAATAGCAGTTAGACCGTTTTATTGCCTTCAACATATTACCGAAGATTATTACAGGGGGTCAAATTAATCATTATTTGCTATGCTATGATGTATTGAACAACTAGTCATAAGTAATTCGGTTAATCTTATTCTACACATGAGACAGTCGTTGTTAACTAATTTGGAGTTGAAATACTTATCAATCTGAACAAATGTTGCGGACGGAATAAGAAAGATATGGTATTTGTTTCTTATATTTGTCGTCGTGCGATGCCTGTTGAATGCTGATTGACATTCTATCACTGCCATTTGGCGACTTAATGATGTCATCTGATCAAAACTGATGATGTCATGTAAGGTATAGCTTCACAGTTATGTAACCTAAAATGACGCATATTGACTCCTGCTATGTTACTGGGATGCCGGTAGTTACCCATGATTTTCTGTAGGAATGCGGAATTCGGCTTTATGATTGAATCAATTCGCATCTATATCCATGCACTACATGAATGTATATAGATACCTCTTTGGCCCAAAAGGCATCTTCCTAACTCTAGCCACATTTGGAATCTAATGGCAAACGATCCCTTCATGAGGCTGCTGGGAGGGTTGTGGCTGTGATATCCCAACCAACTAAGCAACGAGAGAGGCTTAGAAATAGTTAATACTAGCTAATTCTGTTTCTGAGTCACCAGTTTCATATGCCAAAAGTGTCCATTAAGAACCATCAGGCAGATCTCAATTTATTTCTGCGGATCGTTCAACAATTTATCAAATATGCCTTGACGGAGGCTGAGAGGCCAGCTTATTTTAAGAGGCTGATTCTCTGACCTATAAAGATTCAGCTCACGTGGCTCTCGCTCACTTGTCTTCTGGGTTTGATGACCGCTGAATACTGTGTGTACCCTGTCTCGGTAGCCGCCCCAATTAGCACTACCAAATGTTTTTTAAGTCTTTGTGGGTGACACATAGACAAGTGGTATGGTTATCATTATTAGATCCATATTTTAGATATGTCCTTAGCTTATTAATATATGCTATATATCATATCACTCGGAAAAAGTAGCCTTCGAAACCGCGATGGTCCGGTTATTATAATTCACTACTGAAGGGAAACGTTAGGCCAAATTGTGGATACTGTTTGATGTTTATCTACAAGAAAAAGCAAACCTTTGTTTAATTTCATGCAGCATCGAACAAAGAAGGCTAGTTCGAAATAATCAGATGCATTTAAAGAAATAGCAGAATGCAGAATGGTACTCCTACTCTTAACCGAAATAGATAATTAGTTAGACATGGCCCCAGTACACATTGCTGTGATAACAGCTTGCTACAGGTATTTGTCGATTGAAGGCAACTGCGCTTCGCCTTATGCATTTATGTCGAAAAACTTGAATGAGAACACCAATGTTTGACTTGAGGATTTCTTATGGAGTTTTGCTTACTCTGTATATATCCCAGCACCCGTTTTGTTATATTTCTCCTATTTGGTAAGTACTATGGGTGTGCCAACATAGGGGTGGTGTATTTAATTTTATTATCATCAGCGGTATTGTATGTCGACTAATCATACATCTTAACAGATGCTTCAATTGCAGTATACAATTAGTAAAGTAATATAGACAAAATTGCAACGATAAAATCTGCCATTTAAGGGTGACACATTATATGAGGGGATATATGAGACGAGTGTGATACATCCCTCCACACGGAATGAACGCAATCTCTGTTCGTGCTGACCGCTTAACTCATGTAACAGGCGCAAAACATCCAATTCTGTTTTATGTGTGTTGTAATTTATCACAGAAGCGTTACGACAGCATTTCCTGAATATCTTCATGACCGATTAAGTGTTAGTAAGGGCGCCCAAGGGAATGAATGTGAATGGCTAACGCTTAAAAGAATGTTGGAAATTGGAAATCGATCCATATGTTGGTAGGCAGTTTCACATTGAAAAAACATTCATAGTGCCAAATGTTTTTATACATGCTTCGCTCCCCGTCCCGTTTCTCCCAATACATATACATGTAGAAATATGTATTCGCCAATGTCGATTTGGCATACACATCACCCTAATCGCCTAAACTTTCACTGGGCAAAGTCATAGTTATAGATAATATGAGTTCACTGGCTTTGTGAAGCATTTATACAGCTTACATAAAAAAAAACTTTAAGCCTCCGCTGCTTTCGCAATATGTCGAATCCTTACTGTAATGCAAAGTATCAGTTTTTTAATTAGCCAAACAAGCCTGAACGTTTCGAGTTAATACGACGGTAATGAATCAATCACGTATCATGAAGACAAGTGCTTCATTTACAATCAAATGTCCAATAGTGTAAGGGTACGCATCATGCTACGCAATGCAAAGAGTTAAAAGCAAATGTCAGTTAAGTGGTTAAGGACAACATTTAAAACGAAAAGAAACAATGTTCAATACCGTTCCTTTAGTCACTATAAATATGTTGTGAAGGTGATGGATGAGGACAGTTGCGATGCTTCTCCCTGCCAATACCGCTGCCCGCTTAGCTCATAGGCGGTGTAAGACTTCTGGGACGAGAAGGTGCCATGGGGCTAGGGCCTTCATGCAACGCATATCACCAGACCACGGGTAATGTAACAGCAATCTTTTCTTTAACATATGCATAGACACACGCCGGTTATAATCATTATATTAGTTGAACACAGTCACACTGTTTTGTTCATATCTCATCCTACTCCAATTCTTGTTTAACAGAATCTCTTTGAAATTGATATAACGCTCATAATGAACATGTTTCTTACATCATTACTCGACGAGTACTTCTGACCGGTAGGGATTAATAGGGCGAGACATCGGTAAATATGTTGAAATTATTTTCTTAATTTCCGTTAAATATTTTTCGCCATTTACGCGAAATTGTATCATGGTCATAATGTCTTCGCTACAAAACAGAATGAATATGTCAACTGTTTGGTATAAATACGGTCTCTCGTGACTTCATTGTTGATGGTGAAATACCATCAGATTATACGTTATATTAACCTGCTAATCGACTTAATTGTATATCCAATGAGCTATTTGAGCTATTAGCTATCTAAGAGCATCATTTCCAAAATATATTATAATATATTCAGCGGAACATTTTTTGTTTGGACCAAATTTACCCCTCACCCCTTATTTTCGATAAATATAGTACGTCAAAAAATAAGAAATTGTTAATAAGGTCTAAAATTATTTGAAAATTATTTTGATTAGAGATTCTTACTAAGGCAACTCTCATATGCACATATTGTCTGGGTATGAGCACATATCTTGCTGAAATATTAAGTTACAGATGCCTATCCTCCCTTTGGATCTATACACGTCTTGTCACAACAATTTGATTAAGATTTCCTTGGTGTGTAAATGACTGAGATATGTTAATCGACATAAGGCCAACTCGAGACACACGTAATCACCAACTCGAAGGCAATATTTATCAACCTACATTTTGTGCATGGGTACAGATGCGAGGGGATTTAATCAATCTGCCAGTCTCCACATACGAACAGCTTATCATGGCCGACCAACGGCATCCCGGAAACATTACAGGAGCCAACATCCGACATATTAGGTGGCTTAACTGTGGGGCTATACCTTACATGACGTCATTTGTTTTGTATTACATAATTATATCGCCACCTGGCAGTGGTAGAATCTCAATTAGCATTTATAGGCACCGCACTACGAAAACTCTAAGAAACATACCATATCCTTCTATTTGTGTCCGAAAATGTGTTCGAGAAGAGGTGAATAATCCGTTATGCCGTTAAATACATCATTGCTATGCAAATAATAATAAATAATTGATTTTCCTTTTAAATAACATTATCATTGTTCCAGTGAATAGCTGCGTCTATTACATTAACTGCTGATTGTTACACGTGATATGGGAAAGCCAAAACAAAACAGTCGTGTGCCACTTAACTTGCAAAATCATAGCACCACATTTTTCTGCCTCAACGACAACCGCAACGTCAGTAAAAGTCCGCTAGTAATATTTTCTATACTATTTGCTCACAGCGACTGTCTCATGTGTGGAATAAAATATGAATTATGCCCCGGTTGTTTACACCACTGCAATTATATTGTGAATGTGATGTATGAGGACGATTTATATTCATAAACATTTCGATTAAAGTGTTTTTGCTTACCAGGCGAACATTTGCTCTCTACACAAAGTTGCCGACCTCAATTGCGGCCATGAAATATCAATGTGATGCGAATCGTCAAATCGCTGACCATAAGAAATAAGTCCTATAAGGAATAAATTTATGGTATTTGCGAGTGATGCATGATAGATTTCACGGATCAATTCATTTTACTTGAACAGGACAATTTATATGTGATACAAGGTTACTGGGACGTTATATCACTCCTGCTTCAATCTCTCTGTAACACGGGGATACCTCTTTTTGGTAACTGACTTCACGATAGCACCAGCAAGATATTTATCATATATCTGCTAGAATTAATTTTGATATTGTATCATTGGTAAAATGAAACTTAAGCTAGTCAACATTATCAACTGGCTTGTGAAAATTACTAAGCACTTGCAGAAATGCATTTGTCATTAACCAGACTTTTGGCTTAGCTCTAATGTGTTTTAGGTTCCGATTTCTAGCCGCATAAATTAAAAGGCCACAGCGGGCAAAACAAGTGGCTGCTAGTATGCAACTGAGGCAATCGTACCGTTTTCCTTCATATAAGAACTGTCTTTGGTGTAAAATAAAGGTAGATCTAACGATCAGTTCGAGTTTTCCGCAATATATAACACTGAGTTGGAGTGTTAGCATAAACGTAAAGCACCGGACATGGAAATATATTTGTTTGCTTCAGTATACGCTGATCTGTACACTAAGCGTTCAAACTTCATGTTTCCATACATTTTAACCGTTAGTGAGTTTGGGCTAAAATCGTTAATATAGAAGTCCACATGTACTTCATCTGACTACTTACAACTTCTCTACGACGTGAATGCAAGACAAATCACTATTACTCTAGTTCTCTACTCCGGATAATGTCTCACACATTTTTCGAAGGGAGGTGACTTGTTCCTGCAATATAAGGCAACATCGTGCGCCCCGAAATGACAGTATTTTTTTGAAAACGGTACTATTTGCAATAAAGCGATCAATATATATATCTCCAGACGTAAAAAAATGGAGAGTACACACCCAGTAAAAATGAATTCAAGCGCCATAATGTGTTAGTAAGCGGTAGCCTTTCCTGTGTCAGGCTGGGATAACCGTAACGCGCCGTAACATAGTGCTTATGCGTTTTTCCAACTGCCTTTGGTTTATGCATAAATAGAGATCGCCTAAGATTAATCCTTTAAGATGTTCTTAATCGGTTCATATTCGTTGTATACCTTGCATATGTGCCACAATGAGAATTTGATCAAATTATTTTCGGAACTAAGAACATCGTCTTCTCTAAGTACGTGCGTGGACGCCCATTGCGTATAACTATCGTTGCCAGCAAATAGTACTTACTCTACCACCAAGCTCTTCAAAAATGATTTTGCGAACATTGTATGCACCTTCAATGGCAGCTGGGGAAGACGCGTTTTGTGTCAAGCGTATAATTATAAACGCAGCTTATAATTTTGAAATAGTCACAGCTGTTGCAAGATTTCTTTGATAATTTACAAACGTATAAATGAATCACTGTGCACTTTTTATGCACATGTGACGTGTCACTTTTCCTACTCGACATTTATGACATTGCCAACATTTCGACTAATGTACTTCCTATACTATTTGTCTATGATACCAATATGTTTATGTCTGGCAATAGTTTAGCTAAAATGATCAAGGATATGAACCTAGAGCTGCTGAAACTGGTTAGGCGGTTAAACGCTGCCAAGTTATTACTAAATGTTAGCTGAACGCACTATGTTACATTCAAATCCGGTCGAAATATTGTATCTCTCCAAACAAATCTGTATATAAACAATCAACTAGTAAATTGCGAAGAGTCAATAGCTTTTTAGGGATAAAACTAGACTCGAAGCTCTCGTGGAGCCAGCATATACAATATATCAAAATGAAGATATCCAAAAACATTGGTATCTTACATAAGGCATAATAAGTATTAAAAACATCTACTCATTATTCCTATCGTTCATTTATCCCTCTGCTTCATATTGCGTTGAAGTATGGGCCACTGCATCAAACAAAAATACTGTCAATACTAAAGCTACATTATCGCTTTATATACAAAGTTTATACAGGAAACATGCCACTTGCAGTCTCTGGTGTCTTCCAACGTATAGTAGGAATTGATGCCATCGGACCAGACAAGCTCATTATAATGGATTTATCATATTCTAAATCTCAAATAGCTCACAACAGTATTAGATATAAAAGGGATAAAGCTTTGGAAGGATGTGTGTACTCACGTCAATATATCCTGCTCATTCGCTGCTTTCAAATCAATTCTTAGGTCACACATTATGAATAGGGAATGACATCTATATCATGTTGTATTCGTCTATGTTTGTAGGTGCACATAAATTAATTTATATTAAATGCAAATATTGGCAAGCATAAACATTGCACCACTAATTGAATTTTAGGGAAAAACTATACAAGGATACCTCCATTGCCAGATGTCACATCCTCATGGTTTACAACCACGATTATAATTGTAATCTGTATGAATGTGTTGCTATGTTGTAGACAATAAACCTATATCATAAGTGAATGCTTAACTCTGAAAAGCAATGTGGTGGAGCCTTTCCTACATAGCCATAATGTTCAATACGTAGCTTTAATCCGAATATAAAACACATTGTCAATGGAGTTGTAATATTAGCCCTGCCATCTTTACCTTTAGGGAAGCAACAAATTACATAGTTGTCCGATCATGTAACATTTGATATTATCACTTGCAGAATATAAACATAATACACACTCACGGATATAAACGACATTGAACAAAAAGCGTTATGACGACATGTCTGGTCAATGTAAATAGACGACATGCCAACACGGTTAGAATTGATTGTGTGCCAAATGATTGTTGTTTTACTGTGCGAAATGTGATTAATGCAATCGATAATTTGGGGGGGGGGGGGGGGGGGACTGCATATTTGCTCTATTTTAAAAAAAAAAATAAACCTATTACACGTTTAGCTGACATGGTTGGTTATGTGTTGTTTTAGTAAATAACAAGACAACAGAATACCGACAAATGAATGAATCATCTGTGTGTATGTACAACGACACATGCCGCACATAAAAGCTACATTTCTTGCCCATTATCAACGAAAATCTGGACTGCTGCGCGCGCGCATGTATCGTCTGAAACAATGTCTATACTTTTCATTGTACATTTTTGTCCCAGTATCAATTATATTATTTTAACCACAATATAGAATACCCCAACGATTAGGATGTCACTCTCTAGGACGAGCTGGGCTTTAGAGAATACTATCTGTGTCCTTCTATCTCAAAAAAAGAAAACAGCTTTTTGAGCCAAGAAGGGAAATAAAAGTAGGCTTTTGGCAAGGCCATTGTCATAAAACATGTTCTCGGACATCAGCTGACTTAAATGTATGTTTTTAATATATGACATTGACTTGAACGCGATATTGTACTGAATAAACCATCATGCTAGCAACAACGTATATCAACAATTTCGCCTTTGACATGTACGCAATAACACTGTATCTCACAGCAACCAGTAACAAAGTTAATGAATTGCTTTCGCGACAAGTCACATTTGTGATCGTTAATTGCGTGATCGTCTGTACTTGCGGGCTGGTCTTGCAGTTGATATTTTGTCATGACAGCCATTCTCAATTATCTCCGAAATGCAATGCACGCAATGTCCCACAATGCATAAGCATGGCCGATGTGTGCAAATAATTAGCACTGATCTACGCATTGCAATCAACGTTAAACACATAATGTCTCAATAATGTCATGCTGCACCAAACGACATGAAACTGTGCAACGGATTTGTGACCAAGGGCTGGACAGCTATAGTGACTATTTACAAGTTACTTTCAAGGCTTGCAGAACTCATCGACCTTGATGTGGTTATCTACCTGAGAGCATCGCTTTTGAACTGACGACATTGATGATATCACATGCCCTGCATTCGCTGCATTAAACTTGATTTGAATAATGCAACATGGCCATGCGAATGCATTCGGAGGATCAGGAAGAACATGTGATAATATCAACTAAGCTATGTGTACGCGAAAATCCCATTGAAAATACTTAGCACTGTAAGACGATCGTGTCAATGTGTGATACGAGCATAATGATAATAGCTGTCTTACCTTCGAAAAGAATTATCTCGTCAGTGTCGTGTCGATTCAATGCTGTGAATCAAAATCATGAGGTGAGATATGATTGTGTATGATTGCTACCCTGGTGAAGCATTGGTCCCTCTCTATGTAGTGCTTGCTGTGATCTTTTAACGAAAACTATAGGCATATGTCATGTCTGTTGCACGGCTATTGCTTCTTATATATTGCTGTATGTATTGATGGTTATTCAATATTTCCTCGCAAACAAACAAATACAACATTAATTGTCGGGGCGCAGGGAGGATGGTAGCCGGGAGTATCACATGCGGTGGTAATCACTGTGGCTCGGGTTCAACAGTGTTTGAAGAAGAATGCATCAATATTGAATTTGTTCCGAGGAGATCCAACGTTCAGAAAAGGTTAACCTTTCTGAATCCCTCAGTGCAAACATTCAAGTTGCTAGCATAAATTTTGACGTATAACCCCGGAGATTCTTTATTTCATGGATCACTCATGGTTATTGAAAACAATGAAATCGCTAAAATTACAACAAAACAATGCGTTCACAACCAGCATGCTAGTTACCGTTGAGAGCGCCAGTAACACAATGAGCTTAAAATCAGGTTAATTAGACGGCTGAATGGAAAGTTACGTCGCGATCGATTTTACAGATGAAGAACAATTTTATCTTCTAACCGAAACCAACATCTGTTGCTAATGCAATATTGAATATGTACACAGGATCTAAAAACAGTTGCCACCACTATCAAAGAGCATATATAACTGGCTCTGTACTTCAAGTAACAGTGGCAAGTCGTAGACCCCTTGTTGGTCATGTCACGGTATGATTACGGTATCTTTGGTACGGGACATTTTGATTCTGGCGATCGTTAAAGGGCGTCGCCTCATTTGTTATCTTTACAAGCATGATTGTAAACGCGTGGACAGACACGTGATTTGTACAGTCCTCTTGAAAGTGTTTGGCCTTAGGTAGCATGTACTTAGGCGGGGGTTAAAACACCTTATATGTGCAGAGCTATTGGATGTTATCGGGTTCAAGTGTTCACTGGAGGTATGCTAGCGACTCGCATTAACCATCAACACCCTGTTACCCTACATAAAAATCATTTTCATTCTTGGCAGTGCCCTCCCTTAGGAAACATATATACAGCCTAATGCTATTGTTTTCGTTTGCAGCGCCATGGTTAGCATACCGAGATGTATCGTATGTATGTTGACCTCCTCTGAAGAAAACTTTTCAATTACCAGTGGCATGAATGGCTTACGAATCGGAAATAAAAGTATTCGGCCCTTGATTTGTAGAATTGACAGCCATCTAAGACGCCCACACAACCTACATGCAGCGATTAATATTCCAAAGTAAATTAACTGATTGAAATTATTCATTAAGGTTCTATTGTTCTGATGATGATTAAATCAAACTTCTGCAATCTGATGTAGCTAATTCTCTGCGTGGAATCACACGGAACAGCTATGGCACCTGTTGACATTACTCACAATCTTGTTAATGTCATCAAATTGATGGGGTCCGATAATTGAGCCGAGAACATGTAAATTATTAATCTAAATGGGGACTCATATGGTAACACCATTCATAAGCCATTCTATTGTACGTCATTGAAGAATGATGTAAGAATAAAACCTGAAAGTATCAATCATTTAAAACCACCTTGCGTGGGCATAACTAGTACGATAACCATAGGCTAATTAAGTATTCAGATAAATAATCTAGCATTTGTCGCATTAGAACAAAGCGGTAACGCTGTTATCTTTTGTGATTCACACATAGTTTTTCATGTAAATCCGTTATTTGAAGAAGATGCAATAGTTTGTTGCACGGCTTTAGCTGTCCAACTTATTGCGACCAGGAATGTCATATCCGGCAGCAGGTAGGGACAATTCGATTATGGCGGCATGTTTTTTCATATCACAGAGTTTGGTTGAGGTCATCGTGATCTGGGTATAACAGTCACGCCTCTCGCTTAAGCATGTCAATAAACAGTCGATTTCTCTTCAACACGGGGAAGGAATATAGGAAGTTTGCAAGGTTTACAAAGCTGTTAAGGGACAAAACATGCCAACCCTTTTTTTATCATTTCTATCGAAGAAATGCACGTTACCTTAACTTAATGTCTTAAGCACCCTGTAAGATGCGAATCAATTTCGGAATAGAGTTTTGATCAGCAATACAGCTCAATTAGCTGTTCACTAGTTTGGTGTTCTGAAGCTTATATCGGGATACGGCGAGTGACGGATAAAAGGCCGCATTCAGTGAGATCTGCAGGCCCAGTAAAACATGTAATTTCCAGACGGTGTAAAAATATTCCTCGCTTTCTATTGACGAAAGGCGCACATGGAGAAAATACAGAGCACTGCAGTCATATATCGATAAACCCGGTCCATCCTCATCTGTATGAACCTGCTTCACAAACGATGACCAAAAAGCAAGGGTGCATTGCTGCTATGTATTCGCATCTTTAAAAACTGTCCAAAATCAAATGACATTTCACCAATCGATCGGTTGAGCTGCACTTCTATTGAATCATTACGTAAACTGTTTTGCAAAATAAATTGCATCTATTTCACAGCCCAGGCAAATTCAATCATGATAATTAATTCCAAAGCTGTATATATAATCCCGCTGTCACTCTATTGTGATTGATTGGTTTGCGCAGGAAAACATCGGCATTGATTGGTTCCCCTGTGTTAAATGTTATTGAAATTGCAAACGCTTGCAAATTATTACAAGCTATCAACCACAGTTACCGTGTTTGATATTATAATAGCTGTATATGCATGTGCGATTTTACATATATGCCCTACTGTTATTTAACACGCATGAAAACAAGAGCACAGGTTTCTTAATTCAGTATGAATAATTCAGTCGATGGGTTTAATGCAGGACACAGAGGCTATCATGTAATCAGTGTCATCAGCGCGCACTTAAAATGCCAAAGTCATAAATAACAAAACATACATTAATGTCAGAGGCCCCAGGAGGGCTTGTTTGCAATTGGCTGCATTCATTCTGTCAACGTTAAACTTTTTATTGGCTAGAAAGTAAATGTTATGTCTTTAGAAATGATTTAATATATGCTCACTAAAGAGCCACAGTGTCCAGCAGTAAGCACTTGCAATAAGCAATATCACTTGCCTATATCTCCTCTTTTTGTATCGTTTTGAGACGATAATACTGATCGCTGGTTTAGTCTGTTTCATTACATCCCATAAACTCAATGCAGTTGCCCCTAGAGGAGCAATTTTGCATCAGAACTAATATTTATACTAGGGTAAAGATAGTTATATAAAACGCCGATACATTCCATCTGCTCGACGCTATTCCGGTCGCTGTGTCGATGACAACTGTTAATGGTGGCGCCCCTCGATGAACTAAAATCACTTACTACTTGAATACACTACGGCAAGAAGCGATAAGACGATTTACAGATCATTCCTGTAGCTATAAATAAGGCCTTATTGCATTATATTGCAGTTCATCTTGATTTTATTTGCCCACAGGACCAGGAAAAGGTGTGGCTAAGTTGGTGACTGGTTGCTTCGTCAATCATAATCGACCAGACGCATGGATGCGTTAGCACGATCAGGTTTTATTCATATAAATGATTAAATGTGCTTCCCGTTGTCATTTGGATATAAAAAATTCTTTATTTTTAAAACCACTACTCACATAGCCTAACAGTTGCTGTCACGTCTCACACATTGTGTTATCGGGTTAGTTTAAATTTATGGACCATAAAAGTTAACTTTGGAACTTGACAAGGTCTTGAAACCTGACCGATGGCGTTAAAGACGCTTCCCAACTTACAGATAGTATGAAAAGTATTCTGTTCGTTTCTTTTATCACCAATAAATGATCGATTATTCAATAAACCCTAGAGTGAAAATTAGTCGTCTAAAAAATTAGCGAGACAGGTGGATAACACAATTCATATTGCAACGAGGTATTTAGATGTTTGTATTTTGAAGTTCATTGTGTCATTTATACTTTTAAAACAGTGGACAGTGAAACATTTTCAATTTGAAAACTTATTTGAATCACAACTTGCACATATTTATGTAAGATTATTGCATGAATTTTCATATAAAGCGCTAGTGTAGCACATTATTTGGAATGTATATTTGTAGAACTAATGGCAGTGTGAAATAATTTCATTAGTTGCTACAATGTTAAACTCACGAGATTCAGGCGCAAGCGATATGAAAGCTTTTTCCATTGGGGAACCTGCAACATTGAATAAAGCAGCCATGTTCCATACAGCACGGGCAGAACACATTTTGTACGAACATTGTGTCGATGGACTCATCTGCTAGGCGTATTACTTTAAAACCGCGACCTAACTCATAATTGTGAGTATGCATTAACTCTCTTGATGGGTTGCTGCTGACAATGTCAGCATCATTACAAGGCTAAAAACGCTAATTTACGAAGTGGGTGTGGGTGTGGTTTGGACACGCCTCTTTGTTTTTTAATAATGGAGTTCGATACAAATGTCCTGATACCTTAACGGCGCATCGTCTGGGGTGTACAATAGCATTAGCGGAGTGCAAGTTTTTGCGGGTCATTTGGGTATGGTCTGATATGGTGATCATCTGCTCTTATTTCATTTTCGCAAAATAAAATTCCCTGCTAAATGATTTTTTCTGCCCCCATAGATTGTTAAGATAACTTGTAATGCATATATTTCTTCACTACAGAGAAAACGCATTTGCGCGACATTTCATCAAGCTTCGCATTGAGCCATTGATCAAAAGGATCATAACTGAAGTGCTAAGTTTTTATGTGCTCTACGGAGGTCATACAAACTCAAAATCACACTATACCACATTTTTAAACCGGGTAGCTGCAAGGTCCTCTCAACAAATGTTAACGCAACCCCGATTTTTATCAGCATTATCTGTCAATTATCATCTCACTGTTTTTCAGGAAATATTTTGTTTGCTTTTTGGTAAGGGATGCCTTCATGTTGGCATTATGCAATCGCAATTGCTCTTGCGGCCTACAAAATGCATAGTGATAAATTACTGCTCTATGACATTACAATCATTACAAATGCAGTACCTTAGCTAGAGCAGGAAAAGGATGCGCAAATGCATAGAAGTTTGTGATACAATTGTTCAATGACTTAATGTGAATGCTACGTTTATTTAAGTTAACTATTTACATACCTTCAAATATGGCAGCATGGTCCGCCATTCGTGCCGCGCTATGTGTATTCAAAACTTGAATTAGATATAATGCAACACATTCGTAATTTATGCACAACCACTATTCAATACCTAAACGTCTAAACACCTAACGTTACCATTCACCCCGACCCCGTTCCCCAAGCCTCTCCACACCTTTGAAGGCATTGTAAAAGCCTGGCACAGAGAGATAACATTGTTCCGCTTTGCCGTTTATACCCTCTGACCTACACATTAGGTTTCTAATTTCCTAGCATCTACATAACTCACGCTTCAGTGATTATTTGCTACGATCGTGAATATAAATCCACTCATTTATTCAATGTGAACCAGTAAATGATTCCCTGACAGTGCTGCTGCGGGTCGCTGTTAACTACACATAACGTCTAATGTGTACCCTTGTGTATTTGAGCTATAATATGGTGATTATTTGCAACATAAAATGAAGCACTGCGCAGTACATCTAGCCAGACCAATTGATTCTCATAAAAAAATAAGTATCACATTTAACCGATGGAGACATATCTAAGCATAGCCACTTCCCAACTTCCTGCCATACCTTTAAATAAAATTGGTCAAATATTAAAGGGCAAAAGCTAAACAATTGGTTTGAAGTTATGAATTGCCACGTTGTTAATTCAATTGTATCAAACGTTATCATAAATATATTTATAAAGAAAACGCGCGGCCTCATGCCTCGGTGGTGTCTTTACAATTCTGCATTTTCGCCAGCAGGTTCCGTTGAAGAGGGTGCTTGAACATTCACTTAACCTGCCTCTACCTGTTGTACGGCACACAAAGCAATGGTGACAACGCCTGAATTGCGTGTTCTAAAATGGGCCTAACAAGTGGCTGGTAAAGTTTGATAAAGCACCCCTTAGAACTTACGTCTGATCATTCCAAGAACCCTGTGTGCCTTTGCGTATTGCGCGGTTTAAAAGATTTGAATGGCTGATCAATTATGTCACATTTATCCCTTTTATCTGAGACCTGCGCTAGAGCAGCATCGCTCATTCGATAATCAGACGCAGTACTTTATAATTGGTTAGGTTAAAATGCATTGGCCAGTCATTACCACAGTCTAATACGCCGTGTAAGCTCACGATTATATTACTCAGAACGACTCCTCTGTAAATGAAATGTATATTTTAGGGTGTATGCTTGAGAGCCGACAAAGCTGATAAAACAGGAAACCATAGGGGAATCAAACGTGTGACTTGTGGTTGGGAGTTAATAGGCAAATCGTTTACACGCTGCGTATCATAAGGAAATTGTAACGGTCTCCATGTGCTGAGTGTTTAAACCAAATGGGAGTGGTATTTAGAATAAAGAGCTACGTAGATGAATTATTGGCTGTTTTGTGGTTAAACAGGGAACAATAAAGTCATGTGTGAAACGAATCAGGAATGGTCGAGACGAGTGATGCTGTGGGGATCTCCACGCTGTATGACAACCGCCTTCTACCGAGCCATGACAAACCATCCTGACGTCAAGGTGAGGTCTCTACAGGTCTGCACGTTCATGGTGGAATTCCGGGTGTAATGAATGCCTCATTTGATGATCGCTGTTGATGTTTCAACAATTTATGCCCTTCGCCCTCTCAGGGACACGGTACATTTTCCTTCTAGATTCTACAATTCGAAATCCAATTTTTAGTTTTGACATTGGCACGAATATTCATTTGCTTCTTTTCAAAAATGTTGTAATTTTTTGACACTTCACCACAGACGTTATATGAGCCCTACCTCCCAGCTTATCATCTGGGAGAGGAGCGCATGAGCAATCAATTCAGAGATACACCAATCTAGAAAAACCCGACATTCATTGACTCCAAAAAAGCATGCGAGGAGCAATTTTCAGGTGTGTACTTTATAACATTATGCATTAATATACTTGGTTAATAAGTCGATGGTTTCGCAATTAGGATGAATTTCTAGACTTATCTAATATACCATTGCTCTTAAGCATGCATGCACTTTTTTCAGAGGCTTAAGTCGTGTTTGCAAAAGACATGGCGTATTTTCTCAGAGGTCGCATGGACTCTCCAGAATACCTGCCGAAAGGCTTCACCCATACATTCACGATACGAGACCCACGGAAGTCAATTGTATCACTCTATAATGTAATGAGCAAGAAGACATCAAAAGGTGACAATTGTCTCAAGTCTTTATTTAAAAAAAGTTTAAGTTTTGGCTTTGAAATGGCGCAACAATCACTGTTTAAAGTACAACCATATTCTGTTTTTGAACACAAACAGATAAAAGAAAGTGCATGTACAGTTTGTTAACGCATATGCTGTCCATTTGATTCAGACGAAGAAAATGTCTCATAAATAGATTTAAGGATTCAAGTATTGATTCTTTTTCTTACCAGTGACAATTAATTAATAGAACCTTTTCCTTGTTAGAGCCCTGACGATCGATGTGTTTTGACTGTGGAGAATAATTGTTCTTTTTCCAGAATGGGGGGATTTTGACAAACTTGAGGATGGGTGTAAGGACCAGAACCAATTATTATCGATGCTGATGATATGCTAAAAAAACCCAGGTGAATTAGCTATGTATTGCACAGGCAATATCCCCGAGCGACAGTGACATGTATAATAATATAAGTCAGGCGAAACCGAACACTACCGAACACGCTCGGTGAATGAATTGACTTGAGTGCCCTGTGATTGATTCCATCCGATATTGCTGAACCATCCGTTGACTATGTCATCAACAGCCAAGGATTTTGTATGTGACTATCATTGTGCATGTACATTGACTCTTAATTTCAGAGGGTATGATGCGGTTGTATTGTCAAAAGACTGGTATAGCCTACCACGACAAGCAATGGGATCCCCGCTAGATATTGAGGTAATGGCATGTCAGCATCCCTCTTATCTTAATGTTGATTCAATGCCTTAACAGTATGACTGTTGATTTGTCTTAGTCTCAGTTGACGTAGTCGTTTCTCTGGTGATTGAGTTCGTTTAGCTTGATTCTGTAGTTATTCGGCGCGAAGAAATGCATCGCTTCTGGTTTTCTTCATTGCTGTCAACATCAGGATTTGCAAAAATGTTTCCCAACCATTATCGGAAAAAACTCTGAGAAGTTTGCCCCAAGACGTCACTGATGCAATAGAGGAGAACTTACCCTATTACTTCAAATTATATTCTCTTCGACTGCAGACAAAGAAATGCACAAGGACTTTCGTACGGAAATTGTAGGCTTGCTTTACCCCGTTAAGTTGTTTATTGAACAGCAATTCAACATCATGGATGAAATGTTCACAAGCATTTATTCAAAACCTGATTTCATAGTGTACGATACGACTTTAAGCACATGCCTTGAATTTTAGCATATTACGTACATATGCGTTTTATTGCACACAGCTTTGTAAAAATGCATATATGTGTATATGAGTATTTGGCAAAGTATCGCTAAATTATCAACTAATATATTTTTATTCCTTGATAAAAGTAACTGTGTCTGCAACAGCTCACTCTTTCGTTTGTTATTTGCTTTGCTCTTTAGCTATTTAAACTCGGGGCAATCAACAACAAAACGAGTTAAGACATGTCTTGCTGCAGAGTCGCGATGTAAAAGTTGGATAAAACGCGGCCCTCTGTAATGTTTAGATGACAAACATTCGAATGGGCGATGTCGAGATAATGGCGAACACCACCATACCTGTTAAATGAACTTTAAAAATAATGTGCAAAGTAAATATTTTGCTCCAACCCATTGATGACAGACATAACTCAGCAGCTCCTAGGTGCAAAATGTTATAAAGAGCGTCGTCGAATCGTTGCATTCAATTGGCTTGCAAGAAAATATCACAGGACAAAACCACTTATCTCACAGTTAACATTCTAACGCAAACTCTTTCCATCGAATGTGATAACCACAGATATCAATATAAACAAAATCAAACGCACCACATGTTTGTTAATTTAGCTGTGTGCTGATATGACTTCAATATCCTGCGTTCAATAGCAGTTGTCATTGTGATCTAACTGATACTCATCTGTCACACAGGCGGGGTTTATATGTGATGCATATGTGGCCTAAACGGAGAGGTGTAAATGTTACCTGCTTTTCTACACTCCCATACTCGTGGGTGTCGGAATGGGTGAATGAGACAACTGGATGTGATCTACACCGGAGCTACATGCGACATTGAGTGATGATGCTATAGTAACCCTGTCTGATCGATAAATTGGGAATCACAGCTGATTATTGCTACGTCTCACTTGCTGGGCCCCTGACTTATCATTTCAGCTGAAACTCGGGCAACTTAGGGGTATATCAGGATTTCAGAGCAGGTATTGGTGTCTTAATCGGAGTTTGCTCAAGGAATTCTTCATACCAATTATCTGTTTACCGGGTGCGTCTCGCTCCGCTGCAGATATGCTTATACTTTGTTCTGTAAGCCGGTAAGGTGCTCGGCAACGCTTAAACACAATTCTTCCTTATGTGTTGCTTTATACGCGCAAATATATTGGTTATTGGCGATAATTGCCTTTAGAAATGCATTCGACAGATGTGTTGCATGTTTTGTATTTGCAAACCAGGGGTTTGCTGTTTGTTGTAGATTATGCGGACGATTTTAATTCGCAACATCATGATGTACTATGGGAGTCAAATGGTGTGTTTTAATGCCGTTACGAGGCCTCCGGATGGTAGAAATCGTTAACTATGGCATGACTCAAAACTAAAAACGAAAATGAAAATAGTTTATGCCGTTGCTTTCTGCAACAAGGAGATGCTGCATAGGTGATGGATGAGAAAAGCTTCAACGCCCCTTACATTTTTCTCAAGCACTCTTTGGATGTCATGGATTCAGTTCTATTACGCAAAACATATTTCCTGACCACTTCAAGGCAAAGAAACTCTTCGATTTTATTTTAGTGTGACTATAGAACATTGTCTCACTTACACGCTCGTCTCGCATCCTATGCACACTGTCGTTACAGCGGAATTGACATAACGCTTATCATAAACACTTTCCTGAACCGACATCAAATAGGACAGAATTTTTAACTCTCATGTTTTGTACCCTATCAAAGATGCAACCAGTTACGTTGATGGACTGCCTTATCATAACGGGTCAGATACAGCTTCGTGTTTGGTAACGCTGAGGTCACAGTTAGCAGAAGACGCATGATTGTTTGTTTATACAGGTGCACCGTTCCCTCGAGCTAACCACAAAAGATAAAGGTAGTCTTCACTCACCATGACGATGCGTTGTTGATTTGAGGGTGGGGGGGGGGGGGGGGGTGGGGCGCAGGGAGGATAGCGGCAAGGTGTATCACATGCGATGGTGATCACAGTGGCTCAGTTTCAATAGTGGTTGAAGAAGAATGCATCTACATAGCATTTGTTCCAAGAAGATTCAATGTTCAGAAATGGTAACCTTAATCACTCAATGCAAAAAATTCAAGCCACTAACATCAATTTTGACTTAAAACCCCGGAGGTTCTTTATTTCTTACATCACTCATGGTTTTTGAAAACGTTTAAATCGTTAAAGTTCCAACACAACGATGCGTTTACAGCTAGCAAGCCAGTGAACTCTGACAGCGCCGACGACAAATGAGCTTAACCTCAGGGCAATTAAATGACTGAATGTGGTGAGATGAACATATCGGGACAAAGTACAATATTCGCCGCTTTAAAAGTCTAGGCGATTCCCCATGTGGTTACATATCGTAACGAGGTTCGTCTTATGTTCTATAACGAATTAAAGGATCGTTACAGTGGTAAGATACATAAGACTAATATATAGCTTTACTTTATTTTGTCTCCCCTTCGGATTGAGATTCAGTGGGAATGCTAATTTGAGCTAATACATACACGCACTGCATGTAGCAAAAAGTACGTATTTACTCCGTGCTACATATAGATGACATGACAGGCACTCCTTCCAACACAGCCACTGCTTCATGTGAATGTGAACTGAATATCGAGTGGGAAACGGTTGTAATTCGGAGATACTGAAACCCAGAACTGTACGAGTAGTGGTTAATGTCGGACAGCTGTTCAGTTACTGAGATCACATAGTAGAAATCGGGTATCTTTATTAAACGCACTATCATTCAGAAGAATACTATGTAGCATAGTGTAAGAGCTTGTGATACTGTCACACATAGTTTTACAAGTAAATCAGTTATTCGTAATTATAGCTGTCGTGGTCATTTCGTTCAGGTGGACCAAGAAAACCACATCCGGCGGCAGCTGGGGACAATTCGATTGTTGGGCCATTTGCTTTATCACAGAGAGCTTAATGATTGTCATTACGAACACATAATCACTCATGGTTATCTGGTATTAGCTTGAATTAGGTCATCGGGATCTTGGTAGAACAATCACGTCTCTCGCCTCAGCCAATAAACAGTCGATTCCTCTGCAAAACGGGGAAGGAATATGGGAGGTTTGCGCGGTTTTCGACGCTGTTAAGGGACAAAATATGCAGATACCTTTTTTGTCATTTCTACCGAAGAAATGCACATTCCGTTAACGCCATGCCAAAAGTACCCTAGAAGATGCGAATCAATTTCGGAATAGATTAGTGATCAGCGATATAGCTCAATTATTGTTCCTTTAAATGTTTTAAATTTGTGATGTTGCATGCATTTATTAGTATCGCCACTGCAACTATGACGGACGCATAATAAATGAGCGCGCGGTCTAGCAATGCTAAATCTTTGTTGTTGTGACCATATGGTGTTCTTATGGGATATAGCTTTGCTATTGATATTCATCATCGTCACATTGTTGATGGGTATGAAAACGGACTCCTTGTTGTTTAATAGCTTGGAAAGATGGTATTTCTTATTTTTGAATGGCTTAAGTGAATTAGGAATACATTCAAGTAATCATTTAATGATAGCCGTCAACTAGTTTGTAGTTCAGAAGCTTATATCAGAATACGGCATGTCGCATTCGGTGAAATCTGTGAGCGCAGTAAAACATGTCATTCCCAGACGGTGCAAAACATACTGCTCTCTTTATTGACGAAATGCGCACATGGAGAAAATACGGAGCACTGCAGTCATATATCGTTTATTAACCCGGCGCGGTCCTTCCTCATCTGTTTGAATCCACTTCACACACGATACAAGCCTAAGAAATATTTGAGCAATGAAGTCAGTTTAACCCCGCTATAATTCTGCAAATTGAAATTCTTTGAGGCGGGCATTTAGTGATTTATCGATACCTCAGGGCTCTCAAAGCTTTTTACTTTCTAATACTGGCCATTATACCTCTATGAAAAGCAACATATGAATCCATCCGCAGTCTTTAATGAATCTCAGTATGCTTATATAGGGAGGCAGTCACATCATAGGAACAATTTGCCTTAATTGTTATAAAAGACAATTGCTTCTTAAGTATGACTATTCCAAGTGATTGATTGTCTATCTATGGCAGCACAATACTTTAAAGTTTTATATCTCCCACGTATGTTTAAAACAGATATATTGACCAATTTTGCATCCTTTCTGATAATCATATCACAACTGAATTAAGTGCTTGTCCAATGCCAAAATTACGTAAATGCTCCACGTAGAGTGTCTGTCCTCGTACAACCCTGTTACATGCAGATGCATCACGTGCAATGTATAAATGTTATCCTATCGTGAACCGGTTATTTTTCTACGCGGAAAGATTTTGGTCTTAACCACTGTCTGAAAGAGAGCAGCAGAAACATGGACATGGGTTACAGATCATAGCGGTGTAGTATATAGTAGAGTAGCTAATGACCAAGCAGAACAAAGGAGGAAGGGACTGTCCAGCTATCTTTACATATGAAACAATTAATAATTTAAGGCAGCTGTAGTCGAAACCGCAATAGATAGTACATCCTCAAATAATTCCAATAATAATGTCAGACACCACTCTCATCCTCACTCTCACCCATGCACACACACCTGCCTGACACAGAATTATTTAAGTGTTTAATCATCTAATCTCACGAGTGATGGGTATAAAACACGTCACCGAATGATATTGAGTGTGCCTAGTTTGACCATAAAGCTTTCCATATATCGACGCATATCCGTATATAAGTATAAGAGGATGCTTGCTTTCAAATGAGGTCATGTTTGCTGAGCAATCCTTGTTGTGTAATCCGCTATTGCCCGTTACGCTGTGATGTTCTTTTGTGGTCTTTTAAATCGATGGTATCGATGTTTCGGGAGGCTTTCCGTACAATAATAACAAAAAAGTAGAGAGTTACGTCATTGTGATATTTGATTATTGCATTTTGCAGTAGACAGCAAGGGAAATCAATGTTTTAGAACCATTCGCAGAAACGGTACTATGATGCTAGTAGTGCAACATAATATGACATGCCTACAATTTCATCGGGGTTTGCGATCCATTGATCTTAATTGATGACTCGGCCATCTAGATGCTGAATTCTTATGGATCCTCGGGGAGTCGTTGCAAATATTTTTACTCGTGATCGTTCGCACTTCTATTAAGCGAAATTAGAGAATACTCCACCCAAGGTTTTGGTGTTGCATTTTAGATCGGCTAAGAAGGTTTCCATTCAGTCATTGAGTTATCATCGTTTTACGCAGCAAGAGGCGGGGAGATGTCTAGATTCTGGTATTTTTTAGGGTGTAAATGTTACCGTCGGTGACCATTAAATCGCCATCAATGCTGCTGTCAAATGATCTATTCTGCAATCTGCATTCTAAGTATTCAGCAAAACTATTTAAGTGCGCATTATATTCAAAAAGCATTATGCTCCGCCTGGTATCAAAGGGAAACCGAAACCCATTTCATATTTACACATATCTTGATGAAGTTCGTTATTAATGATCACAAACGGTTTACATAAGTTGGCGTTTTTACTCTTGACGGCCGCGATAACGATTTTTGTGGCGTCATCGGTTAAATCAGCCGAAGGCATTCGCTCATAAGTAGTCAAATATTCACGATTTGGCCCCCTGGGGGACCTTATCTCACAACGGGACCTTATCGCATATTATACCGGTTTATCAGAGCATTGCACCGCGCATAATGATTTAGCTTGCACCTACTTTCTGTACTTATCCATATATCGGAATCGTTGTCAATGATTTACAAGACTTATATACAATTTCTACATAGTATGAAACAAAGGTTCCACTTAGGGCGTACCCATAGTCGTGAATTATCTGGACTGCGACGCTGTAAAGACGAATTCATGTTAATATTATTTAATCCTTTGAACATTGTGTATACATCTATGAGATCCCCACGGAGACGTCTTGTTTCAAGAGAAATCAGTCCTAACAAGAATGATCGTAGTGCATAGCCTAAATCAGATATATCGGCTACGAGCTCAGAAGCCCGCCTTTGAACCTTTTCTAATATTTATATACATCGCTGAAGGTATGACGCCGACTGAAGAGCATATGCAAGATGGAAATAATGCGAAAAACTCTTTTTGAGCGACGAGGGAACTTTCGTCTGATCATGCCGAGAACCCTACAGCTCTGCATTGATAACTTGATTTGAATGACTGATCAACTATGTAGCATATCCGGTTTAGATCGCGTCACAAACAAAATATACACGACAAAGCATCAGTGAAACTAATCAATGATTAGCTATTTTAACCAAAGTTTATCCGTGAGTTTGTAGACGGTTTACCTCCATGTTGTGAAATAAGGACACGATACACACGTTGATTGTACTAACCGAGTATGCTTGCGGCGCCATTATGATTATATCAAGCGTCTCATGGCAACTATCATCAGTCACATTATTTTCACGAGGAATATCTTACAGACAACAGCTTTGCATGGCTTCAGCTGGCACGTATCTTCTGAAGCCTAACATAATATGTGCCAGGAACGTACCATTTTGCTTAATGCACTTGCCATTCAGGAAAGACCAAAGGCTGAGCATGTACTGTATGATAATTTGTCTACTCCCAGGCACCCAGTGAAAACATGGTCATTTTCTGAGCATGTCCTTAGTTCAGACATCACTTAAGTCGCCTGTTGTAGAATGCTGTAACACACAATGCATGATATGAGAATTGACAATAGCTTGTAATGGTACGCCGACATCAATGACGGGGATAACTGTTATACATACGAAGTGTAGAGCATAAATCATGTGCAAGCAATATACGTAATATGATATTGCACATTCATCTTTTTACTTATTTAAGCCACCACGAGGAGGTCGTTTCAGGGTCAATTTTTATGTAGCGAGTAACGGATATTTTAGCTGCCTAGAATCCTGTTTCTAAATATCAATCGTACTGTCACGAATCTTGTATTTCTGGGTGAAATGACATTTCTAACGCATAATATGACCATTCTAACGAAATTCATGACGTTCCAAATAGTCCGTACGAAACCGAATCGTTCCCACGTTATTGAGACGAATCATAGTTATGACGTTCTGGTTATTCGCTTCATTTTGAGTTCCGTTGGAAATTTTCGAGTCTTTTTCTTTTATGTCCGTGTCTATAGATGGCGATCCATTTAACAACACCTACGAACAAATAATTCCATATTGATAAAAAGCCAAGCCACCGACAACACAGACAAACACCCATACTTCAGCGACTGCTCTGCGTTTGTAGTGTGGTATATAATTCCTAAAATGGACACTAACTGAAGCGTATATGAATGTATCTAAAGCAAAGGCACTTATTGCGATGCTTAATATATAGGTTTTTTATTACCTACCATTTCATTCCACCTCATCTTTGTCCACACACTAAACGCTAACCCTGTCTGCAATCATAACATAACATGATGACTGCATCATGGCTTGCTGTCTACTATGGTTGTAACCTGGCCTCAACTGACTCTCTCAAGGCTGCATTCGGATGGAACCCCAGGGAGTCTTTGTCAACATTCTTACACATCCCACGTTCTGGTGTTAAATGAGACCATTCTTACTTCCATTAAGCGAGATTAGTCAATGTTCCACCTGAATAACTGATTGGTTTGAAACCGGTTGTATGATTTCCTTGCGGTCACGGTGTTATCAGCGCTTTTATGCACCAAGAAACCGCGTTCATGTTTAAATCCTATTATTTTTTGGGTGCTTATATAATCACAGACGACCAATAAATTGACATCAATCCCTGCTTCCACATGAATTATTCTGCTTTCTTCGTCGCGAGTACTAAGCTCAAAGTGGAATATCGTTTGAACGAACGCGTTAAATCTAGCAATGTTTTTCATCATAGAGGAAATAAGTCGCTCTCTTAAAATGCAGAAGAATTGGATAATTCTGTTGCATATACCAAATGCATTGACAGGCACTATGCTTCAAAACATTCATGGGAATGTCATTGCACATTTTATGTGGAAGGATATTGCAAACAGTGGAATATACGAATAAGTGGAATGTTAGAATAAGATATATTTCTGTATAGTATCGAGCCAGAAGCAGACCTCGACATATGATGCTCACCCTTTAATGCTTTTACAACCAAGTGCTAGAAGTCTCGGTAGGCATGTGAGAGAAATGAACTGACACTGCATATTATTTAGGCACTTCAACAAATAAACCCCTTAAGAAATAAACGCATAAATGCCAGATAATTTCAGATGACTATTTATATTTCACGGGAAACAAATGCTGTCCAAATCAGTTCTACGTTATTTTTTGTGAGGATTTGTGGCGAAAATGATTTCGCGCGCGTAGGTTCATAAAAATAAACATGCCCTGAAACGCTGTTTTAATTTGATGGATAATTCTGGCAGAATGAAATCCTAATTGCTAACAAGGCAATTTGCCTAAGAAAGAGCGAGTCGTCAATCGGGAGCGGCAAACATCAAAAGTGGCAATCCAGTGTAAAGATGGTGATAAATTCCGAAAGCAATAAATATCTGGTAAAACATGAAAGGCTTATCCCTGCTAATGAAATCAAGCACAAATCACCCCTATGCTCTTAACATACTGCCTTTAATTTTGCAGTCGCTATAGGATGAAATCAGTAAATAATTGGCAATATGCAATCTGGAACAATCGGCACAACGGCTTAGTGGCATGCATTGAAGGATTGTTTTGCAGATGGGTTGTGCTTGTGTAATACCGATCTGACAAAACAAACTCAATAGATGAATTGGAGACAGTGTAGATGAAAAGGAATACAGATATATGAGCAAATAATTCAATACGATGGATTAACTCGATGCGGTCAGTTTATACAAATGATACCAGTAATCCGAAATAATTACAATCATAGATATCATCTAAATTGATATTAAGTCTTTAAAATTTGCCAGTTTGCATCAGTCACACCAACTTATCAATTTCTGTGTAAATGATTACAAAGCTGATTACTTTAATTGAATAAACGATTCCGTACCCTGAATGCTTATTTCGAATGCGCAAACACAACCACAGCCGTTAATTTGCCAATTTTGAAATCAAATTCGAGAAAGGATTATCATAATAAACACCACAACAAACAAAGAGCATTATTTTGTTCAACTCTCCTTACCAAGCCATAACCAAAAACGATGGACGGAATTCACGATGGAACAGATATTGTCATACATGACCGGCATTTAAAGACATTTAAGATAGCACAGACGATTCAAATATAGTGCTAGGGTGTACAAAATTAAATACCAAGCGCAGTTACATACCATAATGTCAAAATGTTTAACCGTCCGTCGGGACAAATATTCGCTCATCACATTATTCCAAGAGGAAAACACATAAATATTTTTACCTCATTTCAGAAAATGATTTCATTGCCACCATCCGCCTCGGATATGCATACATAAGTAAATTCATCGACATGCCGGGTCTGGTAAGTTAACATTAATGACGACCGTAGAATAAAAAGAATCGTCTGTCATTTAATTTACGATACTGCAAAGGGATATTTCTGGCAAACAACACAACCACAATGCTTCAGCAATTCCAAGCAGCCTCTTTCGGGCAACAGCATGAGTTGCTTTCTATAATCAATCAGTGTACCACAGCAGTTAAACACATTTATGCACATTCTAAAGACGAACTACTCCATATAAGTAATGCACAAGTAGTAAACGTGACCATGCGCGCTATAATTCGAAACCAATGAGATCACGTTCATACATCATCAACACAGTTCTAATGACCACTGCGTATTAAGCAGCATAGATATTATTTAGAAGAAAACACATCTAGTGCAAATTTAATGAATAACGTTAGACCTATGTTATTACTGATGTAAACCCCGGGATAACGTAATGTAAGTGGGACTTGCTGCTTTAAACACAAATTAATTGCACAGCCTTACCAAAGAAATAGTTATGCGTATTCTGAGATAAAGTCTGCATTCACTTGCTAGGAAACTTTCTAATCAAACCGATTGTCTAAAGTAATTCATATCATGCAGTGCATCACAGGATTGGTCACAACAGCAAAATGCTATGCTAAAAATAAACTGCGGGTTAGGGGTGCATGAATGGTCATTACAGTTACTAAACTTAGATGGTTTTGAATCTGTCCATTTTAGCAACATATCACAAATATTATGTATATGAACGAGCAGATATTCTCAAATAGTCGGACGTTTTTTTTTTTTTTGTGAATCCTATCAGGCTATGCGAGCTAAAAGAAACCAACGCCGCTCTGATGTAAATTTAGCGCTGGTTCAAAGTGGCATCGTGATTGCTGCCGCTTTGTCTGTAACTTATTTATTTGTGTCATAAAGCTCAAATGATAGTGATGATATAGTCAGATATGTTATCGTAGTTCTATATGAATATGTTGTTTTACATCGAATCGTCGATGAATAATTCATCCTCTGAGGGCTTCTTCCTTCGGCGGACATTGATGCAAGGCACATTTGAACCTTAAACGGATTGTTTGGATTAATTCGTGCAACTCTTACCTAGTTTTGCCACCGCCCCGCCATGGTCATAAGAATGACGTGCCTAAGAATAGGATTCTTTAATAAGGTCGTTACAGCCTAGGACAATATACTGACTCGCAAGGGAACATTTGCTGGGAGGGATACATTCAGAGCCGCAAACATGAAACGCGTTATATCGCCATACATTTTCTGTAAGTCGCATGAATCCGTATTATTTGAGCAGGTACTACTATAACAAGTCAGCGCATGCGCGGGTAATTCAATCAGGCTTGACCAATGTTCGCTGCGTCGAGTGTAGCCAAGTAAAGTTTCCTTGCTTGCTTTGGGCCGATTATATTGGTGGGGCAGTGATTTCGTCGGTACGCTGTCTTCAGTACCTGGGAAGGATTCTACTCTAAAGACAGTGTCTAAGGGTAAGTGGTCTGAGCAAGGAAGCTTAGCTATATTATTATGCACGACGTGATTAGAAATGTAGCGGCCCAGCCATTAGGTAGGGCCACACACAACACTTAAATAGGTATGCGCATCGCTATTTCTAGCAAGAAATTCGCAATCGTAAATACAGAGCTTAAATCTTGACTAGTTAATATTATCATCGGCTCAATTATATGCTGTATAGAGATCCAACTAGACACTGATATATTGTAAACGCTTTGTCCTGACGATGCTACTTAACCATTGTACAGCATGATTATGACGCATGGCAAGGGCTGGCTAGGCTGATATTGTGACGGACCCCTGGGCGAACATAGATGCAGCCGTTTTTCTTTTAATTAGGACTGTAATGTTTTTCAAAACTTTAATGTGGCTCTTTTGTATGCACTGGCAGGCAGCGACTAACTGATCGCTCCTCAGGGAACAGTAGTAATATGAAAATACGTAACAGACACAAGCGGTCAAAAATCTGATATCCACGGCTCCGACTATAGTTATGATTAACATTTCATATAACCCCTGTATTGTGTTTGCGCGAGAGATTAGAACTGTGCTGGTCTGTTTGTAAGAAAAATATGTGAGCAAATATTCGAACATTAGCGAGGTGAGAATTCAACAGGAAAAAACAAATATACATATTTTTTTAGTTGCAATCAATGAAATTCTTAAAACAATGTTGTCTCAAACCACTAAAGATTCTCTCTTTAGTGGCTGAACTGAGTTTGCGTGATATAGCATCTAACATAAATTCCCTCAGAAAATATCAAAGGGAATTTATAAAGTTTTTCTCTTGTTCAAAAATGTACGTCCGAGATACGACTGCATTTAATGGATGTGAGGGAAGGTAATATTAGGACGTGTATAATTACAATGTAGTTGCTTGTAAAATCGCTACCGATTATTTGCACGTTTTACCATTGGACACATCTAATAGTTGACAGTCACCACCGACGTTGCTATATGTCTAGGGATATATAACATTTGGTCAACCAATAGGATTATGGCAGTCACCATTAGCTACTATATCACTAATATTATGTGATAATACGTAAAAAATATAAATACATTCAAACATAAGCATCGATTGTAATTTTGTATGTACTGGAAATTGCATTGATGCGTTCATTTTGAAACACATACCAAAATTAGTAAAACTTGCAATGATGGCATTTATCCCACGAATTCGATTACAAATGCACACAGTGGGCCTAAATGTTGATTTTGTGTTTTGCAAAATGTATGCTTAAATATTCAATAATGTATTCAGCGTATTATGCTACATGATTGATTGTCATGTGCTGCATGTACGTTTAATATGCATGATTCACAAAAAGGTAAAGACGAATGCAAGACATAAAGACAATTGCGATCTTGAAATATAATACATAGACAGAAAACAACAATCATGGGCTTCCTAAAAGTCCGATACCAATATCAGGTCTTTGTTTGCATAATCCATGTTTACAGTAGCTGCACATAGAATCGACGACATACACATGCAGCTTATGTGCATGGAAACAATGTCTCTTGCTCGGTGGGTGTTGACAGTCGCAATGGCAGTGCAGGCTACTACCTTATAAAGTCATGGCCTTGACTGTGTTAGTGCATTACACAACAATCTAACGGGGCTCATGTGGTATTAACTTATATTGTATATTACTTCTACCGCTTTCGATAACTTTCATAGCAAATACATATGTACATTGCCTCCCTTAATTTTGGTACGGATTTTTGATGCGAATATTTCGATATCATGCGAGTTCAGCAAGCTATTTCCCATCTAGCTGGATGCAAACCCTAAATATGCTGGAAGCAGATTTCAGTGCAATCGTGTTATCATCCTTTTAGCGCGATATTTATTTTCTTTTAGCCCCATACCGAAATACAACTTTACCAGATATAATGTGCTATACACACGTAACTCAAGAACGCTTGGTATCAATATACAACCAACCTGTAATCTTTTCGTCTTAACGTAATGGATCATTGTTATTATCTGACGTTCATATGCAGTAACATGTATCATTCATTACTTTAGTTAATATTGTATTGCATTTGGGTCTTACTGCTATTTAAAGGCTACTCAAGAATCGCTTGAATAATATACTTCTAAGTGCGGTCGTTAAATCTGCATGGTCATATACTCTATTTATACTGCGATGCCCTAGCAGTGATTTACTTTACAGTTTATTGTTGGGAATTATTTGCTACATACAGGAGGTCACGACATGGGTCAGCAAAAAACGGGTAGAATGATACAAACGGTCCGAAACTGTGTTAAATCATTTGCGTCACTTCACATTTTTGTGTGTATCCTTGAATACGATCATTTAGAATCTGATTTTTATCTCCCTCAAGCATCGTGTTTAGCCTTTAATACATATAATGGGGAATTTGCATGTGCTCTTTCATCTTAATTGACACTCCAATGTTCTCTCGGGGATCCTATGAGTCACGATCTGTGTAATCCGACAAAACGGGTTTCATAACAATGGGTTATGTCCGTGTGCTTTGTAAATTATTCTGCTGTACCCATAATGTATATATCGAGCACTAACATAAAAAGGGTCCGTTATTTAGTAAACATCACGGTGTCTTCATGAAGTGTGCCACTATTGCAATATGTTGTATTGTATCGCCAAGAGATCATGTTGTATCTTTGCTTGTTTGGCTATAACATAAAACTCATGCCCTGATTTGAGTAACCATACCGACACCATATGGTTGATTACACAATGTATATGTTCTATGTATAATAATACTAAAATTATAACATTGACTTAATCTGTTTTAATATGTGCACCTGAGTTCCAACAACATAAGTGCCTTATCATGAGCTAAATCAACTACAAATGATGATTGATTATCAAAATATCCATTAATATTGCTCTATGTGATGAAAGATTGTGAGCTTTATTATGTTAAAACGTTGAACTCTTCTGCTGATAATTTGTTGATTTGCGATAGCTGTTAGTTCAGCTTTTACAAGTATGTTACATGTGTGTTATATGCATTCATCTGTAGAAGGTCTAGAGT
Source organism: Urechis unicinctus (assembly GCA_034190875.2). Lineage (NCBI taxonomy): Eukaryota > Metazoa > Annelida > Polychaeta > Xenopneusta > Urechidae > Urechis > Urechis unicinctus. Next base: position 17,297,272 of record CM067352.1, on the reverse strand, counting down.
TCATGCCAACAATCTATAGAGCCCTCAACGTGCGTTGTGTACAGACGACGACTGGCCAGTGGCGATGTTGACAATTACGTGCGTGTACATTAACTTTGAAGGTGATATGCTTCATTATAAATATATGTTTGGAAATTACTTGTATAACTGTTAATTGTAACAGCCATTCAAACCGATAACGGGGTAGTACCTGTCTACCTATTTAGGGACTCGTTCGAATGCTTGATTAAACGTGTAATAATATTTTAATTATCCACTGTCGCTGCACAAATGAATCATAACGAATAGACATTAACCGTTAACAACAAATCGTCATAGCAAATATGATGATTGAGCTGATGTAGCTGTTTACAATGCAATGATAAGAGCAAAAAATTATCATTTCGATCAGACCCGTGGGAGACCAGTTGTCCACTTTTTCGAAGGCGTATGACCTGACTGACAAAAGCTCGAGTTTAATCAAGAAAGGCCAACAAAGCACATCAAATTGACTAAGAGGACAATTATTTAATAATTCCCGTCCATGCTGAATAATCAAACAACAATACCACTCCATATTTTAGTAGTAGGGTAAGGCACATATTAATCACCCGACATTCAAAGCGTGTCACATCAATTAAATTATTTTTATATAAGCAATGCTGACAATAATGTCTTTTATACGAATCGGTGAGAATGACATTTGCTTCATTATTTTCATTGATATAGAATCGCTATTATCGTTTTCAGACATGCAACAAAAGTGATCACTAAACCAATATCTCCCCTTATCTGTGTCGCTCACTCTGGTATATTCAATCATTAATCAAATCAAATAAAGGGGTTTGATGTGGCATCTACCTAGACAGTAATAATGAGATGTAATATGTGCTCATTGACTCATGAATCCACATCGGATCGAAAACGAACACCACAGAGATGAAATACGAAAATCATACGATGGTTGTCAACTTGGTAGGCATTTCGGACACTTATGGGTGATACAATATAGATTTGTGCAATGGGTAACGTTTATTTGTACATGTTATTAAAGACCATTGGTAAGTGTTGACAACTATGGGCGCATAGCCCTTTATAACATATCCTGTGTGGATCATGTAGCCCCCGATTAGTGATTTGAATAATAATTATTAAGGTAGAAAATAAAAACGTGGATTAACTGACGCTAGACATATTTATTAGAATACAAACATAACTATACTCGCGATATTTGACTATGTAAGGCAGCTGGGTACTGTTCAACTGAAAATATTTTTCATGCTTTTAAAAACATGAATACATAGCAACGGTGCACCCTATGCTTTCTGGTCATCTTTCTCACGTCAACAACGCATTGTACTTCATAGACTCAGATAATATTTATCCTTGATTGTGTAATTAATTAGTTAAAATACCATCAATCTAATCACATAACAGAGCGTAGAAAAAATATGGCAGAAAGCTATAAGACGATTTAGAGGTCATTCCAGAAGAAAAAAATGTGACCTAATTGCATAAAATTGCAACCCATCCTGATTTGGTTTGCCCGCAGGACATGAAAAAGGCGTGGTTACGTCGATGACGGGTTGCTTCGTCAATCATAATCGCCCAGACGCATGGATGCGTAGGCATGATCAGGTTTTATCTATATAAATAATTTGGTGTGCTTCCGTTCCTGTTATGGTTTAAAAATTCTTTGAGTTAAAACCAATGCTCCATAGCCTAAAAGTTGCTGTCACATCTCACACATTGCTGTTATCGGGTTTCGTTTCAATTCAGGGACCATAACAGATAACCTTGAACTTCACAAGTCTTGAAACCTGACTGATGGCGTTAAAGACGCTACCCGACTGACAGATAGTATGAAAAATATGTTGTTCTCTTCAAATATCACCAATACATAATCGATTATTTAATAAGCAACAGAGTGAAAATAAGTCGTCTACAAATACACAAATAGGTTGATTTGTTAATTCATTGAATTAACGTTAGATCAGAGGCATGTTTTTAATAGCAACAGTCGTTCTGTATGACGCAATTCCACATATTCAAACTGGGTAGCATCAAGATACACTTTAATTGATTGATCGAAATACATTACTTCGCAGTCAGAGTGTATCTCGCTGTTTGCTAGGAAATATTACTTTGCACACAATGTTATATATTTGGTTAAGGATGACTGCTGGTGGCACCATGCGATCCAAATTGCTGTTTCGGCCTACAAAATGCATAGTGATAAATCACTGCTTTATGATAATATAATTAATAAAAATGCAGCACCTCAGCTACAGCAAGAAACGGAAGCGATTAACATAGCAATTAGTGATACAATTGTTTATTGATAGGAACCAAAGGCTTCATGTGAATGCTTCATTTAATAAAGCTGACTATATACATACCTTCAAATATGACAGCATGCTCTGTCATTCGTGCGGCACTAAGTGTATTCAAGATTCCCACGTCCGTTACTTGAAATAGATAGGCATAGATAAAGTAGACCAAGATCAAAAATGTCATAACAATAACTGAGCACATCATATGGCCGTGTATTTAAACTTCTGCTGAATACGTGGAGCATTACACCGTATCAAGATCTACGGCTATGTGTTTTAGTCATTGTGTCAACAAAGCAATCAGCGGGTTTTGTCTCAGCTCATATCGGCCAGTCGTCTTTGCCTAACTACTAAAGGGCCATTGTACATTGCGTATTAATGAATTTCCGTTAATTATCACAGGGCGCCGAAACAATTATATCGTGAGGCGACGGTGCTAGACGTACATGGTTTATTGTTGTACCAATTATGCGCCGTGTATTGGTAATGTCACTACGTGAGCATTAAGAAAAGACAACGATGGGGCATTAACGTTCTCAGCGCAATGTTTTCATTCTTTTACGATAACAAATTCGATGTATGATGATCGGGTTGCTCGGGGATAATTGACAGTTTTGTGTCGTCAATATACAGCTAACCCCTCTTCTACTTGGCTAAACATATTGTTCAATTTTTTGTTTCATTAATCATAGAGTGGAAATAATAGCATGAGGCAGTCATGATAGCTCAAAGTTAACAAGACATGATTAATTCGTTGCAGTTCCATTAATGCAGTGTATCGATAATTTATACGTTGTCACCACACGATCATCGCAAAAAGAAAACGCTAGCGTATTGCTAACGTCACGAGGCAGTGAGGCTGAGTTATAAAGTGAGACCATAAGATAAAATGATAACACTTTGGGTGCGATATTTTCACTATTTTGATCACAGCCCCATGCACGCGAATTAAACGAACAGCTTCGGTGTCAATCCGTTTTCAGCCACTTGGTGATATCGCTGCGGCAATGCGTGAGGATGATTGTGATCGTTGGATGCTGTCTATTAGACGTCACATAACCCCGTTTCGCACACTGATTGCGGACGCCTGGTGCCTGGAAGGAATTAGCATATGGAATTATTTAGCCGTTGGGTCGGATAGAAGAGTCCCATATGTTACAGTAGTATTTCGTGGCAATAGTAGTATATCCTGGCAAAGGCCAGGATGGAACGAATTTCTGGATTAAGCGGATTATACAGGAACGGTTTGCCTAAATCACTATCTTCTTTTCATAAGCTTAAGTAGGCCTAAATTGATATCTTCCTCACTCCTTCGATTGCTGCGTAATAAATAACGCACATCACAACTATGCACGAGGCGTCGATTGAATCGAAATGCAACCACTACCAAAACTAAGGTAGTCCTCAAAAGTCGGTTCAGAGCCTTTTCCCATTTAGACTGATATCCATTTCAATACCGTGGAAAATACGTACACATTCCTTGTATTGCACATCGATATAGTCATCTTAACTTTTGTCTACGCATCCATGACGAACTCACTGGATCATATAACCTTTAAACAATGAACGATTTGCCCCATAATATTATAGCATTACGCAAATTAATTGCTCCTAATACGTGCTATTGTTCGACAACATGTAATTTTGACACTTTCTTAGGCCTATCAGAGTTTATAAAACACATCCAGTGAAATGAAAAATCATTTAGTAGACCCAGTGTGTGATCATGTCATGGTGCTTATAGACCAGCGCTGGATTATAACCGCTAACAGTGCATCGTATTTGTATGCGATAGCGAACTGGGTTGTTTACAGCCAACACAGTATTGTGATGTTGTAAAATACACAAATAAATTGTAGCACACATTGATGTTTGGGTTCGCAGAATCATGCTTTCCTGATAACACGTAGGCCTATTGTAAACTTTTTATTTTCGTTCTCTTTAGCCATACTTCTATTACAACGAAATTGGCAACCATGTTCCAAGAGCCTTGCATGTTGATATATCTGACATTGCCTTTAGATCTATCAATGTGGCTTCTCTGTTCATTCATTCCATTATAGATCAGTAGTAAACCTTAGAAACAAATGGTCCAACTGATTATAATGCATCTCATACGTCATTTATGAGCAACCACTACTCAATACCTAACAGTCAAAATACGCCCACCCCGTTTTCTAGGCCACTACCACTCCTCCTCGTCTCCACTCCTTGGAAGGCAATGTAAAAAGCCTGGCACAGATAGATAACATTGTTCTGCTTTGGCGTTTATACCCGCTGACCTACACATTAGGTTTCCAATTTCCGAGTATCTACCCAACTCACGCGTCAGCGATTATGGTCTACGATCGTGAATATAAATCCACTCATTTATTCAATGTGAACCAGTAAATGATTCTCTGACAGTGCTGGTGCGGGTCGCTGTTAACCACGCATGATGTTTAATGCGTAGTCTTTTGCGAATGCGAGCTATAATGGGGTGATTATTTGCAACATTATAATGCAGCACTGAGCGAAGAAGTATCACAATACACTGCTTGAAACGTATCTTAGCATAGCCACTTCCCTATTACCTGCGCTGACTTCCTGTAAGGTCTTTTGATAAAATTGATAAGATATTCAAAAACCAAAAGCTAAAAATTTAATGTTTCGAATTGAAGTCGTGACGTTATTTATTTAACAAAACGCGCGGCCTTATCAATTCTGCATTGCGCCAAAAGGCTTCGTTGAAGCAGGTGCTGTACCATTCACTATAGATGGTGTCTCTAAGTATTATGCACATTCCTGTCGTATGGCATACCAACCGCCCATATATTGCCCATTTGTCTTATTTACTGTAAGACTGGCTCTCATTTGAAAAACAATAAGAATTGATGAAAACTGTGTTTTTGATCATGTACATCTACATGTACATAAGCATGAACATTGGTTCTAATTATCATGGACATCAAAGCATGCCGGTCGCTAGTTTCGTCGATTATCCCGGATGATTAGAGCTTAAGTATGTCATCGGCAGTAGGATTGAGGAGGCTGCATTTAATAAGTTGAGGACATATATGGTTATATACATTAGTATTCGTAATTGAGATGCATCAAACACTTTTTAAATACTCAGATCCTCATATCCAGCAATAAAAACAGGTTTAATGCTTAATCGGAAATACCAGCATATAGTATTGGTTATTCGCAAAGTTTCTTGATAACGAAATACTCCTCTCGGTAATATAATTGCTCGACGATCAACAATTAATAATGTAGTGTCGTATTCGGTGTTAATGATAATTTGTAACACTTCGGACCAGTTTACCGCTATACAATTATAGAGAATGACTGTATTGTTGGTACTCAAAGTTGGAGACTGCAACTAGGTGACGGATTTACAAAACAATTTGATATTTTGTAGCGAGAATATATTGTGGGATTCATCATTATGATTACTGCAATATGCATTACGTGCGCATCAAACCATGCAAGACTTCATTTGTCCTGAAAATGCATATTTCAAAGAGTTGAGTGAACTGGCTGAAACTACCTTGGCTAGTAAATACGTCACAACAAGGAGGGAAAAGGTATTTCTTCTTAGTTGTTCTAGCCCCAGGTTTTCCCAAGGAGTCAATTGTTTAATTTTCTTAATGCTGGCGACCTGCACAAGCTAGATTATTCATTTTGTGTAAACACTTAGATAATTTTATCTGTTCATTTATTCAGACGATGCCGTAAATTGTTGATAATGTGGATGTTGACCTAGTTACTAGGTCTCACAATATAAGACGATTACGCCCAGATTGATTACTCAGTTTTAACGCGGACTATGGCTTGATAGGCAACGCAGAGACCACCATTACCTCCACTCGTTGTGACACCATCCAATCTGTGAAGAAAATGGGTATGCGATTAATGCAGACTGAGCAACAGAACTGTACAGATGCCGACAGGAAAGATTGAGTATACAGTTTCACCCGTAATGAAACTGTCCTCTTTGCTTACCAATGCCGTAATCTCAGCGATATACTGACTTATACGATAAGACAGATATTAATATATGTTGCTGCCATCGCTAACAAGCTGCTCACCATAATCCACCATATTGAAACGGTTGTTTGTATGTAACATGGCCGGCCGCTGCTAAGTGTCGTGTTAGCTTGCTTGTTTCAAAAACGTTCATATACTGTGATTGTAAATTCGGATACGGCACGAATGATAGGCTTTTTTTGTTCGTGTTCATGTTGTGAGTAATGCATGGGGATTGAAGAACATCTCTTATTTTGCGAAACAGGTCTCTATTTTGAACCTATTTTCGAATATGTTTTTAAAAATGGAAGCTGTTATTCGTGCACAGAACCCAGTTTAAGGTCTAGGTCATCGAAAATGAGTATATCTTAAATGTCAATAGATAGCAGTCCAATCGTTAAAAAAATATCATTATGTAGTTTTATTCAATTACTTTTTCTGATTATATGTATGTAATCTATTTAGCGTTAACCATTGTTCGTAGTCGCGTATTAAAACGGTTTACGTTTTAGCTATTGTTGTTCACTTTTGGTTTTCTGTTTTTGGTAAGCCAAAAACGAAAACTCGCTTTATACATGTACCATAAAACTATCAATCGCTTATTAAATCGTACATTAAGGTCTATTGGTCAAAACAATTGGGTTGATTGTTGTCATTGACAGGTCAAATCGAATCCTAATATTGTATTTTGCTTGGCAAGGTTCGATGTCAAGCACTTGCTCTTCAGCTGCGCATCGTTTCACTTGCGACACAAATGCACCAGAATAGGTCGTTAGTCCTGAGCTGGACATCGACATTGGGGGCTTGGTGGGGTGGGGAGATTATATTTGTTTATCCCCATTGAACAGTCTGCTAGTAAGCCAGGGAATGCATTTGCTTAATGGCTCTACAAGCTCACAATTATACTATTCGCACTCGATTTCCCACTTGATTTTGTTTTCAACATCCTGATACAGCTCGCCAAGTTCCCCGATGTACCCATGGGCCTCTTATCTGGGACAATTGGATTGTTGTTTTGTGTGTTTGTGGGATGCTAGTTAGCAATAGTTTGTCTCGCGATACAGGTCGCAATTTTGGGGATAAAAAATTTAAATGAAAGGTCGCAATGATGCGCAGAACAGAAATGTTTTGTTTTGACCTGGACGTCAAATTTAGGTCAAGGTCAAGTTATGAATTTTGATCGTACATAGCATCAACAACATGTGATCGATGGTCATAAAATTGGGTCAAATACATTACATTGTTTATAAAATCATCAATATACATGCGATTGTTATGAAAATTGGTTGAATTGTCATTGCCAATTTTTTTTAATTAAACATAACTATTATGAGCCGATTCTGAAAATCTTCCTAATACAGTTTGCCAAGTTCCCCCTGGTCCCATGGGCCTATTTTAGTTTAACGTTGGCTTGCAGGTTTTTTATTAAATTGAAGGCATCATAAATGTGCACAACCAACAGGTGTTCTTTAGATCTTGTATGATAGTTTGGGGGTTTATGTGTTGGTTTGTACAAATGTTTTGGGCATGCGATACAGGTCGCAATTTTTAAAATTTTTCAGAATTAATTTTAAATGGCCGGGATCAATGATGCACACAATGCAGATGTTTGGTTTTGACCTAGACCTGAAACCAAAGTCAAGGTTACCGAAAAATTTAAAAACTAGTATCAATGTTAATGCTTAAATTAATAGTTTTCCTGAGCGTTCCTGGTAGAAAACATCGTGGTATACAGTCAAAATGTACTGTTTTATCGCATTTTATAGTCACTTATGCAATCGAAAATATGCAAATGATGGTCGTAAAAATTGGGTAAATTGTTGTAAGGGGCTGCGTCTAACGAATGGTAAGTATTTTATGGACTTCGATGACGTCAACACATGTTATTTAGCAGTTCAATCTAAAGTCAACACGTAGTGTTTCCGTCGTTAATGGTCGTACCGTTTAAATGTTTTCGCCTGACTATAGCCCATGCTCTGCCGAACTTGTAACTTATACATATAATTGTATTTTTCAATCAACGGCATAGAGATCCGCAGTTATTTGATACGACAAGCGAATTATAACATTGCAGCTGCATTCGTTGGAATAGAATGACACTGGGCATATAATCAAGCATATTAGTGGGCTGCCTTAGGTTTGCCATCGTAAGATAGTTTGCAATTGATTTTTGCTGTTTGTGTAATGGGGATATTTGTCATATGTTTCCCCTTGAATTTTCATCTATGTTCAAAATGTTTGGTGAATAAGTTTTCCCCTCTTTCATTGGATAACTTACCCAATGAACTTTCTGCGAGACTGTATGACAAAGATGCACATTAGTACAACGGATTATTACTGGTGTTGAAAATGTTTGGTGAATCAGTATTCCCCTCTTTAACTGCAAAACTGAATGTTACTGGCGGAGAGACGCACATCAAGCATACAGGAAATACATATCTCGATCACAGCCGATCAATTTACTACAACAGTCTAACCAGTGAATTGATTTCGCGCCTCATAACTTCAATTGGCAACCATCCAATGAGGGGAGTATATTGGCTTAGGTGTGAAACCAGTATTTTTACTGTATATCATCCATCTTAACCGTCCTTTAAAAACAAACTTTGCCTAATCCGAATTTTGTCATTGTAAGTTAACGCAAACCCTAGTTTATCACTTTCAAATGAGAATAATAACTCAGCAGCAATGGACAAAAAGTGGTTTAAATACATGGTATAAATGCGTATGAAGAGGCGGTACCCTAAAGCATACTGTGGGTACGGGTAGGGAGTACGGGTTAGCAAACAGTGTTCCAATATCAGCCTATTTAAGTAACATTTGACATACAGCCGATGACCTCATTCTTTTTTACGCATTGTCGCCTCATAATAGGCTTCAGATCCTCATCATTGGCCGGCGAATCAACGCAATGCAATTAACCAGAAGAACTTTATTTAATACAGCCACATGTTTGCATAACGTTGGAGAGAAGTACATGAACTTAATTTTTTAAATATTGCTTTAAATTGTGCAATTGTTACGAACACTGTCCAAATGGTTAAAATTAACGCCTACATCTTATTATGTATATTGTACGGTTTCACAAGGCAACTGTGCGGGCATGACTATGTGATTATGCTTACTGCTTGGTTTCCAATATCAATCAGTTGCAAGTGAGGACGAAGGGTGCAGCGCAAATTGTACGATACCTAATTTTTTAGGAGAAACAGATGTGCCACACCCACTACCTGCAGTGCAGCCAGCCACAATGACACGTTTTCAGCCAAGCGTTGTAATGTTGCAATGGTAATATATGCTGCCCTTGTGAGTCAGCTTTCGGTTTATACCGTGCAAATTTTAGCATATCTTGATATATATAAACTGGAAAGAACATATATTGCTGAAGCAATTGTTGAATAGCATCAACAGCCTTGTGCGCATTGTGTCTCTCGGACAGTACTCCCCAGTGCTTATCCAGCTTATTTCAAGTCCTCAGATCGATGTTGACATTGGTATTACATATTAAGAACGCAGCCATTATACATGGATAACGACCAATATAAGACATTTCCCTTTCCGTTGCTTAAATAAGCCAGCTTAATTTGTTCACGAAGGTTATTTGATGTCTAGTAAATCCTATGGGAAACCAGGCCGAGTTCTGCCTTCGTAATCACCAGATAGATAAAAGAAATGTCAGTTAGATTGCTTTTTATGGTCCTCTGTGGGATAATAATGCCATTAATAATCTCCTAAATGACACTTGGTCGTCAACATTTTAACCCTCAATGAGGTGGATATTCAGTGTTCCTTAGTAAAAAATGACTGATTGGTCCAATGCGACGGAGTCAGTTATATGGCGCACTGGGATTATTGATTACAGCACCATTGCCTCCTTTATAGATTAATTGATTATTGGTGCATATTAAGACGACATAAATGTTTTCATAGAAATTGTTGTAGTCCTTTATGGCTTAATAAATCGGTTTTCGTTACACTTGAAGCGTGACACCACCATTTCGTGTGGGATTATTTTGATATCTATTTTCTGATTGGCGAAGACAAAAATGGTATCACTGAAATCTGTTTCTCGTTGACAGTTACTATTTTCCCCTACTCAGTTCCATTATTAGACGCCCATACACACAATATATTGTATCACTCATAACTATAGCACATTTTTCATCAAAACCCCTGAACGGTTTCTCCATTCATATACATTTACCATTATAGGCAAATCTTTTCAAGAGTTTTAGATTTAGTGTGCTGTTGAAAATAGGGAAGAGTAAACATCACACAAAAACGCTGGTGTGGAATAATGGGCTGCATTGCAGGAAAATATTCCACAGGAAAGTCAGAGAATATATAATCAATAAGCCCCTGCTCTAATGCGTATTGAATAAGCGATTATAACTGGAAATTACTGTGTTTGGGTATAACTATTACTGTAATTGAATGTGGTAGCTATATGTTACAATTGTTTCGGTTCAGAAAGATCTTATTTGTCTCCTAAGTGATAGCAAACCACGTGATGGTCAATAACACAACACCCCCATTGGGTGCTGGAAACGTGACGCTTCATGTCATAATCGGATAACTACTTCAGTCATCGCTAGCCAAGATAAATACAAGTTAGCTTGCATGTTTGCACCAGAATAAGTATTGACTCGTAGAGTTTACCAACACATGATACCAACATAACGAATTGGTATTCCAGTCAGCCTGCTTTCCTTTGCTTGGCAGGTGTGTTAAACGCGAGACAATTAGATTTTGCTGATTGGACAAAAGCAGAAAATGTGGCAAACATAATTATTGCTTTTAGAATCGTTCGTGTTGTTTACATCCTCGAAGAATTATGGATTTATTAGAATCGTTATCAGGTAAAGTGAATGTGCTCAGCATAGTCTACATATCTATTACATTAAAAGCCTACATTTTAAGAAGTCTGGACCATAGTTGTCGCAACAATATACACATAATTAACAGCCAATGTTCTCTTAAGATTTTGTTTTATTTTGCATATATATAAAACGCAATTAGTTTTGCGGCGAATGTATAAGTCACATGACTACTTGTTTAACTGCCCTGACTAAGCATAAAAAATGTATTGCTTAAAGACTGGTTCGTAATGCGTAAATCAATACATCCTAGAAATGAAATGCGCTGATACATGCCTGCGTATATTCCTCAAGGTCACTAACTGTGCCACGCTGCTGTGGTCAGCTTTTATAGGCTACTTTGTACATACATATATATATATATATATATATATATATATATATATATATATATATATATATATATATATATATATATATATATATATATATATATATATATATATATATATATATTTATATATATATATATATATATATATATATATATATATATATATATATATATATATATATATTATATATAGCGATATATATTTATGGCACATTTTAATCATTACCAGCCTGATATGTAGCCACGACTTTAATGGTGGGTATAGTCGTAGGCCAATATCCACTGCCTCTGTCTATCTATCCGATCACCATTCCCCTACCCCATAAGTACCCCACAATAAGAACCATTACCCAATAACCTCAATCCTTTTCACAGGAACAACCCCACCCCCGGGCTATAAACCTCTGACACCACAGCATATACCCGACCCTACGGGAACCCTGCTACCCCACGCCGAGTACAGCATCCCAGCAATCATATAATTGTTAGAAAAATTCCACGTCGCCAACATTGTATTTAAATCATATGTTGAGAGTAGCATCATCAACCACGGGCTGCAAACCATAGACCATAATATTACAAAATGAATTCTGAGTTTCTGTTGATGCTCGAGTCACTTATGCAATGAGCACATAGGAGGGCAAGTTTCCATTCACAAAGACGAAGACCCTTAAGGAACATGACGAGCTTTGATTTTTCAGCTATTCATCAGATGACCTGAAGCTGCTCACATAACGCCGATGTTAAGCTAAAGTCCAGCTTGTAAAAGATGCTGAATTTCCAGCTTCGGCTTAACTTCCTGTCTTTGGCTGATAGCCGAGTAACTTTTGGATACATTTAGCAGCGTACATTCACTTGTCAAACAGGTAAAAATCACTTAGATTATTAAAACATCGTTAATTGTTATTTACTCAAATGAAATTTTATCGGCGAACCATACTTAAATGGAATGTCCTAAAACCGACGAGGCCAACAAAATACCCGCACATCTGAACATGTCATCTGTCAATCTATTTTGGCAGCAAATCAACATGATTACGAAAGAAGAAGAGCTGACTTATCTCAATTAGTCCGTAGTAAATGAAATATATTCGACCGTCTTTCAGAAGCGTATGTTACGGAAAACATGCGAGAAGCATTAACCTGCAATTTGAATTAATAATTATTGTTATGAAGTGAATACCATTACAGTCTGATCCGAATGGTCAGATGTTACAGGCGTGTGGAGAACTTTTGGCATCATTGCCCCCAACATAATATGATTTGCAACTAGAAACAAGCATAACAACATCCTGCCACAACATACATTCAAATCACTTGCATGACGACTTGGAAATTAACTAAGGCCGACCAACAAATCATTTTAAATGGGAATATAAAGATCGACCTGACGCTTTATAAATGCACATACCTAACCACCAAGGCGATATCGCCACAGGATGCAGCCTCGACGTGGACCTTACATATCCCAAAGAGGTGCATGACGCCCACAACGCCTACGATTTTCTAACCGAGAGGTGCAAACGGCATGGATGTCTAATCGACCTAATTAGGGATTTTGAGGACACGAACATTAGGCTATGAAACAACAGCAAGCACATAGGCAGAAACAATGAGAAATATGTGTCCCATTACAGGAACGCAAGCTATATTTCTCACTTAGGATGAAGCTTTAACAGCAAGCCTATGTTACACCTGCGCGTGGTAATGAAACAAACAATATTCAATAATAACATGGCATCTCTGCATATGCACAAAACCAGACTGATTCCGGATTGTTATGTGCACGTAGGATCTCTCTGAATACCACATATATAATTTACACCTAGATCATGTCTTAGGGTCAACCAAATTGGCTCGGTTTAAATGATGAATAGCCAAGAATGCAGAGTAGACCACAGTCGTTGGCCCCAACGATGTTTCCGTGACCGGAGTTAGGGAGCCATCAGGCAGCAGCTGATTATCGAATGGCACTACAAGCATCTTCTAAATTACAAGTCAACGGGCAAGCCAAAACAGCTACTTGGTGCTCTATATTGAGCACTCCAGACGGATGCCACATTATCGACAGCACCGTTACAACCAGCTTGCCGCATCAGTGGGTTGCTGGTGCTCCTTAAATCCAACGACCTTCCATCAGGAAGGGCGGGATGTTCTATCATAGTTTTAGCCTTGAAGCAAGCTGGCACATATGCGCACATATACGCATATGGACACATATACCCACATATACCCACATATACACACATATCCACACATATCCACACATATACACACATATCCACACATATCCACACTTATTCACACATATCCACACATATCCATACGTATCCTCACGCATCCACACATACACGTGCATTTACGGGTCCACCTTGCAAAGATCAGGCTATCAAAGGGGCTACGAGTGTCGATAGCTCAAAGAAAACTAACCACTTATAGAAGCCAATGCTACAGTGCTGGTAGAGCTAACATATATAACCAAACAGACGTGTGTATTAATGAGGGGGGCTAAATAAAACCTGGCCACACCCTACGCTCAACATTGTTTGAAACGAGCAGGAAAAATGCCAACGCACAGAAAGATTGTTGCTAGCTCAAACGCCGCTTACATCATGCGATTTTTGAGTGAATTGTCCAAATTCATATAAACACTGTTATCAACATTATATGTTGCTGTTAATGTAAAAACCAGTTTATTGCATCTATATTCATACCTTTTAGTGAGAGCTAAATAAAGCTGTTTAGTTGCACGTTTACTACGTGCCGGCATGAAAAGCGGCATAGTGGCACAATATAAAAGAGAAGCCAGTCTCCTTAACAAAGGTATTAAGTTCGGCATTATATTCACGGTGTGTTCCGATATGTTATTGTTCTTACAAAGGTGATCGTTATAACGGATCTTTAATTTCTCCTCTCGTGATGATACGGTTACGATAATGCGATACTTGATTGAGACACGTTTTGAGACACATGACGTTCAGACAATCTATGCTGCATATCCTTTGAACAACAGCACTGAAGAAGCGATTGGATGAGAAAACGACTTCATTATTTGCATTTTATCATATCCATTGGGTGATTGATGCTTCAACGCTTGTAACGCAGAACAGTCGTCGTACTCTCAACTAATATAAGGTTCAAGTCAACCATACACTATAAAAGAGATTGATCGCGGTACCTAAATCATGGCTTACTGACAACTGGGTGATTCAATGTGGATCAGTTTTAGTTGAGTTTAGTTTAGCTGAAGTCCCCATCGAAACAAATATTATCTATAAGCATAAATTGCCTGAGTTTTAATATATATTTTATTAGATACACCTAAGTTCTGTCCCTTTTGATTTAGGTTACTTTGGTGTGCAACTGACTGATATAAGTTATTCAACAAGAGGGCAGCTTGGGCCTCACATCATAAATTCAGTACAGTATTCACACACCGCAACTTATGCACAGATATAGATAGAAAGGAGTACGAACGTTTGGCGTTCGATTAGTATACAGCATATCAACTTGGAATGTATTACTACCCGTGTTAAATACAAATGTTCTCTTTAAGCTCATCTAGCATACCATTGGTATCTCAATAACAATACAGGAGTCAGAAACACGGTAATCCGCAGATTGCATTACTGTAGAGCACTACATTAAACGATGTCCATAGTTTTGTAAAACATGACGATGTCACCTAATATGGTATTGGCAGTATTTAGCACCGCGTGGCAAAACATAGGAACATCGTATCAGTTCTGTTTGCAAAATAAACAATACGTGTTCGGATTACGGTGATAAATCATTACGTTGCGAATAATGATAAATTGTCATCAATGCCTATCATTAGTCTGGAAGAATAACACATTCGATATTATCAATCAAGCTAGCTACACCAAATAACTCCGCTTCATGAGTGGCATCAGAATATTCCAAACGGCCATAATATTGAGTTGGTAACAGTTTACTGTACCGTAGATGTTTTCAGAAACGAGGCTCACGGTAGTATCATCAAGTTATTGACCACCGGTTCGTTGGCTTCATTGTGGTATTCTAGCAGCATCAATATGAAGCCTCAGCACGATCAACTCGCTTGTTCATATAATCAATTACCTTGTGGCAAAACCATGATTCAAGCGGTATCTGTGTACTTGCAGTAATACAGGTGAAATAAATCATTCTTTGATATGTCGGCTGTACGCTCAATGCGTCGACTAATCTGCCTGGCGTATAGCGTTAGATTTATAATTAGACACGCTCGCGTTAACGAACGAAAAGTAAAGTGTTTATATAGCGGTATGTACTCAGTCACACATCATAATCAAACGGGCATTTCCTCGTCTGTTTGATGATTGTAAACGTTAGAGTAAAGGACAATACCATTTTAACTTATGACCAGGGATAAGCCTATGTCAAAAATGTATAAATATTGAGTATGGATCGTCCCCGACAGCTGATGGTTTGGCATTTGGGGTTTAACCATAATGCTTTAATTAGCACATAGACACAAACTGATGATACGCGAATTTGTCTCAATACTAATGCTTTGAGGCTCTGATTTTCAGAAACTTATATCATGAGCAATTATTGTTTATTGGCCACTGTGGGAAATACAAATAGCTGCATCTATATCATTGAAACCTCTCAGTCCGCAAAGCGAGGCCATAAGAATAATAAAATACCATTAACATCGACGTTTCTGACAACTATTGTTAATGTAGTGCATGTATAAACCCCTAGACGCTGCTTTTTACCTAGTTTTTATATAAATCACGTACAAGCACTCACTCAGTTTTGAAATAGATCTGAAAAACCTCTTGAATTGCAGTGAATTTTACATTATTTAATGCGTACTGCGGCACTTGCTTATTTACCACTCTTGTTGCGCCAAAATTGTCTATGGAGAAACTCGACATCGTACGATTCACCGGTAAGTAAGAAAACTATTCACGAAAGGGCACCCGATTAATTGCTACCCCGTTTTCTTCATTTGTACTTAACATATTTTTATTATATTAAAAAACGACACAACGCTCGTTCGCAATGATGGTTTTGTTTGTGATAACGGCATGGTTTTGCGTTATTTCACAATTATTGAAGACCAAAGTACACAATGCTAATGATATTCTTTTGCTGTCGAGCTAAGATATTGAAGCCTGCTGGCCTCAAAACCCCAACAGTTTGTAGGTTAATGATGCAATTTCGCACATGTTCATGCAATACATACTGATGAAATCTGTAGAGCCCCGCCATACCCATTAACATAGCGGGTTTTGTATGATATATAAATTCAAACCAAATATTCATAGTGTCGGGAAATAATCGATGCAACGGATCTCCTGTTAAACCGTGGGTCATCAAAATTGAGGATAAATAGTTGATACATGGTCTATGTGCCGTTGATTAATTTATACTAAGAGAGAAACATCTGGCGTGATTAATGATTTGTAACCATGAATTTCTGTGTGTAATAACCCAACTAAATGCACAATCCACATTTCGGCAAACTAAGAGCATTTTGCAACGAGACCCAAAACATTTATGCCGGTTGTGACATAATGCTGCAACACTATTTGGGCTTAAAGCAAGTTTCTCTAATGAACGGCAGTTCATAGGCAAACAAAGCACCGGGCTTCTTCTGTTTCTGTTTTTGTGAGAGAAAATAACCCAACTTAATGAGCCT
Source organism: Urechis unicinctus (assembly GCA_034190875.2). Lineage (NCBI taxonomy): Eukaryota > Metazoa > Annelida > Polychaeta > Xenopneusta > Urechidae > Urechis > Urechis unicinctus. The sequence goes on along the minus strand of CM067352.1, from coordinate 17,280,067 downwards.
TGCGTGTGCAATCCGTAGGAAAAGACAGTTTTGACAAATTAAACATGTAACAATGCCCCTTATGTCTCCCTGTTCTATTACCGTCAATGAATGATCAAACAAAGTTATTATAATCTTCCTAAGACACTGAGGCTATAATGAGGCTATTATGAAGAACAGGGTCACTTTTGTATTTGGTATAGTCTAAACTGTGTAACCATAATAGCTTCAGTACATATAAAATATTATTGCAATGAACTATATGTTATTTGTTTTACATGACAGACGATACAAATGCTTGTTTGAAAGCATTCGTTATAACATGAAACGGACGAAACTCGCATGGAACACGCAGACAGCCATGTCAAGACAATGTGATGTCCTCAGAACTACGAACACCACTAACACAGTGCTCAACCAAACTCATGTGGATGCAAGAAATTATGTACCAGTCTATGTACCATTACGACTGGTAATGCAGCCTAAAATGGCGGACTACACTGAATTGTACCTCTCGTATGTCAAAATGATGAATTGGGTCATACTTACTGACCATGGGTCGGAGTGCACAAGCAAACATTTAAGTATATCAGAATGTTGACATCGGAAATCCGACGATATTCATTCATGACTGGAAATAATCCATTGTTAAACTTAGTTTAGGTAATTATCACGACAAAAAGGCCAATTCGCGTTTAATCAATCACCCAGTTGCAAATGAAAATAGTCTGTTTGGTGCTCTACTCAATAGGATAAGCAATCTGGGTGTTTGTGTCAGTTGCCTGCCACTCAACGCGAGTCAGCTCAGTACTTATTTCCAGGAGAAAAAACATAATACATTTCCGACCCCATTAGCTGTAATGTTTTGAACGCACAGATTATAACAACTAAATACTGACGACTCATTGTAAGGCGGTATCGCCATATGAGTATTAATGTGCCACATTGTGTTACAAACCAAGCCTTACTGAGCCGTGGTCATGTATACTTCACAGTACGCATTAGTGCGATGAGACGAGGTCTTATGGAAATCAACACTTGGGTCAAAGTGTTGGACAGTTTTCTTTTTCAAATGACAACAAATGGGACAGAATAATTAACTGTTATGTTTCGTACCCTATCAAGTGTGAAACCGATATCATAACGGGTCAGATACAGCTTTATGTCAGCCAAAGTAACAGTCCTCCGCTGAGGTCACCGTTGGCCGCGGACGCTTAATTGCTTGTTCATACAGGTGCACCGCTCCCTCAAACCAACAACAACATCTAAGAGGTAGTCAGAGTGCTTACTCACCATGACGAATTGATGTGCATTTGCCGTCCCACTAAATATATATAGTGTCAAGCTTATCTGATATTGCACACATCGCTATGGACAGATTCTATTCAAACGGTAGCTGTGCTTGGTGTATTCAGAGATGAGTCTTTGCACAGGTGAGGTCGTGCATGCAAGCGCTTCGTGTAGGCCGTCTAAAGCTAGTGAAGGCAAACCACGGGAAGGGTAGTAGAAGGGTAGAATACGCTGAGCTGAGGACAAGGAATGCGATGGGTTGCATTTGTTCCAAGAAGATTCAATGTTCAGAAATGAAACATTTCTCAATGCAAACATTCAAGCCGCTAGCATAAATTTTGACATATAACCCCGTAAATTCTTAATTTCCTACGTCACTAATGGTTATAGAAAACAATAGCATCGTTAAAGTCCCAGCACAACAATACGTTCACAACTAGCATGCCAATTATCGTTCACAGCGCCGGCAGCACAATGAGCTTAACATCAGGGCAATTTGATAGCCGAGTGGGATGAGAAGAACATATCGGACCTCAGTGGCTACAAATATTGTATTTGCCGCTTTAAAAGTCAAGGCGATTCCCGATGTGATAACATATCGCAACGAGGTTCGTCTTGTGTTCTAGTTAGAGGGAATTTAAGGATCGTAACAACCATCAGTCAACAGTGTTTAGATTAATTAGACAAATATATAGCTACAATTTATTTTGTATATCTTACGGATTTAGATTCAGAGTGAAGAAATTTGAGCTATTTGCATTATTCCTTGCATGTAGAAAAAAGTACTTATTTACTCCATGCTTCATATAGCTGGCAGGGCAGGCACACCTTCCAGCACATCCGCAATCTAAACTGTTATGACATTTATTTATAACACTTTAATCACTAGCTGCGTTTGCTGTTTTGAACGATATGCATAAACCTGAAGATGGCACATTCCATCGCCTGACTCGTGGTATATAATTACAGACTGTGGAGAAATAACGGTAATCATGTGAGTAACTGTGTGAGCGATAACCCGGTTATCTTTTGTGATTCGCGCATAGTTTTATATGTAAATCAGTTATTCGAAGCATGTGCAGACTATATATCAATAGTCTGTGGAACGGCTTTAGCTGTCGTACTTATTTCGTCCAGGTGGACCAAGAACATCATTATACATGCGGCAGCTAGGGACAATTCGATTATTGCGACCATTGCCTTATCACAGAGCACTTAATGATTGGCATCATGAAAACATAATTATTAATCGTTATCTGGTATTAGCTTGGTCGAGGGCATATCGTGATTTGGGTATAACAATCACGTTTCTCGCTTCAGCATGTCAATAAACAGTTGATTTATCTGCAAAAGGGAGGTTTGCGCGGTTAACGACGCTGTTAAGGAACACAAACATGCAGACACATTTTATGTCATTTTTACCGAATAAATGCACATTCCTTCAATACAGTGTCAAAGCGGAATAGAGTAATGATCAGCAATCTAGCTCAATTGTTGTTCCAAATTTGTTTTAAATTTATGACGGACGTATAATAAATGATCGGGAGGTCTAGCAATGATACAACTTAGTAGTTGTGACAATATGGAGTTGTAATGGGATATAGTTTTACTAAATGTTTGTATGATAAACCGGGTTTATGTCATGTGATAACTATTTGCTCATGGGTTACGCTGCTTGGTTTGCTTGATCTGGTGTGACAGCGATAGCACTGTAAACAACATTCTTCGTCTTAACGCCATTGACTAGAGTAAATACGAATGAATGTGACGAGCCAATGTCGTTCATCATCGAAACATCGTTGTATAGTTCCAAACATAATGGCAGCCAAGCGCCAAATAGACGCATCGGGGATGTGTGTGTATGTGTGAGTGTATGTGTTTTTTTTTTAATGTCCAGGAGGCGTTGATGTGTAGTGCAGGACGACTTATGTTTTAATCTTCACTATACTGAAGGGTATGCAAAGGGACACCTGTTTGTCTTATAGCTTGGGAAGATAGTATATTTTATATTCAAATGGTTAAAGCGAGTTAGGAATATATTCAAGTAATCATTGAATGATAGCCGTCAAATAGTTTGTTGTTCAGAGGCTTATATCAGAATATGGCAAAAGATGAATAAAGCATGTCGCATTCAGTAAAATCTGCGGACGCAGTAAAACATTTCATTCCCAGACGGTGACAAACAAACAACTCTCTCTCTATTGACGAAGGGCGTGGAGAAAATGCAGCCATATATGGGCAATAAAAACAGCTTAACCCCGCTATAAATCATATCTGCAAATTAAAATTTAGTTTGTCGGTACTTCAGTGCTCTCCAAGCTTTCCAGTTGTAATATTGGCCATAATACCTCAATGAAAAACTACATATAAATCCATTCATAGTCTTAAATTACACTCAGTGTGCTAATATTAGCATAACAGTCACGAGGTCCGGGGGTAAAATAGGCCTACGGCAGCCTCCTGCATGTCGTCAGAGGCGACCAATAAGGTTTAACCTGCTGGCCGTTTGTTGCGACTCGTATCGATAGTTGCAAATCATATTTCGGTTGAATAACGCTGATATCTGACCATCAAATGCCAGTATGCAACTAAATTCATTTATTTCCACACGCTTTATAAAGCATCGAACTGATTACCATTTGGACAATTGCTGCCTATCTCTTATTCTTTCATCCAATCACAAGATTTGCGCGATGTGACAAACTCATATTTGCGCAAAGTGAAAATGAAGATAGTTTGTTTGATTTAGGGATATAATAAACAACTTCTAGCAATCTTGCTCTAGGCGATTATTAAACTTTGATTCGATTTTACCATTGTATTTACGACACGGATCGACAATTTAAAAGAAAAACAAAATTGCGTGCGCTTTTTTTGTAGCTAGATCACTTTAAATTCTACTTGGTTTGCAAGCAATTTACAGAAATTCAATTGCATTGCCATAAAAAGAATCACTTGCCCCTGTGCCACTATGCGAGGCATTAATTAATTAGAGAGTTGATTAAAAGTTGGTATTATCGACATTGACCTTAAGGTCAACAAGCAGTTCACGGTATTGCCTTGATTACAATCCACAACACGCGCCTAATCGATCTTCTATATCAATATGGTTCCAAGTGCTTATATATATATCATTAGTGAACAATGAAGTGCGGCATGTATTACTTAACTTATGTGGGCTGGTTCCTAAAGTTAGTGTCTGCTGTATACGTGCACTTAGTGACGACAACTTAGATGGTCAGTCGCTACCATGAACCGCGAAAACCTACGTTTTATAATCTTGTTATCTCAACCGCTTGGCGGTGACAAGATATTCTTCCGCATGACATTTGGTCTGTATATAGATTTTATCATCACTGACCGTTATTGATGGCATGTAGGCATAACAATAACGACATTACAAATACAGTTTGTTTTTTCAAATATGGAGTGGAAATAGCATAGCAACAAGTTACGTCTTTGGCATCGCCAAACGTAACCAAACAATATGAGCAGGACATTCCTGCGCTTAGTGAGTTCATAACATGCCAATTAGAAACCTTGTCCAGTACTCGAATATCATCCCTAGAATGTACACAATATGAGATTAATTTGATCATACCAGCAATTAACCAATTAGGTTTTTCCCCACACAATAGCGATGATTTGTTAACCCTTAACATTATGGCGGGCCGGACGGCATAAAACAAGGTATTGAAGCAGGGTTTATTTAAATGCTCAGTGCAGGGTTTTATTTATGGCCGATGCCCAGTGGCCAAACCTGATTATACGAAATAAGGCCGAGAGCTTAATTGCATGAGGTATGTGATTCAAACCTGATGAAGCATATTACGAAATAGGATGAAAGAGTGGCCTGGGAAGTTGCTCTCTATAAATTGCAAAGTTATCATAATTATAGATTATCAGTAGCGTTCATTCTGCCAGGGCATCGCATTATTGAAATTACTTCGCTAACATTTGCTCTTAGACAAAGTGTTTGATGGCATTAAATGTAATTATTCCTAAATTACATGCATCTTGCTTTATGCACCGTACGGCCCTCCTTTCGCTGCTGCAAAATATATTGCAAGCCATTAGCTAAGAGTGGCTACCGACGGAACATGATCATTAACACATGAACATCCGCTCACAAAAAAATGGCTTATATCGTCACAAACAATGCTTTGTTGCGTATTTCCTGCTGCTACATCTGTTTGATGCTTTGCTGTGAATGGCAACATTTGCGCACTAATTTTCTTAACAACTCTTTATGGTTATCCAATATATTGGTTCATTATCCCTTTCAGCATTCTATCATGCAAATGTTTTTGAGACATCTTTTGAATTTAGACACCTTGACACCATTGAAGAGATATGATTGCCGGTGATGCGTTGTTGGATTCGTTGGCGCGTGCTACATCTGCGCTGAGAAATACTGATTGTGCGACGGAATACACACATGTCATTAGGTATTGTTTACCTGTTGGTTCAATTAGTTTCGTTTTGTTGACAATCTATTGATTACCACCTTAGCAAGATTCCGTTTGAGCTCCAACATTCAATCTGGGTGCATATTAATGTTCTATGCATTGGCACAAATAATAAAAAAGTCAAGCAATAACGAAAATGGCAAATACATGACTGGTCGTCCCAATTATTAAATGACGATGACCAGGCATGTCTTTGAAGTTTCAAAGTAATCAAATACTGTTTGTTAAATATATGCACATCGTGCAGAGTGAAAGACTATAAGCAAAGTATGCGATGTGAGCATTTCTGATATTTTGACCTAAATGAAATATGTTCGTCTGTGCAAATTTCACCGTCGCTATCTACGTTGTAAAAAGGTTGGTACTGTTCAGGGTAGACGCTGATGTTGCCAAACGACAGGTGTAAATGGCTTTCGATTTGGACAATTCGATTTACTTTTGCTATAGGACATATAACCTGTCTGTATATTCCTTAAAAAATCACATTTGTTCTGCCATGGTTTTTCCACACACATTGTCAATCACAAAACGTGAACTCTATAAAATTAATATGTCAACACATGGTAATTCATTCTATTTACTATCAGAAGCGTCACTGACAATGGTGAATTTACGTACCTGTTGTTTTCAGTGTTTGGCCAAAAAACCCTAGCGTATAAAAAAAGATAACAGTCAAGTTGTTATACAAATGGAACAAAGCTGTGCATTTCTTACAATGAACGTATGGGTACGAAACCGACGATTTGCAATATCCTACAGTCTCGATCTGCAATCAATGATCCAGCGTTAAGTTCTCTCAATGCATTTTAATGCTTGTCAAGTTAGAGCTATCCTGTCGCCTCATGTTATACAGCAATGTGGTTTGCCCAAGTCAGACACAGTGCTGCTTGTGCAGGACCGCCCTCACTGCATTATACCCGAACAAGGAATTAACAAACGCAAAATATTGGTTATATACGGGGCTTTATTTAGCGCCCTATGATTGATCAGCCAAAACAAATCTCGTCGACACTATCTACAGGTTTCCTTGATGGTTATACAAAGACGACTAAAAAGTTGCTTACAAAATCAGCAATAAGGATATCTTAATGGGCGCAATGTACGAAACCACATACATCTATATGCTGTAATAGATTAAGAATTCACCTAACGTATTAAACAATGTTTGATGAAATTTGCATATATATTTTACTACAACGGCGAATCTCTAACGAATTAAAAACTTAATTTCTTGTGCAACTTATGTACTGCATTCATATTGGTTATTAAATGCCAAAGTGATATTTTTTGCGGTGCGTTTCGTGGGAAGTTACAAAATGGGTCCCCTCCTATTAGCGACAAAATGGGCCCTATCCCACCAAAACGATATTCACATGAAATAGTGCTCGACATGAAACAGTGATGGAAAATATGTTTAAAAATCAAAACACGTAATCACAATTCAATACCTGAAGATTGCTGAAAATCTGTATCTCGGTATTCAGCAACAAAACCACCCATTTCAAGTCATCACCCTATTGATTTCTCATCGTCAACCCTAATCAAGTGAACATCCAGTTGTGATAAATGCATATTTGCTATAAAAATATACCGAAGAGGCAATATACAACATGAGTCCCTTTGAGAACGCCGCTATTGAAATAACATAGTCAAGGACATGTCCTCAAAACGTATCAGAAAATTTGGGTCAACCTCTCTTATGCGAGCCTCCACGTATACTTAATCACGTCCAATGGCAGCCGTTTCAGCCCCAGCAATGCTATCCAGATTGTCAACTGCCCCAAACTAGAAGCATTGTTTCCCTGCACCTAAACTGCTTGAGCACGAGCAAAGCAAACGAAACTAAATACTAGACCTGTGACGTTTATGACGCCCACAATAACTGGTTCCGGTCTATTAATTGTGGTTTGGGAATGCAATTGTCTTTCAAGTTTTAAAGTGTTTATGTGAATCACATTGGCGTCACGTATTGGCAGAAAATGTTAGCTGTTTATTTTGCGTAATAATAAACAGATATCTATTCAATACCGCAGCTCGGGGCAACCTATTCAGGAAGTAGTCACTTACGGCAGAACTTGTTAACTGATAAAGTTACATATTTAATGAGTTACTCGTTGATATGTTATCACACTTTGCAATAATTGACGATCAAGGGCAGTTCGATTGGTGTTACATGTTGGGCGAGAAATTGATCAATCCAGTTTTTGACACAGCCCGCTTTTGAGTGATTACATGCATTACGGAGCTTGTCCAAAACCCCGACGCAGCGATCCAGCTTGCTGAGGTTAAAGTGGAAATTAACTTGATGCCTATAAATTTTCACAACTCTCCTGTAATATTTACCTCGTAATAAAATTATGTAAATCAGAATATATAATATAACCCCTACAATAAAATTCTATACTTTATTACTTATCTTCATGAAAACACTGCGCTACCTGCTGCTGAAAGTAGAATGCATGGACAACAGAATTTTTACACAGCATAAACATTAGACCGAGCTTAAGACAATCTCGCCGATTCTAATTTTTGTAACTTTAACCATGTAATGCAGAGTCCGTAGTAGATTTTCCTATAATCAGTTATCGTCTTGACTCTATCACCATAATCGTAATCAGGCTAGTTTTGTAAGTATCTCTAGCGTTTAGGAATGCCAAGAGGATGCAACTATTAGTAGAAATCATGAGAGCAATGCCAGAGCCCTGGCTTACGCTAAAGTAACATATTGGTTTGAAAACATCAAGCCGTGTTTGGTGATAAGAGTCGTTCCCTAGTTTTATAAGTGCAGTTTTCTTAAATAAAAACTGATTATGTAGTATAATTCCTTCACTTCCTATGCTTGCAATAATTGCCCAGGTCGGTGTAACATTAAATTAGGTAAACAGTCAGCGGTCTCAAGCGGTGCAGCCATATAACATACCAAACATATCATTTAGAGCTTAGACTTTCTGATAGCCAGCTTAAGAACAGTGTTCGTAGCGAAATAGACAGAACGAAATAGGTTTCATCAAAAAGTAACATGTGACAGTATTGAATGAAAATGGATCTGATATGTTGTTAATTGCAATATAGTAGTAACAAAAACTACACATTCATGGTTGAAGGATGGATGTAATAGTACAGCATTTTATGAACGGTTAATATATCGACATTAACAGATCGAATAATGGCGGCAAGACCTCACTCGTTGTGTATTTGATTCGATCTTCAAATAATGCTCTAGCAAAAGTACGCAAATATCAATAGCAACTGGAAAATTCATTTTAACTTTCTACATATGACAAGAAATCAACAGTGCGATCATTTTCTTTGTCGAGCTCCCTATGAAGCATGCGTACTACAGTAAAGTAAGACGTTGCAACATATTGTGTATATGCTAAGGTACTTAAGGGTGCTCAAAATATCTTATGTCTACTAACATTGCAGAAGCCTTTCAAGCACTTTTGCTAATAAAAGTGCGCTGCATTTGACATCACATAACGTCGTGTTGAATTCGCTAACAGCTAAACCAGCAATCCGCATTATTGTTAACTCTTTAGCCGGTTGTAAACTACTCACTCAGTTTAACATCATTTTGATAAATGCAGGGTTTTTTTTCCGTTGCCTTTTAATCGTTAATTAATGGCTCTTGGGTGCAATATCTTTGCTGTTTAACTAATAAAAATGCATTTGGAGAGACACAAAAAATTGCGACACAGATATATATCGAACATTTTACTATAAGCATATGCAGTATCAGTGATTGCTACAATCGTGGCATTATGACAAATGTTTCAGTATATTTTGTTCATATATGTAACCTTTCGTTTTCAATCTTGTGCCACCTCATTAGTTTAAAAAATATCGAAATGTCGTCAAACGCAAGCATTTATTAGTCACGACTAATAGTCGCTATGGCTAGCGCGATCTAAAGTTCCGGTTTTTATCTAACCCATTAAGAAATGACAGGCTGTGAATTGTTGTGTTCACCCATAATAGAATTTAAAATATGCGAGTTATCAACCCTGTTACGCTGTTACGTTTCTGGAAGACAATTAGTGTTCAAATCTTTGACCCAGCCGTAGATTTGTAGAGGAGATTTGAGATTAGTTTCTGTTTAGTGCATATCTTTGATCCTTTACGTGTGCTGCAAAGGTTATAATCGGGTCAACCACGTTATTTACTTTATTGTAGATTAGTTATCATTGGTGTTCCCAGCAATTGTTAGCAATAATTGGATTGCTTTGAAGTTGGCACGACTAACGGCCTAATAGGTCGGGTTGCAAGCGCAGCCTAGTTAAACAATGATACTCAGATGGCGAAGCTTGTATGAGTTGCCTGGGAGTTCTGTCTCAAAGCTATTTCTGCCATACAGCTGATTTGAAATACATAAACTTTTGTCCTGGTTATGATTTTAACGTCACCGTAATGACACTGGTTTCACAACGGAAAAATGCCGAAAAATGCCGAAGTTGAGCATGCCTTTGAAAAGGGTGCGACGGACGCTAATGTCTTGAGCGAAAGCTTGGCCGCTTAATACACTCATACATCACGCTTTTATAATTGTTTCACCGAGAAGGCGTAGTTGCCCGTTTGAGATTGTCTAACGCATAGTGCAACTTATTTTGACCAATAGTGAATGCAGATATCCCCATTTAAGTTGCGTACAAATGGTTTCTCAGTGCTAAGTGAAACAACATCTGGGTATTTCGCCATTACATATTGCATTACTACGGATAACATACCATATACCGGCACATGCGATTTCTACATTCATGATATTTGCATTGAGCCCTACATTACCTAGTCTACAAGGATTGGATGTATCTTGTTGTGCTGAAATTACCCTTCGAGTCACAAGGGCAGCCTATAGATAGGCGTTAAGTGCAGGAAATGCACGGCTTGCGCACATTTCCGTGACATGACAATAAGCGGGTACTGTCTATTCTGCTTGCGAAAGGCAAGAAATGTCCAACAATGGGGTTGGCGTGTTTGACCTTTTTTGTCATCTGCATCAATGCATGACGGCCATTTATATACAGCTCCCCTTTTGTTCTGGCTCAAGAAACTGCAGAAATTGCAAAGATTGCGTGTTTCCGTTGATGAGAGCAATATAGGCAGCTTGTACTGTGATTAGGCTGCTAACGAAACAAATTAAGTGGGCCAATACGGAGATAATATGCTTTATTTCGTTTGTCATCCGCAGCAATGCACACAGGCAAATCATATGCCGCGGACTCCTTCGCATCTGGCCCCTATCCCATAGGTTACTCTGCCTATTAGTCTTATAGTTTTCATTTTGATGCGGACAACCTCGAAAAGGATTTGGAAACGCGCGAAATGAAAACTCGTTCCTTCATGCACTCTTTGCAGTAAACTAAAATTTGAGTTGTTAGTCGTCGAAATTTTAAAACGATAAATGACAGCAGTGTTGATAAACCAGGTTTGCCATACAGTTAAGGTTTATATTCATTTCTGTAATGCATTTAAGGTAGACCTGTACGTTCACAAAGACAGCAGAAATTCCTTGCCAAAACATTGGCCATATATTATTTAATCAACAAATTGGTAAGCTTAATATTGACGCCTGACATTGAGAACATCGAGTCGATAGCCCAACGTCAGTGACCATTGTAATTACATTGAATACTGCGGCCTTGGGATGAAGGCCATGTCGTTGCTTACTTCATACGTAGATGGTTGCAATATAACTGTACAGCTAAAAAGCAAAAGCACGACAGTTTTTTACCTATGAAACACAGTGTGTGTTTTTCAAACAGACACGATGGACAACAGAATATTATGCCCAATATTGTGTCCAATTATCACAAAAATCAAGCATTACCACTCGTTGCGCCCGATAGTAATTTTCCACAATTCATATAACGCTGGAAGCACACAAGACGACACAATGCGACCTTTTATACATAATTAACCAATAAAACCTGATCGCACCCACGATTCCGTTTGATTTTGTTCGATGCAGCAGTTCAAAATAATTCTCTTCCGAATCCCGCGGTTCATAATTACGTTGGTATGCAATGTAATGCAGAAATGGCTATATGCATACAGCTTTAGAGATGATCGATTATTTGCCACATAGACACCTGAAATACCGCATTGCAGCAGCAGTGTTCTTTTCAGTTCATCGAGGTATGCAAACACCCGGATTGCACCTCATCTATCGTTCATGACAGAGTAGGCGTCCTGTAATGCAATTTCGCGTCCCATACATTACGGTAGTGTCCAGTAGCTGGGAACAAATCTGCATAGCGAGGATTAGTATCATTACTCAATGTAAATATATAAGCTCTGATGCAAAAATACTTTTTTAGGAGTAATTGAATTACTGGGATAAAACAAGTTGAACCAAAATAGTGATATGCAATGCAAAACCATATCAGCCTGCAATGCCTTAACCATACCAGCCTGCAACATAACAGCCCAATAAATAGTCATATAATAAATCGTACATAAGACCAAACCGGGGTTAATTATTTTACTATGAATAGGTGTATATACAAATAAAGCATTTGCAATTAATATAATTGCTACATATAGTGGTCCTCGAAAATACCGCATATTATATTGGACCAGCTCAATTAAGTACGTGTCTCATTTCAGTGAATGTATATTCTTCGATGTAGGCATTATGCTGCATATATGATGTTAGCATCCAATCTTACAAAATACAATGTTGACCTGTATTCAATCATCCTCTCAACAAGAACAACCAATTCACTATTTGTGAAACATTCCGACCCAAAGGATTAATTGAACGATTGTGACCCATGTAACTTCTCCACCGACTCTAAGACATGCAAATGGAGTGGTACAATAATTTGCGATAAATATATCGATGTACGTTGTGTAGTTGTGTGCAACGTAAACCTGCTATCTTATCGTTATTAGCATTCGTAAAACACAACCCAAAGCATAACCTTGAAACTTGGATGGCCATACCATTAAAATGGTATGGGATACATTCTCGACGAATGCCCTACCCAATTCGTTCATCAGCATTTGGGTTATGATATGCGCTATGCCACAATTGTAAGTTCTAAACATATTTCAATATTCTATACAAAAAGACAATGTTGCTACGTTTAATATTGGTGGTAAATATTGAGGTTAATCATTTTGAAGACGTGATTGCCGAGGAGTCTTCTGTAATGCATCATTCTGTAGCATCAAAATGCAGTAACATAACATAGAATTGAACTTTCAAATAAGTATAGATCGAGCATTCGTCATGACGCTGAACCGATAGTGAAAGGTGTTAATATAGTTTTGTTGGTGATACATTGAGCAATTAGTCATGCATAGGTAAGTCCTGACTCAAATAGAAAATGGACATTCGTAAGAGGGATACTAAATATAATTGGAAAATATACAAATAGCGAGCAGCCAAAGCACGGAAGATGTGTGAAAGACTTGTGACGTAACAATGTAGAAAGCGTGTCTAGTTGGTACGTATTAAGGTACATGCTTTATCACCACGTTATCACTGATCGGAGGTTTTAGCCATTTGAATCTGATGCTTGTATGAATAGGAAATCGATAATACATACTGTTGTGGGTGATTGATGATGAATGAGCCATAGAACCCGCTCACTTTGCTGATGATGCAAACAGGCGCATATTTGATTGCATCTCAAGTATATATATATATATATATATATATATATATATATATATATATATATATATATATATATATATATATATATATATATATATATATATATATATATATATATATATATATATATATATATATATATATATATATATATATATATCATTTCAATTAGATCCACTTGTGATGGGAAGGCCTTAGACCATAACATTTATCACAAGATAGATAGCTACTCATATGGAATTTATCGTTCTATATCCTTGTAACGACCGCATTAACGTGTCTGAGACAAATGCATTAATCTCGACAATATCATGTCCATTTTGCGTCCCATTAAAACGTTTTGTGTGTGTTCTTCAGAATGACAGAAATTAAGTAAATACAACCCTATTTGCCTCTCGCTAGCAAAATAAAACATGGCTCTTTTGAATTGCATATATTTGCTAGCTATAGATGTTTTGTAAGGTAGTACAGCGGTTGTTATCGTAACGAATCAGTTGTGATTCATGTTAAAAACCCACAGATTGCATGAAGCAAACGGCTATGTGTTGGATGTTTGGGCTTAATGACATGAAACATGATAATCATATGCATCAGAAGTTGACTTGCCAATGAAACAATTCAATCGAGACCAAAAAGTAATCGCGTATGTTTTCCGTTAGTATATATCTTACTTCGTCCTGTTTTTGCGAGTTAGAAGTCATGTATGATAGATATGCGGGCCGCTAGCATTCACGTTTGCAATATTGGTATTCATCTATAAGGCGAATACCTTATAATTTCAAACGTATTCAAACGATATACTTTTTGGATTTCCAGTGAGGTGAAGCGTGATATAATAAGGCGAAAAACATGGTCATGCACTCGTCGCACAAGCAGTTGCAAGGTTGACAAATGCTTATCGGGAAACTTTGAAGTATACTTTTCCACACTCATGTTCCTTTCACGTGACATCTTAGCTGGTAGAGAGATGAAAAATTTCGATAGCTTTGTTTCGTGAACAAGACAGGCGAAAAGTTAGGATTCGTTGTATTTAATAGTGCAAAATGCCCATATGAAGTTTCTCGACTTTGTATACATTGTACTCCGCCAATACAATATTGAGAGCGGGGTATTTAACTTCATGTCTAACTTTTGGTCCTCCAATTATCATATTTATTGTAATAAATCATACGAGTTGCGAAATCACGCCTATTATTTGTTTGGGCATTCTCCTTTGCCGCTTGATTGTCAAATGTAATGTTGACTGCAAACTATCAATTGCCTTTTTATTTGCCTTTTGTATTTATCAGACACAGCCACTTAAGAAAGCTAAATACAAACGTAGAGCACGTGGTGGTTGCCACTGAAATTAATCCACCATCGAATGACCATAGTTTTCGTTAGCCCTCTAAATGGTCATCCAATATATTAGCCATCAACCCCGATTAATTCATGGTGGTGAACTGTTTTAAGACACTGTTGAAATTACCCTAAACCCTGATTCCGAGGAGAAAAATGATGGGCGCTGTTGTATGATTTGATTTGTCTGCATGTACTACAGCAGCAGTGAGAAACACTGCTTGTGCGACGAGGTACAAGCATGATTTGAGAAATAACTTATCAGCTACTACACTAATCTGAATTTTGTAGTTATTTTATCGATCGGAAAGGCAAATGTAAAAACGGAATATTTTACATCATATTTAATCTAGATCGATATTGATGTTTTTTCCACGCGCCAAATAGTTTTATACAAACATCAAAATGACACGTCAAGTTATAGCCATAATGAGCAAGACTTATTAAAGAATTACATTCATATGCACGATCATAGTCCATGGTCGCTAACGCGTGAGGCATAGAATTCGGAAGTTTTATGTATAAGTCAGTGGGTATTCATGTTCCAGGGGAACAATGCTATCGCTCTGTGCCAAGCACTTAACCTCGCATTCACTGGGTGGGGACAGGGAGGAGGAGTCGGGTTTGTAATAAGGGGTAGGTCAAAGGAGGTCTGTGGTGGGTGGTTACGTGAACATACCCCGCGGTGTATTTTGACCCGTCTTTGTATAACAACTAATGGTGCTGACTCATACATGAGCCGTGGCATGCAATTCATCCGCTGAAGTAACTGTTTGTTTGTGGCTGATTGTAATTTTATATATTTGCACAGTAATATAACAAGCAGAGAACACGAAACGATTAAAGATAGCTCAGCATGCATACACAGTATAATGGATGCTTGGTTCATGCTGACGGAAAAGAAAGTGTAGAATATCAAATGCAAAACCTCAACGATATGTCGAGTGACTAGTACAACAACACAGACATGTTTTTATATATACCCTGGTCATGATGGTTTACGTAACCACGAAACTACTAAATATAACATCTAAGCAGCGATTGGACTTACACGAGTGATTCTATAACACTGAAAAAAATCTTATTTGAGTTATCACATATTAAATGCACAAACTGTGTCTTTCGCTCAATATGAACCATATTAAGATTTCTGCTGCAACGCAAGGAAATTCACTCCAAATTACCGCCATTAGCGCCACCACCAATGGTAAATTTGTATAGCGATTACATATGTGAAAGCAAGCGCCATTACTTAATCAGGAGAGGCACTTAGCTGTGTTATTTACAGCATAGAAAGGGCAAACAAACGTGTACGGTCAAAATGAGATCGCAACCTACCATATGCGAAATACCAGTGCAAGGGAACGTTAACGATTAGTCAGATCCATTATGTATCACCCTGAAGTGTCGGAAACCCATTGCGCTTTGATCACCGTAATAAAATACTGCCAATGTCGTTAAAAATGTATCATATGCAGAACCTGATGACTTTTTTAATGGGAGTCTGTAGTCCGGTGCGTGAACGGGTGGCTGTCAACTCTGCAATGAGTTACAGTTCTTTAAGAAAAAGTAACACTTTACTAGTGAATAACGACAAAAAACGATATATTGAAATACTGATTACCTAATGGCGACACAATTATGTCCATTAAATAACGGATCATATTCATGTAAGTGCTCAATCCAACTCATATGGATACGCCGCATTGTGTACAAAGATGCCGGACATTACGCGTGGTAATGATAGTCATAATGTCAGATTAACCTCATTGTGACTTTATATAGGATCACTGAGAGACCATTTGGGTGCCACTTTCGATGAAAGAGGTCATCTACATTCCCCATTGAATTAGATAGATAGATATTTATTGGCCACATAAACATACACGCAAAACTACATACACAGGTTACATACTGGAATAGCAACAATATTAGTTGATGCATGATAACAATATAGATTATGAAACACTTAGCATATGTATGTAATTACATATATATGTGCGCTTGGACAATGGGACAGAAACTGCAGTTTGTGGACTCCATCATCTTCATACAGCAATGTATTAATCTAACAAGGTGCATTAGGAAGTAAATATCATTATGCTATATGGACTTTAATTTTCTTAATAGCTGGCATTTAATATTCTTAATAGCTGGCATTGCAGTGATTTCAATGTGACAAACAGTACAATAGTCTAGAATAGAGTTGAATAAACAGGCACCAGCATAGTGAATGCTTTTCTGACGTTCATTGGTTCTACACCTAAGGGGTAAGTAGACTTTCCTATTTCGTGTTAAATATCCATGGTCATTTCTATATTTTGTAAACATGTCATTAAGTACTTCTGGTAAGAATCCACAATCATATTTATACATGAATTTTGCTACACAATACACGTGAAGCTGATATATGTTCAAAATGTTCAGTTCGTTGAATAATGTTTCTGCATAATCTCTATACCCTGAATGACTTATTATGCGATGCGTTTTTGTAAGATAAGCAATTTATTCAGATGTATTTTTGCAGCATTTCCCCATATTATATTACAATACATTAAATAAGGATAGATAAATGTGAAATACATAGTTATCAGATTATGTTTATTGACTTTATATTTAATTTTATTTATGATGCCAATTCCCTTGGCAATTTTTGTTGCTATGTGATGAGCAAGATGTTTTCACTCTAATTTTTTGTCGATTATAACCCCTAAAAACATTGTTTGTTCAACAAATTCTATGATGACGCTATTGATGGATAGGCTTAAACTGGTGTGATTATAAGCTTTTGTTCCAAATAACATTGCATGCGTTATTTGTATGTTAAGTGATAATTTGTTAATTCTTAACCATTCTGATATTTTTGCCATTTCATGGTTTGCAACCGTCTCTAGGTCTGCTATGTTTGTGTGGTTAATGAATATATTTGTGTCGTCAGCGAACATGATAGTTTTGAAAGTGTGTGAAACAGCTGGAAGATCATTTATATATAATAGAAATATAGTAGGTCAAGGATTGAACCTTGTGGTACACCACATATGATTTCCTCATTGTTTGATATGGCACCATTGTACTCTGCAAATTGCTCTCGCCCTTGAAGATAAATTTCTAAACAGTCATAAACTTTGCCTCTCATCCCATAATACTGTAATTTTGATAGCAATATTTTATGGTTAACGGTGTCGAATGCCTTTAATAAATCTAGAAATATTCCTACAAAATACTCTTTATTTTCAATGGCTTTTGTAATATTGTCAAGCAATATTGTAATAGCCATGCTGGTGGAATATCCACATCGAAAGCCGTATTGGCAATGTGTTATTATTTTACACTTATCCAGGAATTTAGTAAGCCTGATAATTACTAATTGTTTTGGCAATACAGAAATTGGTCGATAATTCTTGATGATCTTTTCATCCCCACTTGTATAAGGGAACTACCCTTGCCATCTTTAGTTCCATTGGTACAATTCCATGTTCAAATGATAAATTAATGATGTGGGCAAGGGGAGGTGCTATTATAGTACTTATTTCTTTTAACGCAAATGTTTTCAAGCCATCCCATCCTTGGCTATTTTTCTTCGAATTAGCTAATATACTTATAACTTCATTTCCACATGTTGGTTCAAGAAAGAGACTAGTTTTGTTTGGTTCTCTCATATAACACATATGTGTTTTGGGGTCCATGTCCTCTATATTAGAAGCAAGCGAGGCCCTAATTTGATAAAATATTTATTAAATTCATTAGCAATAACAATTTTATCCTTGATTAATTCCCCATCAATGGAAAATACTTTACTGTTGGCATTAGATTGTTTGATACCAATAAGTTTGATTGATAATAAGCTTTTCTGCAAGTCGAAGACTTTTTGTTAACATAGTTTTGTATTGTTTGTATTTAGTTGCGTTGTACATAATTGGTTGTTTTCTGTATTCAAAATAAAGTTTTTTCTTTACTTTAATACATTGTTTTAGATTATCATAGAGCCATTGCAATTTTTGTATTTTCTTGAATTTAATCAATTGTAATGGAAATGCTTCATTATAAGCCTTTGGTATGTCAGTTATAAAGGAACTATACGCAATCTGAGGGTCCTCTTGATTCATTATCTGCGTCCAATCATGATTAGCCATGGTGTTTTCAAATTTATGTTTGCCATTTTCTGTCATGAATATTTTATATAAATGTTCCGGAAACTGTTTGTCTGTTTTTCTGTTTGATTCGATAAACGAAAAAATTGGAAGGTGGTCAGATATGTCAGTATCAAGCATACCATTGATGGTGTTATGCTGCATCATGTTGTTACATAAAATATTGAATATAAGGGTTGCAGAATATTCAGTTATTCGTGTGGGCTTTGTTATCAGTGGATAGTACGAGAGAGAGAACAGGCTATCCAAACATTCTTTTGTGCTGTGATTGTGTTGAAATTTAAGTAAATCAATGTTGAAGTCACCCATCAGGAGACAATTTTTTTTTTCGTTTTTGATTTTTGAATATTTTGCATGTTATCAGAAAACAAAGGTACATTTTATTATGTTGTGTACATGTCCTAAGCTTGGCCCATCCATCTCAACAAAGATACATTCATTATCATCGCTAAACAATTCAAGATCTTTTCGTCTAATCCATTTTACATCATTCTTTATATTCATACTGACCCTACCTCCTGTTCTTATCGATCTATATCTACTTAAACATTGATATTCTTGAAATTTATATTGATCAATGGTATTTTCGTTATGATATCATCAGCTTGGAAAGGCCTTTGTAGGGTTCCCCGGTCGACTGGCTGAGGAAGACTATATTGCGCTTGCCTTGTGGCCGAAACCTCTTGATGAACATCAGCATCAGATCACGTTTCTTCTGTGTCAGGTAGAAGGTGGTGGGCTGACATGCGCCTGTTTTGTGATCTGCAACATAAATCTCAAAGCGCTTTCCCATTTCAGGACCAAGGTCCACTGCTTCTTTACACCCCATCTTTACTTCAGAAACAGTCATACTAGAAACTGCTCCTGGTCTCTGATATTTCGACAGAGCCAGCATGTTGACCAAATACCCCACTAGAAAGCGGTATTCACTGCCATTTGTACATTTTTTTTGACCCCGAGATTCTTAGTAGCGTACTTACTCAGCAGCTCATCAAGCTTTTTGTCAATTTTATCATTTGTCACAGATAAAGCAACATGCTGTAACAAAACGCCTTGTCTACCTTTCATGATGACCTTCTTTGTCATCGCCCTGGAAATGTTCCTCTGGTTCTTGGTGATGGCTTCCTTCACCAAGTTAAGGAGCTGGTGCATGTCCGTGTGCATGGGCTGGTCGTCATGGACGCGTGTGACATAGAAGGTGAGGAAATGGCTCAAGGCACGGAACCGTTGGCCATGGATGTGGCTTGCAACCCGAGTCCACGACCTGTAAAGTCAATATCACTGCTCAAGTGAAAATAGAACTCCATGATTGTATCATGGTTTGGCTGACGGAATATGATGATACTGGGTTTGTTCAATCCCTCTCCAGTACATCATTTTGTTGACCGCATCGACCTGGTTGCGAGCATGGGATGCAGGCGTGCCCAACCTACGAATGTGCTGGCCGAATTCATGCAGAACGTCCCCAGGCTTCATGGTGAACTTCTTGTTGAAGCCCGCCTTCGTCCGAAGTTGACGAATTTTGCCCACAAGAGATCGTCCACGGTAGGCGTCGCCGCTCAAATGGTCAATTTCTTCTGCAATATCCTCTGCAGACTCAGAATCAGAATCAGATGCAGAATCAGAAGAGTCTGAGCTGGACTCACCATCGCTGTAACGCAGCCGTTTTGATTTCCTGCCGCGTTTGCCAGGGGATTGGTTACCACTGGTTGATGGGAGGGACTTGTCGGGGGAACTTGGCGCTGGATACACTGGGGCTTGGTAACCACTGGTGGATGGAAGGGGCTCTTGTGCAGCTGGGACAGCGGAGTTCAACAGGTCTATGCAACCAGTTGGGGGTTCATCCGTCATCACGGATTGAACAACAGCTGCTGCTGCTTGCCTGGTCTCCTCGGCCAGGTCTCGTGTGATGTGAGAGGCCGCTGGCTGGCTGGGTTTGCTGCGACCATGTATACCCTGCTTTTTGACAACATTGGGCAGAGGGACATCAAACACCACTTTATGGCCTGAGCCCTTCAAAATGTCTACCACCGCGTCAGTGGTATATAGACCCTGACCAGTATAGCATTCATCGCCAGGCTCCACATCCAGTTTAGTAACTACAGAACTGATATTGATGGAAAATTGTAATTAACTCAAGCCAATAATCGTAAAATCAATATTCAAACATTGTAAGTAATTCTGCAAATTAGAAAAATTATTTTGTATACTTCAGGTGTAATAGTGTCAATCCATCTATGATATGCCTTTTCGTATTCAACAGTTCATTAAGTGAATCTACATCATAGTACTTACATTCATTTTGATATAAATCATTGATAACATTGCTATCTGGATCTAAGTCATCCAGGAAATCACGACGTTTTTTTGGTGATGCAGTTTGCAATATAGAATTAAAATCGGGGTATTCAGCCATAGTCAATAAATAAAAAATAACATACCCTATGAAGTAATCAATGTAACAAAAAAACATAGTCTTATGATGTATCGCTCAATAAAAAAAATAACAGGTATATCAATGTGCAAACGTGCAAAAATGTGCATTATACAAAAAAAAAAAATCAGACAATAAATAAGAATGTCAAAAGAAAAATATATACGAGTTTTAATATTATCACTTATTTCGCGTTATGACGTTATCAAGTTCTTGTTTACCGTTCACAGGAATCACTCGTCATTGCTGGTTCTTAATCAGTATCTGTCCATCGTGTGACCAACAATCAAGGATTTTCTTTTCTTTTTTTGTATTGACGAGCTTGGTATAGGAGGTTTGTTCGCGTCCGTGTGAGATCTTCATTCATATATATGGGGCGGGAGTTTTGCGCTTTGAGACGTGATTTTGCCCTGTACACTTTTTCACGATCTTTGTATGTAGCAAATTTCACCAACAATGGTCTGCATGCCCCATTGTCCCGTTTCTTACCGATTCTATGAACCCGATCCAGAGATGTAATTTGCATTTCAATGCTTATTTCTTTTGTAAATACATCCATAGTGATGTCAACTGTGTTTTCGTATTCCTTTTCCTCAACCCACCAATTCGGAGTGAGTTTCTTCGCGAGTACTGCTCAAGACCACCACTTTTGAGTTCGAGGTCATTGACTTTGTGTTGAAGAACTTTGATTGTTTAGTCTTTTTCCCTTACCAGATCTTTTAGCTCCGAGAGTTCTCTGCGCAATTCACCAGTGAAAGATTTCTGCAAAGTGGTAATAAAGGACTCGTTTTGCAGGGCTTTAATAAAAGCCTTCGTGAACTCTTCTTGATTCATACCAACAGCTTTTGTTAGTCCTCTAGGCCACATTGATCAATTTCGCACCTGGTTTCACCTATTCAATTAAAGGCCTATTGGGCGTTTTTTCTCTCCATATTTTCACTTTTTATGTCCATTCAGTGTTGCGAATGAGATTTGTTTCATCAACTCTGAAGTCCTTCCTCTCACACTCGCATACTGTGCGATTTACATAGTCCACTCTAATTTGAAAGAGTTGAAATTTGAGATAGTGTCAGGAGCGCGTGTGCTTTCGATCCCCATTGTTAAAGACTTGTTATACAATGTCAACCACGACAGTATCAGAGGAGGTAAAAATCAGAATGTAAAAGAGCTGACCAGAGGATGAAAAAGTGATTAATTGGTGCAACTGAGCTGGACCAATCTCTTACCATTCTTATCGTTTCTCCCGTCCTTGAGCGTGTCATTGGCCTGCATGAGGTAACTTATTCGTTGCGTTAGTCTAGAAAGCTAACAATTACTAGGACATCGCAAATAACTATATAACATGCAGCTAGAAGCAATGCGCATAAACGTTTAATGTTTTCGTTAAGACATAACTTCACACAAAGATAAAAATACCATAGAAGGTTATCCAACGAATTAGAAAGGATAAATGTCATTGCACATGTACGAGATTTAATAAATATTTCATTATGTTCAGTCGATAAGATTACAGGCTGGCTGTAAATTTATGACACTATTGACGGCACATCACATATGTTTATTTTGGATAAAGGGGCTTCGTTCCAAAGGAAACACATTATAACACCCTAAGCCTGATATTTCAGTTATGTTTGCGTACCATCTGTTACGTTCAAACAGTGATTTATTGGGTAGCAGACTTCATTTGTCTGATGTATCGAACCGAGGTTTAACTTGAATATGACATAACCGACTTCAATGCGGCCATCATTTCCACTAATATTATGAGGTTCTAGTTTCTAGCATCATAGAATAAAAGCACTTGTTGTTGATTGGCCACAACGGGAAATACAGGCTGCTTCTATGTCATTGTGGCTTCTCAGTTGGCAATAGCTAAGCAATATATTACTGTTACCGACGGCGTTAAACGCTTTCTTTGCTTATTTATACATATATATATATATATATATATATATATATATATATATATATATATATATATATATATATATATATATATATATATATATATATATATATGTATATACATATACATACGTGTATATATACATGTATATATATATATATATATATATATATAATATATATACACATATATATATGTAGATATATATATGAATATATATATATATATATTTCTATATATGGGTGTGTATATATATCTATATATATATATATATAGAGATATTTATAAATAATATATAGATAGATATATATATATATATATATATATATCTATATATAGAGATATATATATAGAGATATATAGATATAGAGAGATATATATATCTATATCTATATCTCTCTAGATAGATTCTATAGAGAGATATTTTTCTCTCTCTCTTATCTTTATTCTCTCTCTATCTCTCTCTATATCTCTCTCTCTATATCTCTCTCTATATTAGATATATAGAGAGAGATCTAGAAAGATATAGATAGATCTCTATATATATCTAAATATATATATCTATAAATATATATATATACATCTATAGATATATATATATATAGATCTCTCTATATACATATATATCTCTCTAGAGATCTCTATCTCTCTCTATATATATATCTATATATCTCTATATATATATATATATATATATATATGTTAATTTAACGATGGAACGATGTCTATACTCTCCATTGTACGTTTTTTTCCAAGCATCTATTATATCATTTTAACCGTAATATAGAATACCTCATAGATTTAGATGTCACGATGACGGACCAGCTGGGCATGAGAGAATACTATTTATATCCGACCGTCTCAATAGAAGATAAGAGCTACAATAACATTGCTTTACTAAGGGAGAAATATCTACACTAATATATGATAACCCCCTCGTAAAGTGCTGCAGACGGCTTAACGGATAAATGATTGAGGCACTACTACAAAAAGCGGCAAACCCCCAATGCTAAGACACGGGGTTATCTGCGAACCAAAGCGAGTTCCAAGTGCAATTCCTATATGGTTGCAAGGAAAATAAAGATGCCGCTGAATCGTTAGCTGTCACTTTGCCTATCCTATTAAACATCCAGCAAATTATTTGTTAGCCTCAAATCATTATCGATGACAATTGTAGAGGCGGTGCGTCACCTTATGTCAAAATGAAGTCATGCGAATATCTTTTAATGTACTGGGCAGCCCAAAATAACTATTTAGTAGCTTTTGGCAAACAATCACTTCTCAGATTAGATACGTAGCGGATTAAATGCTTATTATGGTTCCAGCAAAATTTACGTAACGGCCATGCTCGTATTGTGTTTTTATGTTTGTTGTATGGACTAGGATCATTCTGTTTTGTAATTAGAGCTATTCGAGGGTAAACAACAACTGGCAGTAAATTGTTTTAAGGCAATAACAAAGTTATATTCTTGGTCTCTTTGGACAGAAAGTCAACGTGAATACCTATCTAAACTGTGCTTACTTGAACAACACTATTTATTGCATGTAGATGGTAGTAGCTGGGCTCCATATAGGTGGCGTAATACTCCTACAAACACATTTGCTGCATAATGTGTATGTACACTGAGTATATAGAGCATACATAGACGTTGAGGCGCATAATCTTTGATTATGCATTATACAATAGAATACATACAACTATGCTTGTAATGACAATATGCTACGACCTCTGATTCTCAGATCCGCCCTATTGTAGCAACCTAGATTACGCCAAATGGTGTTGTCCTTAAGCACTTACTACAGTAGCCTAATATTATTGCGCCAGCAATGTCATGATGAGCAGGCAAACTGGAACTGCGATTTGGTCACTTGTATATTTACTTACACCGCTTGTAAAAGGTCAATTGAAGCAACATGCTAGCAATCCACTGCAAAAGAAATCAAACGAAATCATTTGATAATACATTTCTTTAGAGTAGGAACCGCGAGGGACAAAAAGTGGTTTGTTAATGGTAGTTTCGCATGTACAGTTGCTGGGATCGTGAGAGTCACAGGGGTATCTGCAATGAACACAGGCCACGCGATCACAAAAAACAGTTTTGTACATAGGTATAGGTTACACATGATGTACTCTAACACTAGCAGAACGCATACCACCTCACACCGGGCACTCGAAAGGGTATTTTACAAATTACTTCTTTGCTCGAATGCTCATGCTCTTTCCGAAAAATCACCTTGTACGATTAATACTCAGAAGCATGGGTAAGCTGCATAATTAGGTCATATCAGTTTTCTTTGGTGCGTTTGAATAAACCACTGTAAGGAATATAAATGAGATCGTGTAAGCAGCCAATGTACAAACATGCTTAAGCTTCATCACATTGTTCATCGAGATATTATCATAGAGTTTATAGCCTCGCTAAGAGGGTTCACTCCGTGTATTTCTGCGGTGATCGCACAAACGTGAGATAAGCAGAATACTAGGCTGACGTCACTACGATTGATGAGAGTTTCGTTTCGCGTAGCCTTTCCGCTGCAACAACACGTCGCACACAGCGCAAAAAACAAGTGCAATATGAATAAATGTCAATTTAATAAATTTGCCTTTCTTGGGTAAACCTAATTAAAACAGTTCGTCTCTCACAGCTAGCGCGCTGTTTACTGTCCTTGATCTACCATGTCCGCGCTGTAGTAGTTGGTAAAAGTAAATAGTTAATGACCCTTTAGAGCAAGGGAACTGGCCTGGGGTAGACATAAACATTTGCTGTCTTGTTTTCAAACGGCAAAAGAGCTAGACATGAGTAGTACGGATCAATTTGATTTTCTTCGACCTTTCCGGTCGATTGCTCAGCGTGTAATGACGGCCAGCGCGCATAGATGCGGCAAAGACATAAAATACTCTCGAATCCAATATAAAAAACAAATCATCTCGACCCAAAAACCAGTAACTATCCTCCCATGCCCTATCACCCAGTATTACGGCAAACAGGTCACGTGACCTAGATTCAGTAATAGCCGACACGGGCACTCGGCAAAACAACCCCCGCCATCGGATCACTACCTGCAGTGACTCCGATAACGATACAAGAATAAGGTCAAAGTGACCTATAGACACATTCGTTTCCAAACCCTAAACTCAGCAATCGCACCTCATAAGTCCAAGAAAATACATATAATCACACATCCGGCCATTGCCGTCCTGGCCCTTCAAGTGGCCGTGATGCCCCTTGCAAATGAACAAATATTACGGCCAAATTTGCCGTGCCCTTTCCCCACATGGCCGTAGTGCCCTTTTTCACCTTTTGCATCCAAGATCCACCGCGGCCGTCTACCGGCAGCCTGACAGCGCCGCCGACAGCATCTTGGACCCAATTATTAAATCCCCACCATCCAGCCACTGCTGCATTGAACACGCAACCAAACTTCACCACGCGGCCTCATTTCCACTGACAGATTGACCTCTTTGATGTTGGCCCCTACGAAAATTAAACGCAAGACACATGTAAATAGCATTGAACTTATTGTTTTCTAGCGGGAGTTACACATAATGTGCATATACGGGGAAAAATATTTCAATAGGGTACCCAGGCTATCATAATACACTAGAATAGTCGAATCAAATATATACGCTTTATTCGATGGCACAAATGGACTTTGTAGATGCACATACTGCTGTTGCAGGGCGAGTCGAAGTTTCATGTATGCTATTTGTGCTCTTATCAAAATCAACTTACGATTCATGTTAAGTAAATATTGATAATCATGACACATCTCACTCTTCTCAAGGGTGAAACCAATCTGCGCAACACAACAGCTCCGAGATGGAAATCAAGTGATAACTTAAAACACTGCGTTCGTTTTAGGCGAACAAAAATCTTTTTGTCACTTGTATTCCTGGTATGAAATATAAAAATAAATCAAATATTTAAATTTTTCAAATAAACATATCCAACACACATGATTAAACATTATTTCGCCAATTTGTATCGAAGTGTATATTGTTGTATGGAAGATATTGAGGTTTGCGGGCTATGTCAACGAATGGTTAGTTGTTAAAATTTTATTTCCCTATTATATTCAAAATCCAAAGAAATAACGTGTGAAAGATTATCTTTGTGCGTTACTTAGACTAGACTATCAGATTCGAATGGTCAAACCCAAATATTTTCAATTATTTTTGACTAAATTTATGTGAACGTTATGGTATATCCTATATATATATATATATATATATATATATATATATATATATATATATATATATATATATATATATATATATATATATATATAGATATATATATATATATAGATATATATATATATATATATATATATATATCTATATATATATATATATATATATATATATATATATATATATATATAAATATATATATATGCATTTGCATGTATGAATAAGTATATATCCATATATGTGATTAGATATTTATATGGTCTAAAATGCATATATACAAATCGATGTATATATATATATATATATATATATATATATATATATATATATATATATATATATATATATATATATATATATATATATATATATATATATATATATATATATATATATATATATATATATATATATATATATATATGCTTATTCATATATACATATATATATATATATATATTATATTTATATATATATGCTTATATATATATATTATATACAATAATATATATAACCGTTGCATATATATATAGTTAATCACATAAATAAATATAATATATTATAATTTATATATCGACTTCATCACGCATATAAACAGATATATACATATATAAATGTAGATAAAGCTCTTTAAGCATTGGATAAATATATGTAATATGAATGTATATATATATAAATATCTAATATATATATATATATATATATATATATATATATATATATATATATATATATATATATATATATATATATATATATTTATTTACATGCACATTTATTTATATACATATACTATCATTTTGTACCTCCTACAAGATATAGGTTTTTTTGCATTAGTCCATCGTTAAAAATAGTTAGAAACGTGGCCTTCATGTGCCCTTCCTATGCACGATTAAATTGGTTTCCCCGCTTCCCGTTAGCTTTATGGGTAAATTGACTATATTAGTCGTATGAAGGATGCTAAGACGACCGTTGACGCATTTGAGACCAGGTACAACTGTACTCATTGTTACGAGGGCTTATCGTGCTAAAACCACAGTCGTCTTCTTAATTTAGATACCAACTGATCGAATGAAAAACTGTATAGTGTCATACCACTAGAAAACAATATTTGTAATTCATTCACTAGATATTACATTTTACCTAAGACCTTTTTTACCTTAGACCTAAGAAAATAACAAGCACTAAACAGTAAGTCACAGATCATGGCTCTGTTAAATCTAATGGTGGAGCTAATTATGTCTCGCCCCACCTCCAGCCACGAATTTACCGAGCTGCTTAGATCGATATACTTTTTTATTGAAACGATAATGGTGCGCCAAGATGTTTGTCATTAAATTTGTGTAGAGAAAACCTTGCATTGCATTATAGCACACAATAACTTGTTCAATATTATGGCGTCTAAATGTAAGGTTATTTCAGGGTACATTTTAGAAACAGCTGTGCATACACATTATGTTGATATCTAGGTGACTTGGTTGACTCAAAATAATTAGTTTTTTAAATAGTCATTGAGCAAATCATCGTTTGTTGCTGTGAATTGGATGCGTATTTTGATGTTAATTGGATTTTAGCGGAATTGCTGTCAATCAAGTATGTGCAGTTTCTTATGAAGCGAGAATTACGAGCGTGTTTCACTGCAACTTGCCTTCAAACTGTTGAATGATGGTAGTGCATAAGGACTTATGAAGTATACAAACAAACCTTCATGAATATTGGTTAGCTCTGGGATCAAAGGGGCGAGTGTCCAAGTACAGAACAATGCTCCACAATGCATTAGTTGATACTCTTGTATGGTACCCTAAACGACACCAGCTCTATTGCTTGCAATAGATGCATCAGATTTGCTATGAAATATCAGAAGCAAAACCAACAATCAGATTTGCTATAAAAACCAACAAATAAACGAAACAACTTGATATCTCCTTGCTCGCACCATTAGATCTGTAATAATTTACAGGGATGGTCAAACGTCAACTATATGCAACAAGTATCCTATTATGTCCATCGTTAAATGCACAAGTATATTATTTGTCTACAACGGATGACCACAGCTACTTGGCATCTTCAGCGACAACACAGTACCTAATGCGGACAATTCTTCAGCAACGCTGTAACGAAGCTCTTAAGCACTGTGTAGGGGTTAATCACCTTTTTGTGCTCGGCAAAGCCTATCCAAAGTCTCTTCGATTACGTCCACACCTTTCGGGATTGCTTCTGATATAGAAGATAGCTCCACAATGACACCAGCACAATTGCTATCAATAACTGCACCAGATTTGTAATGAAATATCAGAAGCAAAAGCAACAATCAGGTATCACCATGCTTGCAGCAACATGGCGATATTGCATGGTTGATCATTTACTCGGGTGGTCAAACGTCAGTTACATACAGCATATATCCTATCATGTCCATCTTTTAGTGACTAAGATTATTGATTGTCCACCGCGACTGATCACAACTGCTTGACATGTTCGGCGACAAATTAGTACCTAACACAGGCAACTTGCCAGAGGTAAACGTTTCCATTCCTCAGCACCGCTAAAACGAACCTCATGTGCACTGTGCGGGGGTCGATCTCCTGTCTATAGCGCTAAGACAAACCTATCTGACGTCTGTTCGATTACGTGCTTCAATTAGTATGCGAGGGCTCTGCTACCAACCCATTGACAATCCTCAGGCGCGTAATCATCCAAGCAGCCTCTTGCTATGCAACGTAGAGTTCCTTGCTCAAGACGGTGTGTTGCATACATAATGAATTAACAACCCGGCTTATAGTCTTTAATGAATGTCCTTGTCCTATTGTGAATTCATCAGTAATACGCCATGATCTGATCAGCCCACTTACGGCTCGCTGGATAACCGTTTCCGGGTAATTTGGCTTTGTGCAAAAGCCTGCTAAAATGACTGAAGCGATTGGCCAGCGTAATCCACGAATTTGCGTCACGTCATGGTTGTTCTGTGCAGACACAGTTATTGGTAGGTCAAAAACCGGGCCAAATTTTGGGCGCTTTTCATTCACCACACATCTAAATGCCTATTGTTGGAATGAGGTAATCATTACATTACTGCAAACAAAACAGCACAGTAAATATATTCGGCAAGGAATACCGATCGACAGAAGC
This sequence comes from Urechis unicinctus, assembly GCA_034190875.2. NCBI lineage: Eukaryota > Metazoa > Annelida > Polychaeta > Xenopneusta > Urechidae > Urechis > Urechis unicinctus. The sequence continues at coordinate 17,249,555 of CM067352.1, read as the reverse complement.
ATTTAGGAAATTATGCACCGAATGTTAATCATTTTAAGCGCTGAAATACCATGGCATGTACATTCACTACTTTTCGTGGAAGAACGTTCGACAGAAGTGTAATACGCAACCAGCCTTATTATATCATTTTGTAAGAAAGCTAGAGGAAAACATCGTTTTCAGAGTTTTTGTGTGGGGCTCAGAGCCTTAAATCATATCCGATGATCGAAGAGGTGTGATTAAAACATGATGCTAAAAGCTGACGCCCTGTTGCAGTGAAGTGTGGAAGAATCAGTTCCTTTGCCTTGTCAGTCATTGTGACCACTATGACTCGCATAAGTACAGTTGAGCAGCTGCTTTCTGCTGCTTGTGATTTGCTAACTTGTTACATCACCTGGTTGCTCTCAACACTCGAATTTTCGGGTCCAATGCGTTCTCCAGCTATCCGGACAAGTGACATGTATTGTAATTTACAACCTACTTGCCACATTAACCAGAAAAGCGGCTTGGTTACGAGTTAAGCATCCACCAAATTTTACTGAGCAAACTGTTCAATCATGCTTAACATCAAGGGCACCATAGCCAAGTTGCGTGCATAGGTCAGATAATACCAAGCTGTAAGTGTTCTGAGATCAGTGACTGGTGAGCCGTTGCATGAAATGAGAAAGACTTTGTTCCCATCGAGCTTGTACTACAGTGATAAAGGAGCAGATCTATTTGTGATTGTAAAATACGGGCGAAGTCCTGAAATCGAAACAATAATTCAGTTCGGGTGCTCTCTTTGGACCACATTTTACGTTCACTGCTTCCGTGGCGCACTAAGCACAATATCGATTTGGGATTAACATATACATAGCTTAACCATGACGAGACCTAATAATTCATGCACTGTGACATCTGTTTTTTTTTTGCCGTAAGCTAGGCGCTGTGAATGCTGTTAATATTATTATCATTATGATCTAATATTTGCTTATTTTCATCGTGAAGTTTATAAAAGTTGTTGCCTTATAAAAATGAATGTTTCGGCACGGTGCCGTACATTTGTTTTGCTTTATATGATGAACAAGCTGATGTGCTGATATCAAAGTGGTCTACAATGTATTTGTGCCACATCTGGTATATTCCACAACAGACTCAATGACATTTGCACACAAATAGTAGTTTTCGCCAGGGGCTTACATAGGTTGCAAAAGAGGTGCAGGTGTAGAATTATTAGAAGTTTATTGAAATATCTCTGCTTTGCACTATCGTAAAAAGATGGAGCATTTAGTGAGAATTATTACATAGCATTGCACGGTACAATTTCGCTTACGTACAAAATGCATTTGAGCTGATTGCTTCTCGGGTACGCTATGTCAGCTTTCCTGTCCTCTCTGCCAAGTGGTCAACACGTGATTGATAGAGCACCATATAATGGCAAACATCATAATGATTACTTGCGTGCATTTGTATTGAATATTACGATTTAAATATCGATTATAATCCGCAGAATGCAATTCTGCAACTTTTTCTGTACAGTTCCACTCTGATGCTGCATTGTAACATTCGCAATTCGCATTAGAGATTTGATGCGATGTTTTAGTTTCAAATAATCAGTTAAGCATGATGCACGTTTCCGTTTGGTCATATATTATATTGTGATTGGAGCCATATCATATACGATTATAAGGAATTTTTGAACGTATCGAGCAAGAAAATAATAACAAATGTATAATGTATTGAAGCAACATAATTGGTAAGATTTGGTTAATTAAATAATACATCATATATAAGCAGGGGTAGGTAACGAAAACAATTGTGTGGCCATTCGGTCAGTTTCTTGACCGCCGTCGCTCTAAAAACACCAGCGCGCTCATTGTCCGTAGTGTCAGGCCTACAAAGAACTACAGATCCCATAATCTAAGCAGAGCATAAATTTTAGCGAAGGGTAACCTACAAAATCATACTCAACCATTAAGCCACTAAGTAAGTCCCCGGCTCATGTTATATCGTGTTTGTTTATGATAAAATAATCACAGAAAAATCTCTATGCTGCGCTCATCCATACCTTTCCCAAAAGCTGCGAGTCTAAGCAAAATTAAGACTACGCTGACTTAGTCAATGACTAATAATATTATGTAATAAGGAACCTGGGAATGATATATGGATGCAAAATTAACCGGTTTAACTCAACGCACAATGAAATTGACAAGCGGAACGGTCACACTTAGCTCGCACCAAATCCATCATCCATTAATGACAAGCTAGCCTGTAATGTCATTTTGCGTCGGGAATGTGGAATGAATAAGTGATGATAGATGCGTGTTAACCACTCTTGCTCCCCCGGAAATATATAAATATAAATACATACATATATATATATATATATATATATATATAGAGATATATATAGATATATATATATAGAGATAGAGATATAGAGATATATATATATAGATATATAGAGAGATAGAGATAGAGATATATATATAGAGAGATATAGAGATATCTATATATATATATATCTATATATCTCTATCTCTCCATATATCTATAATACATATAGATACACATATATAGATATCTATATATCTCTATAGAGAGAGAGGATAGATATATGATCTATATCTATCTCTATATCTATATATCTTATATATATAGATTAGATATAGATATATAGATCTCTCTCTCTCTCATATCTATATATCTCTATATATCTCTATCTCTATATCTCTATCTCTATCTCTATATATCTCTATCTATCTATCTCTATCTCTATCTCTCTCTCTATATATCTCTATATATCTATATATATATATATATATATATATCTCTCTATATATATATATCTCTATATATATATATACAAGACCTTACGTTACGCACATGTGATACTAACTTCTGCTCATAACAATCATAGGCGATGTAAGTCACTTTTGGTCTCTATCCCACAATCAGTCTGCCACCGCAGATGTCGGGTGTATTACCGTCTGAAGATTACCTGGTTTTAAATCGCTATTTCAAACATAACGTTCAACAATGAAAAGGTTTTTCTGTGTGTGGCTCGCAAACCAATCAGGGACTATATCGGTGGCGACGCTCTGGATTATGCATGCAAAGAGGTTGCCTTGCGTGCTTAAAGGTTGTGTCGCGAGACAGTGAATTCGAGTCATTACTTTTTACCTTGTGATGTTGACATCGGAGCTGCTTTAGCGATGTCAGGACACGGCAACTTAGTTATTACTTGAGTCAGTGAGATAAAGCAATCACGCTTTGGATGTGATGTGTAATCATTAATATCGCAGCCCCTAGTTAATTAATGAAAGAAAGACGTCTGACATTACCAATGAAAATGATATGAACGTCAATTTTAAGGCTGGATAAGATCTCAATACGATGAAATCCGATATTCATGAACTCAGAATGGAGATAGGTAATGTCAACAACGTATTCAAGCATTATTTGTTGTTGATTACCGATGCAGTTTTCGATTTATTGACTGTGTTAAACTTAATTAGCTATGCGGCCATAATAAATACCAAAATAGTTATTGCTAGTATTTATTATTTTTGGGGAGACGGACAATTGTCTAAAATATGATAACTTACAAATTTTCAATATGCAATTGATTTGTGGTTCTTGCAATATATTCACGAATAGATTCAACAAGACTTGGGATCGTTATATGATGGCTGTTATGTCAGTAACTACAAATGTGAAGCCCCTTATTTGTATCTTGCTGTAGAGGGCATAGTGTACCACAATAATCTGCCAGATAGTTAATAATAGAGCACGTAGCGTTGGTTCGTTGAACATCACATGTGTGTGAAATCCCTTGGAACATGATTCACTCTAAGACGATAAGATGGCTGCACAAGTTTGCACAATTTATGTACATGACAAAGGAGAATAATATATCAAAAATACCTAAGGTACTTACTTCAATTGATGAATGACCCCATTCGCGTAGATTTAAATGCCCTACAATACCTTAGACCAATGGCGTGTAGAAATGTCTACTGATATAATGCAATTATCTCCCAAATCTGATATTAATGTCAGTGAGAAGTTTAGAAATAAACTTTGCAAATGATTGAACATCCCAGGCATTTAAACCTAGATGTGCCTAAGTCGCTTCAGGATGTTGGAGATCCCTAGAATGCCAAATTGTGTTTTTTTACATATATTAGTTACAGGGACAAGTAAGGGGTTACACTGGGTGGCAACCGGTCGATCGCTGTATTGTACTCAACGTTGCCAACGGCTAACGCGAGGAAATGTTATTCACTCCAGGGCATTCAATGTCGCACTGAGATGATCAACAAGGTCACAGTCTTAGTTTAATTACCATTTACCTAGGATATAGCCAATATAAATCACAAAACCCTCAACGGTATTGTGTTTGATATCAACTTCAGCGACTACAAGTCTGTAACCTGGTCTGGCCAACGGATTTTCGTCTACTGAGCAATAACGCTATGAGGGAGATTTCCAAGCATAAGTGACATCATTTCGTTGTAGCGGCAAAAGGCACAACTCAGTAATAACCACGAAGGCGCAAGCCAACGTGCAAATAAATTTCTTATACCAAAAATATACCCAATGATACGCATTATATTACATTATATGCCCTATCTACTTGAAATCATGATTGATACGATCACAAGTGAATAATGCTAGATATGATATCGATGTATACATAACATATTTATTAGTACTATGATCTTACCAGGGCACATACGCTTATTTTAAAATAGTTATAGTAAGGCAAATCCCCAGATAAGATTTGATCAAACAGTCTTGCACTTGAATATGAAATTACCTTCGTGCTCCGACATGTTTTATAATATGTCATATACTATGCAATGTGAAATAAATAATACCGAGTTGACTTGGTCGGGAGTCCTCCGAATCATTCCAAATTTTTAAACCGCTCGCGACATTAGAATCATATGACCCGCAACAGGATAAGCGTCATTTCTGCTTCAATGCCAGATCCAGGGAATTATTTGAATTCTAAAACGATTTATTTTCTCTTTGCGATAAAGTTGTTTTTACCATAATTTTTCATGCATAAAATGTTGCCATTGCGTTGATGCAAACATTAATGATTAACGTCCCAACGGGGTACGTCCGACACATTTTGACAAAAACGTGTGAAATATTGGTCTCATCTCTGGTAGGGAATGAACAAAACCTCGTGGTGCAATAGAATCATTTTGGACCAGAGGCATAGATATAGTAGTCTGGTCTAGGTTACAAGGTTGTGGCCAGTAAGCATCAATTTAATCAATTACCAACACGGTATAACATCAGTGTTGGAAGCGGCGTAATACCTGTGCTTTTTTATTCGTGCTTATCATTCTTGGGGCGTATCGTCAAAACGCATCGACCAGGGGCGCATTGTCACACCAGCGCAACCCTATCGGCGCGTTGACACAGCCACCGAATTTCGTTTACAAGCATATTTGAATAAATAACGCCCTTGATTGGTAATTATGCATGCACAACTCAACTATATTGTGGTTATATCGCTCAAACTCCGCCTTTATCAGGTTTTAATTGCTTTGTAAGATCTTATGGGTAAAACATACGGGTTAAAATTCACGTCTCGTCAAAATAAGAAATTGAACGGCTGAATTGGGTTTTGGGATATCATTACTGAGCGTGGTAAGAAATCGGTCCATGATTTTTGCTTTCCAAAGCAGAATTTTGATGATTTTTGATGAAATGCTCCATTGATTCATGATTTATTTTCTTTTGTGTTCACAGAATGCTTCGAGGAAAATTTGACGTAGGTGTTAGTGATAATCGAATGTATGGACATGGCCTTCTCTTCTGATAGTTTCATGTCAGTAGATTAATGCATCCTTTATTGCAGATTAGCTGGTACATCGTATTCATTAAACAAAATATCGTAGGTTTCAATGATCTGCAATGCCTACTAATAACAACAGCTATGATTGTTATCCAGATTTACTACATTCAACTACAACGGTACATGTAAACAATGATGACCTTGTTAATGTTATACAATTGATTTGTAATAATTGTTTTCAAAATGTATATGGTTAAATGCTTGATTACCAACCAGTACGGCCAAACAATTAACGCGTCTCACTGCCCCATCATAACTGGTGCTGCAAAATGGGACTTATTGTCGAGCATGTTGGTATTCGGCAACATTACGTAGACGTGGTTCACGCCACCAACGTCGTTGAATCCATCAGACAATTAGCAGGTTTATCAAAACCCTTTATCGTCAGGTAAGCACTTAAAACATGACATTTGAATGGTCTTAAAGGCGTTATATGGAGTTCATTCACGCGTAACTAATGCGAAAGTATTTCCGTCTAAACCTACATAAAATAATCACTCTTATAACAATGGCACCCTAAGCAGACACCATTAATTACCTCAAGATTAAGACGCGACAGGTTTCCTGGTCAATCCACCCGTTCATTGAAAGGATACTCAAAACATACCCACTTCATTATGAATGTTTTTAATGATGCCAATAAAACAACCTAACCTAAATAATGTGTCGTGAGTATACAAATGACCAAATACAACTGACATTAGCTTCGTTAATTGCTTACTAACAATTGGAGCGCCAACCCGATGTTTCCGACAGCCAATCCCAACTCGTCACCTCAAACCATCTCCATTTTGTTAAAACATGCGACACACAGTCACAAACATATCAAACTATATATATATATATATATATATATATATATATATATATATATATATTCGCTACAATGTCAACAATGAATGACAGCCTAAGGACGAATTTATGTGCCTCTTCGTTTTAAAATGAAGGATCTGGAGGCAATTAACCTTGTAAGACTGACAAGGGGTGAATGTTATTTTGCTTAATATGTTGGACCTGTCAGCTTGGGGGAGATGAAGAGAAGGAGGTTCGTGTATGTGTAGATGTATGTCTGTCTGCAGGCGTTTACGGTGATGACGCAAATATAAAAAGCTCGCTCTCGTTTCAGCATTTATTCCGCTGACACCATGTAATGATAAATACTGAGGCAGACAAAGTGCAGTTGGCACCCCAAAATACAGATGGAAGGGTTATATTTCATGACACCTTGTTGGTTTGTTTTCTTTTCACAACCGAGGGATCTTAGTTATACACTCACTTTTAAAAACATAGCGGGTCTTACAAAGGACTACCAAGCCACACAGCATCACAACTTGTAAAATGCCTCCATTGCTGGTAACCAAACGTACATTGTATAGATGGAAACCTTTACACGCTCGGATATGTATATTTTCAATCATAGCAATAAATTTGGTCAACCAAATATCGAATATTTATATAAACTATTTCTATAACATATATTTCTGTGCACATGGACGATGTAGTTCTCTAGTATAAATGATACTCAACTGCCACTATCTTCGCTAGAACACCTATCGAGTTTCAATATGTACAATATTTTAGACACTATAAATGATACTTAAATACATCAATTATCATTGTAGTCTGATTGACAAGTTTTCGTCTTGTCAAAACTTAGTCGGCAGGAAATTGATATGGATATATACACAATCTCAGTGTCTATTTTTTTTTTTTACAAGTGTAAATTTTTACCGCAAAAGTTCATACAAGAAACGTGATAATGTTGCGGTCAAAACCTGCTTACCTGACCAAATTAAAAACGCAATTCTGTTGAACCTGCTCGATTGCGTATCACAAACAGGTAAATAATTAAAAAGGGATTTTAATAGTAAACGACAAACGCAACCGGGCTTTGACAGTCGTAAATGAATCAAATGTGGGTTTGCTTTTGAAGTATTCCGTGCAACCGCAATGCAGGGTGACTGGTTGCATTATCAATTAGCAAACTAAGGTATATATTCTTTTGAAAAAAAAATTTAAGAACAGGCGGATTGCCTGGGGACATTTTATTAGTAAATCTTGCAGACTTATTACTAAACTGTTTTGGTGATACAATAAATTATATGTGATTGGTTTATTGTTTTGTAAATGTATGTGACATGGTTATGTATGTCGGTATTTTGTTGTTATTTCGGACATCCTGAACCGCTAATAATTATTGTCACAGATCTTCAATGTTTGCATCGTCCAGATTGTTTACTGGCAGAAATAATTCATTTACTTTCGAAGCAACTAAATTGTTATTCATAGAAGAATAAACAATTTTGGTCTATTTACCTAACATCATGCCAAAACGTGAGACACTATTTTAATGAGCTTTATTCACTGCAGCAGCTATAATACAATTTCATATTATTAGCATACGGTAGAAGCGAACACATTAGTGAACAAAAACATGAACTGTTAGTCTATAATATTAAAGACAAATATGCGCATCAAGTCGATCATCACGAAAGGTCATGATGTCGACTAGATAACATTGGGTTCGAAACAAATGCCTAACAGTTGCTATGTTACGCATCTTGAAACATTGATTGTAGACATTCTTCATAGCATTGTCGACAGATGGAGTATTTTTTGTTCATTAGTGGATCATTCTATTTGGCCTGGCATTGTCATTTGGCTAAATATAATCGACTTACATAGTGGCCTTCCTGGCAGCGCTGGTATAATAGAGTACACGGCTATGCTGTTTATCCACTATTCGTTGTGTCTCTTATGTCTCGGACCGTTGTATAATTTTTTCCTTCAGCTGTGTATGACACAACAAAAGGAAGGCTGGGTCGTCCCAAGAGCAGTTCGAGCCTCATAAGGACTGATTGCTATCATTTTCGTGATAGTCTTCATGGCTTGCTTCACATATACATGTATTGTAAGAAGGTCAAGTATTCTTGTATTGTGATAGCGATAAAGATATAACAAATTTATTAGTCACATTTGTAACTTGGTAAACTATCTATGCATTGTAAACTCTTCAATTCAATAGTTATCAGTTTAAATAAGAGAATTGTATATGGTCCAACGGACATAGCTTGCCAGTATGACGTTCATTACAGACATTTTTCACATCCACCGTTAAATTGCATCAATAAATACAACATTCAAGAGTGTATTGCGATTGTCATTTTATATTTGGAAAGGGAATTTGGTGCACCAAAAATAGAAGCGTTTAAATGAACCAGTTCATTGGTATTTATGGTTCATATCTCACGTAAATAAAATTGATGTGATATACTGAAAGTAACAGGGCTCAGATGAAAGTAGATAAATTGGATAGACGGATTGCACCTGCGCATGCGCAAATGACTTTTAAACGTGTTCGGGGCAAAGCCTCGTAGGTGTGATAAATGTGGAACAATATTTACATACGATATAATTACCTTAGCCCAACAGACTGATTATACATTCGGACTATGGATCTGAAGGGTAAGGCTGCTTCCGCTGATACAAATGCTATTGCAATGGACTGGCATTAAACTCACGATGAACATCCTGTGGAAAAAGCAAAGTGGTAATAGTTTTCTTAAGAGGGCTCACTAGAGCCTCTATTGGAGAAAAGCATGCAAACATGCACATTTGAGCAGCACTGTTTTATTATATCTTTTTTTTAAAAAACATGCCGCCAGGGGAAAATTCCCAAGTGGTTTGGTGGATATCATGGTAGCTGTACCTGACGACGGGCATGTGTGTAAGTCAATAGCATATGCGCCTCAGGATGCAACTGTTAGCCTAGCTGTATGCGCTTTGGCAACAGTAACTAAATTTATTGACTAGAAGCCATGACGGACAAAGCACATGCGCTGGGAACACGACTCTTTACATCGCGATTATCGTTAATAAAAGTCTAAACCAACGGATAATTGAAGATGTTATCAGCTGAATCACATGCATCATCGTTTATCATCATAGATATAATAAAATAAGTTGATAATCATACGAAAAGACTTTACGATGATTCAATGAGAAATTCGTGAAGCCATGTCACAGGTCACCATAACCTAAATACTGCGCAGTTCAATAGGGGCAATATGTATATAATGAGAAGACGAGGATGTAGAAATGTAAACATCTAGAACAGACATATGAAAGCAGGATATGCACTCTGAGATGGGTCATAGGTCATCGTAGCATGTACCGACAACATACATTACAAATATGCAATACAGTACTTAATAAATAATTAGCCAGAAAGGCACTGCCAGGACACTCTGATATATAAGGACGCTTTGATCTCGTACATATGTGTATGGCAGGAGAGCATTATATGACTGGTGAGGTGCAAGATAATAGCTTATGTTGTTGTGCTGTCTGAAAGCCTATCACATAAATGTCTTGGACCGTGTGACAGATTTGAGGCTATGCTTTTCAATGCACGCACTCAACTGGTGTACATCACATCCTGGCTAATCAAATCGCCGCCCTCAGAATCCTGACAGCACGGGCTGTGATTCGTTTGATGAGATTTCTGTCGGAAGCGTTGGCATCTGGTCCCCCCAATGCAGCATTGAACGCAAGTAGAGACTGCGACGCATCGGCAAAAGGGCATGATCAGTTACTTGCTGATATGGAACCCATGAAGCTCGCTCAGATGGTGCAGCCGCATCATTTTTTTCCGGGTGTGTTCTGCGATGCGTGCATACTAAGTCAGATCATCTGAGATGGTGGCTCCCAAGTAATTGTAGGTAGACACTTGTTCGAAGCACGCGTCGGTGGTGTTTTATCCCACTACTGAGGTCCAGCATCGTCGCCTTTGCCACGTTTAGCTCCAGTTTATCATGGTAAAAGAAAGCGACACAAGGTGCGCTGCTGTGTCGCGGTGTGAACTCCCATCGCCACTTGTGATCAGCCCAGTCACTGCGGTGTTGTCTGCATATCCGATGACCGCAGAAAGTGGCCTTGTGATATAGCATAGATGGTGATCTGTACAGAAGAGAGGACACGGTCCTTAGATGCGTCGATGCTTGTTGTGATCCTGAATGAGGGGGCGTCGTTGATTCTTACTTGATAGTTGAGGATCCAGTTACTCAGTTGAGTGTCCTCTCCCATATTCTTCAGCTTTATATATTATCGCCCTAGCGACACGAGGTTCTAATGTTCACATTCGAATCCAGCAGAGGAATGACTGCACATGTAATGTGAGCAAATATTTGTAAACCTATTCACACAAGGCGACAGCTGGTGAAACGCCAGGTCGCCTCTGTGCCGACCAGTTATCATATATAATATATCAATAAAAATCAATAACGTCAACCAATTACAAGGGTGAAATGTCCAGACCAAGATGTCAATGTCAGCGAAAAACATGATCTATATACACCCTTCTATATATGTTCTACAACACCAGCTAATTTTATACGCAGTTTTATATGCACGACAATTCAACCTCCATATTTCTAGAAGGATGAAGCAGATGGAGATAGCATCAAGGTATCTATATGTTTATGTATTTTGCGGAATGTCATTTGATATATTCTCAGCCTAGAATAACAACTACCCTGGCGTGATAGATGGATAGGACGAAAACACCGTATTGCTTCTACGTCACTGTGTCGTAAATTACAATCAGACTTGTTTATATGTTATCAGGATGTTGGAGCAGTGCAGTGGGCTGATTAATTCTATCATGGTTGGTGTATTTTTCACTTGGCCAAACCTTGATGCCAAAGCTATTCCGTTTTTGGGTGCTAGCCTTGTGCTTATTTTTACCAACGGACATTTAATTGCCTGGTCGTCTTGGAGTTTACACATTTTTCCGAACATTTTTGGAAAACAAATTCATTATTATAATTGACGAATTTCAAGTTTGTACGACTGCATGGTATTCGCATGTAAACGTCGTGATTTCGATGAGGTCATGCTGAGCAATTATAATCTGCTGGCGAGTTTTCAAGCTTGCATTCAAAGCATTTTATGACAATTTAATTACATTAGCAACTTATGTTTATCGTGTTCATTGCTTCTACGACTGACAAGGAGCGTTGCAGTTTAACTCCTCGGTACGTAGCTTTCCTATGATTTACACATCATTCAAGAAAAATAGTAACGATTCAGTGTTCTTAAGCGAATAAAACTGAACACATGTGCATCCATATCCAACTGCAACGTTGATTGGGTAGACTCTCTATTAACGTTGGAAGCGATGTTCTAGCAAAGTGGATCAATGGAAACGTTTTACTATCTTACTGAGCACCACATTTAATTGATTAAGATCTACCAAAAATGGTGCAGTAAACTAAAACAAATAATGTTTTGACCTGGGTCGCATTTTAAACATTCTGACGCTTTAAATGACGAAATTGATGTTGCCATTTGCTTCTAATAGCAAATGAATACATTTAATTTATAGATTTGCTGAATTTATCGATAATACACTGCAGGCTGACTCACATATACTTAGCTATATTGCATTTGTCTCGATGTGAGTGATGTGATCACATCTATTAAAATTATTAGGGTATTATTCGGCATTTATTCAGCTTAACGATTTTTCTCTTTATGCACAATATAAGTTAACGGTTACTGTCTACCTTAAGGGATAATCGCACCCTGGCAAAGTGTTTTGTTTTGGTCTATGAGTGCTGATGGCTTCATAAATGAAATAATATGTGCTCTAGCATGTGCGCTGTAATGACCACTCTGCTGGTGCCATGCTTATCTTGGTAATGCTAGATCGGCTTTCAATGGCAATGCATGAATACAAATTAGGTTTCAAGGGCAACGAACGTTATCGCATAATAGTGCCGTACTTCAAACAACGTTACATAGCAGAGTAATGACAAAGACGTTTCCACCCCTGCAGTTATAATACACCCTCTACCATTACTGTTCATTTAAGGTAAAATCCACAGCGTCTGGTTGATGTACGAAGACATATATTAACTAACGGATTTTATCGACATTCCTAGCGCGATTGATAAATTCATCCTTTATTTTTCTTGAGAGTCAATATGTATGATCAATAAACTATGAATGAGCTACATTCACATTGCTGTATCATCACGATATCAAGAGTTCGTGTCGTATAATGAATTTGTAAAAACAAGTTCATTTCCAACGTTGTTCCTACTTATGGTCGAATATATTGCATTTTTGCGTCGTAATATCACAATCAAAACCGATGACAATATTAGGGTAATATGTTTCAGCCAGATATTGCACAGTTGTTGAGCATTCGTTTCGTTTTGTGAAGCCTCACCACGGGAACACTTTCGATGTATCAATCGTGACCTAGGGAGCATATAAGCAAGACATGCCGGATGGTAGGCTTCTGTTATCTATTACGATTAATATTGCATTTCGTATTGTCGCTTGTGCACACTACATTAAATACATTTGAGTTATATATGTTTTCCGACATCTTTTTATGTCTGCCTTAAGTTGAAGCGCATTTATTTACGGTCAATGGAATTCACATAACACACCTAAGTAGATACAATGTGTGAAGTAGAAAACATTAACCATTCAAAGTATGATGGCATGGCTTCATAATATAACATATATCAAACGGTATTCGGTATATGGTTTTTCTGTGTTTATACGGTGATAGAATGCCAGCAGACATCTCCATAGTCTGACACTGCTCAATATAGATATGGCATATATACCTGTGTTTTATTTCTAGCTGTCACTATAGTCGCTCTCTATTGCAAATTCTTTAGAATTCATATAAATGAAGATGTCGAATTATATTTAAGTTTATGACAGCTTTTGTAACATATAACAAAGGTTTTGATGCTGGACTCTATATAGCTCTCTGGTCTCCTCTGTTGTGCACGACCGGATTGTGTGGGCAAAGGCATTAACGACGAGTGGCTTGGATATATTGTTATACGTTATCGGACGGACATTGCGCAAACACACCCGGCTCTGACTGGAACTAGATTATGTATAGCCAGTATGGTCGGATTCCTCATAAACTGCGCCATTTTTTTTGTTGCATGCAGAGCAAATATCTTATTCTGAAAATTATAGAAGACGGCAATAACATAGAGACCATTAATAAACACGCAATGAATCACATCAAACGACACATAAACTATGAAGAAATCAAATCATCACAGTTAATGATGTTCATCATGTTCATTGATACGTATAATAAACGGTGAATACTCATCAATGTCTGCTTCCAATCGAATAAAATTATCTGACCGTATAATGCGAGCATCCTCTCTACAAAGCAATAATAATTAAGGTACAACGCGGCTGAAAATGTTTGGATCAAATAGTTGTAGGTTAATAACATATGCAATTCAAAGGGATCGATGAAAGAATATTACGCATAAATCATTCAGATCAACAAGTTAACAGAGTAAACTAACAGAGTGGATTGAGGATGCATAATATTAACAAAAATGTAATCATCGCCAATTTCAGAGACAAGTTTCAATCTGACGGGATGGAATGTCTACTCTACTATGGTGGTGTATCCAAGGTAAAGCCTGTCTATAAGTGTGCTATAAGCGACACAATAGAACTGCAATACCTTTGATGGTATCTTCCGCCATCCAATTCTCATCTGAAATTCATTACGCGGTAAACGAAATGACGGAGTACACCAGTGTATATTTACTGTGCTTCGTTCTCACACACAACAGAATCCTTGTGATAGATCACGATTTGGCTTAAGAACTTTGTCTGTTATAAATGTAAGTAGATCTTCTGGAGTAACAATAAGAATAACTCCTTGGTAAGCAGCTTTCCTATGATTAACACATGATTCACATTGACTATTTACAACTCTTATGCGAATGAAACTGAACGCATGTGCATCCTTTTTTAAATGGTATCTTTGGTTCGGGACAATTGAAAGCATATTTAAGTACTTGTCAAATACTACCCCAGGTTCCGCACGTGCTTGGAACGGATAACTTAACTGTGCGTTAAGCTTCAATTAGATGAGTATCCTCCACTTTCGCGCATCACTGTTACAAGAAGTAGACGAGGTTCGTGGAGTTGCCTGTTGTCAGTATAGATATGGACTGATGCTCGTAGGCTGTTGTTTAGGCATGGGATACCACTGGTGCAAATGGCCAAAGACAGACCCTTGTGGGCACCAACTGCGAGGCTGTAGGTTGCATATTGACAATCCGATATCACATATACCGTACGGAGCATTGGCTCAAGGGGTGACAATATACGTCGACTGACACTTTGCTACCAATCATGTTGTCCCAAACCCACAACCTCACAAGCACTCGACAAATCCAGCCACGAAACAGATGTTCGTATTACACAAGCATAAACTGATGACTGATGCATTGTAAAATAGTAGCAACAGATAAATACCATCAGCGATCAGACATGAAATGGATGCAGATATGTTGATCTTCTCATTAAGAGATGTTGTGTGGAGTAGTCTAGAGGTAGTCTAAAATTCACATGTTTTATATCAGGTTGTGTGTTGACAGACACAATGTACTGCGTACTGAATGAATTGTTGTACTGCTTGTGCCTTATTAGCCAATAACTCTTCCATAATGCAGCTCCTGTTCGGTAACTTCAGTGAATTTTGTGGTATGTTATTTTACAGTGAATCATCTGAGTAAACGATGTGTACAGTGATAAGGTCAATACTTGCTCATCTGCTATTATTTCTGCCCGATAAATAGGATGGCTTGGAGGCTAATGTAAAGTGCGGATTCCCACGGGGAAAAACACTTCCCGATTTATCTGCTCTTAAAGTCACTGCGTTGATCTGTGAGTATTTCCAGATGAATTTTGCGGGCGCATGTTGTCTTCTCGTGCACGCTACAATTAAATGCTAGCTTATAGGTTCTTACAAATATCTCTCAGCACGACATACGAAAAGTGGCCGATAACAGCCTTCATGTAAATGGTTCGATCCGCACTTCTGGTTACAATGTTAGTATTTGTCTACTGAAATTCTATGTAATCGAGCTCCAGAGTCATTATTGGTTTTATATGTATGTGTTAACGTCTCGTGTCGATACATTATTTAGAGCTATCACCAATTTTTCTTATGCAGTAAAATATCACGTGTATGTAAACATGACCGGCGAATTACTAGTCGTGAGGCAACACTGCATGACAGAAGATCCATGGTTGCAGTACAAGAGAGTAATTGACTGGCTCCGATACCTCTGGCATGAAATTTGACGCAACAATAAACAAGTGTTTTGCCACTGACCACGTATCCACGAAAATGCCACTGAGATATCATGCCCCTCCAACTATTGGTTTCATTTTGTTTTATTTGAATTACATTTGAAGCATATTGGATGGATTTGAGTACGCCATAAAAAGCGACTCAGTCAAATGGTTTTAATCTAAATAACACGAGCTTACCATTATGGGTACTTCGTATACATTCTAATATAAGTGTTTGGTGCTCCAATGGTCACTTTTTTTCACGAGATTCATATCAGCAAATGCACTTTTACCTATGCTTTAATCATGCTACTCACGCCTGGAATATGTCGTCGTTTTGTTTAGTAGTTTCATGTTAATGTTGTGAAAATGTAACTCCTAGTTAGCGATCAGTGGTGCTGAATAATAGCCATTTATTGTCCGCAAACAGTAGGTGAGGAGAGATACATTATTGATGCGATTTACAATTAGTGTAACGGTCATTGTTGGTTATGGTTCATGGTCCAAACACGCAGGCGAGATTGAATGTAAAATAACATTGTACGTCGCCAAGAGAAGTGAGAAATTGCTGAGGTCTTAGTTTTAAATTATATCCTCCTATTATATTTGCCGGATTGATGTTCCCACTCCATCACAAAGCTTTGAACCAGACAGAGATAGCGAAAACCCTTTCTTTTGTTAGTGATAAATATGTTAGGCTTTCAGATTGCCAAAACACACCCTTTAATCATGTACATTTAGAGAAAAAACACGCGACGCTGTACGAGCAATTGTGTCGCCTGTAGATTATATTCCGAACCATATACAATGCTGAGCTCCTCTATGTGGCCAACGTTTTCCATACATAGGAAAAGATAATAGATAAGTTATTAGTATTTGGCATTTAATTATGTTTGTTAGTATACTATGACATACCCAAAAGAACAAAAGCGGTCAATATTTCAGCACAGATTGACCAAATGAAGCGTTTGCAATCATCAAGAATATCAAATAACAATTGCGCCGACTTATGACCCTCGTCATCATATATATATATATATATATATATATATATATATATATAGATAGATATATATATATATATATAGATATATATATATATATATATATATATATATATATATATAACTATATATATACACATATATATATATATTCATATATATACATATATATGTATATATATACGTATGAATATTTATATATATATATATATATATATATATATATATATATATGCATACATAAATGTTTGTATTTATGTATATATATTTATTTATTTATGAACATATATAAGTATTTGTATTAATAAATTTATATTCGTATAAGAGTGCTGTAATATATGCATACAATTGTACATATCTAAATATATTTATATATACATATGTATATGCATATCTAAATATATTTATATTTAAATCTATATGTATACATATTTGTCTATATATACATATTTGTCTATATAAATTTATATATATATGTAAATATATATATATAAAAATATATATATATTTATATATATATATATATATATATGTGTGTGTGTGTGTGTGTGTGTGTGTGTGTGTGTGTGTGTGTGTATGTGTGTGTGTCAGCATGTCTGGTAGTTGTCAGTCATATATACATCTATATACATGTACAGGATGAGATAGACCAGCGAGTTCATATGTCAGTACAGAAGTGCTGTTTGTTTCATTTATGCTGCAAAGAAATTAACGTCCTACTGATTATCAATGTCGTCTGTAATTGCCAATTGTCCAGTGTCTTCACATTTATCATGTATTGAAACGAGGAGACATTTGTGTCGTCACGATTTCCGTTACACGAACATCCTGTGTTTTGTTCGCGACAAAATAATCAGGAACTTGTTCATAGAAATTGTATGGCTTTATAATGAATTTAATCAGAGCTGAAAATAGACTCCACACCTAGTGACACTGAAAGTTTGCTGGCCTTGGTGCATGTTGCTTTACTAGTGCCTCCAGACGTCATGAATACCAGCTAGGCGACATTCGGTGTGATTATATTTCTAGTTCCTTATTCCTGGCCGATTCAGATTTAGGGTGATATATAGTGTTAGCGTATTTCGATAAGGTCGCATCCGTAATTGATCTCAGCATAATTGAATCCTTTCTATGGTAGATAAATGAACAATTTATGCCTTCTTGTCAAACAAGAATGTGGGGGCAATATTCCAGCTAAATTAGCTGATGCCTTTCATTAGGATATTAGCGATTATTGGATGATGCAAAAAGTTATGTTATTACATGTTCGGACGATTAAATAAATCAAACTTCTCATATTGAACCAATTGTATTCGCTCGTATTTATTCAATTCATTAATTGCCAATACTATATACAATTGTACATATCTAAATATATTTATATATACATATGTATATGCATATCTAAATATATTATATTTAAATCTATATGTATACATATTTGTCTATATATACATATTTGTCTATATAAATTTATATATATATGTAAATATATATATATAAAACATATATATATTTATATATATATATATATATATATATGTGTGTGTGTGTGTGTGTGTGTGTGTGTTGTGTGTGTGTGTGTGTGTGTGTGTGTGTCAGCATGTCTGGTAGTTGTCAGTCATATATACATCTATATACATGTACAGGATGAGATAGACCAGCGAGTTCATATGTCAGTACAGAAGTGCTGTTTGTTTCATTTATGCTGCAAAGAAATTAACGTCCTACTGATTATCAATGTCGTCTGTAATTGCCAATTGTCCAGTGTCTTCACATTTATCATGTATTGAAACGAGGAGACATTTGTGTCGTCACGATTTCCGTTACACGAACATCCTGTGTTTTTTGTTCGCGACAAAATAATCAGGAACTTGTTCATAGAAATTGTATGGCTTTATAATGAATTTAATCAGAGCTGAAAATAGACTCCACTCCTAGTGACACTGAAAGTTTGTTGGCCTTGGTGCATGTTGCTTTACTAGTGCCTCCAGACGTCATGAATACCAGCTAGGCGACATTCGGTGTGATTACATTTCTAGTTCCTTATTCCTGGCCGATTCAGATTTAGGGTGATATATAGTGTTAGCGTATTTCGATAAGGTCGCATCCGTAATTGATCTCAGCATAATTGAATCCTTTCTATGGTAGATGAATGAACAATTTATGCCTTCTTGTCAAACAAGAATGTGGGGGCAATATTCCAGCTAAATTAGCTGATGCCTTTCATTAGGATATTAGCGATTATTGGATGATGCAAAAAGTTATGTTATTACCTGTTCGGACGATTAAATAAATCAAACTTCTCATATTGAACCAATTGTATTCGCTCGTATTTATTCAATTCATTAATTGCCAATACTATACAAGCACACACACACACACACACACACACACACACACACACACACACACACACACACACACACACACACCACACCCACACACACACACACACACACACCACACACATATAGATATATATATATATATATATATATATATATATATATATATATATATATATATATAAATATATACATATATATATCTATATATCTATATGTTTTTATATACATATATATATATATATAAATATATATATATATATCTATATATATATACACATATATCTATAAATATATCTTATAAGATATCTATATATATATGTCTTTATATATTCATCTATATGTATCCCTCTCTCTATATCTCCCTATATATAAATTTATTTATCTATATATGTTTCTTTCTATTTAAACTATCTGTCTGTATGTCTATATATATATCTATATATATATCTTTCCGTCTCTCTCTCTCTCCCGTATATATATATATATCTCACATATATATATACTAAATAATCTATATAATATATATATATATATATATATATATATATATATCTATCTATATATATAAAAAATAAATCTCCAATCTATATATATATAAATGTATCTATATATATATATATATGTATATATATATATATATATATCTCTATATTGAACTAAATGCATTCGCTCGTCTTTATTCAATTGATAAGTTGCCTTTACTATACATTCACACACATACACACACACGCACACAAACACACATTCACACAAAAACATATATATATGTATATAAATATATATATGATAAAATATATATATAAATATATATATATATATATGTATATTTATATCTAAATATATATGTATATATATATATATATATATATTATTAAAATATATATATACACATATATATAAATATACATATACATATGTATACATATATATAAATATATATGTATAAATATATATATATACACATATAAAAATTAAGATTTATATATATATGTATATATTTAAATATATGTCTGCATATATATATATATATGTATATATATATACATAAAGGTGTGTATATATATAGATATACATACATATGTATATATAGATATATAGTCATCTATCTATATATATATATATATATAAATAAATCTATCAATCTATATGTATATATATAAATGCATCTTTCTCTCTCTCTCTATATATATACCTATATATATAAATATTTGTATATATATATATATATATTATATATATATATATATATATATATATATATATATATATATATGTATATATTCCTAAGGAACGCGAATATGCCTTAGTGTTGGGTATATTTATATAAATTCTTAATATGGATAGATTCGCTCTGCTTACCACTTCTTATAAACTATTATATATTGGTCACTGATTAAAAACATTGCTCTAATTGGGAGCATAATTTCAAGCTTTAAGCAGGTAAAGCCTATCGCTGTTGCAATGACACCCTGACCATTGTCCCAGTTTCAATCTTCTCACTTTCGAGGTCATTGGCGGTCTGCATTGATTAACTGATGGATAACAATGTTGCACTAAGACAAAGTATTGGCTTTTTTTTCCTACCGGGTTCATCTTTATTAAACGCTTTTGCAAAATCTAGTGCCTAAAATCACTCCTTCAAAATTTTTTGTCGTTTATATGCTAGATACATGAGCATACAAACTCTCAGAGGGAAATATCCATAATGTGACAACGACTATATTACATAGTTTTTCATTTTGTAGTCTTGTTCGTATTCCGCTTGGTTGTCCTCAAGTAGACACATCACTGTGATAATTGTGACGAAGGACAAATGGAACATTGATTATTGCTCAAATATGTCTAATTGTATTCGTTAGCTTTGGATAGGTATTCCATATCCCTGACATCCAAATATGTTTACAAAGCACATTTGTTGAAATGTAACTCTGACAGAGTAGGAATTTTCTATGTCGTACGGACCTTCGATCTTCGGTCGTGCCACGATGACTTTAACTTGCAGGTATGCGGAAAATAAGTTGTGATCTCTTTTGATGTGGTGCGTAAAATACTCCAAATTCGGGAAAATACTAAACTTTGGCCCGGGAATAGCTATTTATCGACGGCATGAACAGGGATTCAATGAAGGTCACACTTGGTATTTACGATATCTACCTTAAGGGCGGGGGATTACGATTCCATGCTTGTTAACGTCGCCGATTACTATCCAAATCATTGTATACTTAATGATAGTCACAGACGCCTCATAGCAACTTGAAAACAAGTATTATCTGCATACGTGGTTAACGGATGACATTAAATTACCTCCTGTCATGTCTATGTCACAGGCGGTTGAAATACAATACTATGTGGTAGCGTTATTGTGTCAGATTATTGCAGCAGTCTTAAATTGAAATGTATATGTGCATTGTCGGGTTTTAAACTACTCTCAGTCTGACAATGTCATCTTGCGCTAGGCGTCGTATATGTAGTTATTTCACATCCTCGCTGTTAAATAACTCAACTGACCCTTTATGGTCAGTTTATGCTTGTTTAAGTCATGCTGTATCGTTTTTATAACATATCATCAATCATTCGATCACGTTACGCCATTACGGCTACACAGCTACCTGTCAGACGCATGGAATATTTCGTGATAGATCAGGCGCAAAATGGGCAACATTCTGTTCTAGATTGAATGAGTGAAGCTCTAACATAATAATCAGCGCCCCTTTTAGGTCGATGAAGTTCATATTCTGTTCTCCATATTGAACGCCCGTCTGTTTGTCTAACGCCGACGCATTACCCTGACAAAAGCAACTTGGGATTTAAATCTATCAGTTTTTCATAGCTACTTATGCCGAATTGTTCTTGTTTGTATGCATTGACCTAAGGAAATGATTTTTCGTGAGAAATTGCATTAATCGAAGCAGTACGTCTTCCTTCCTGTTGGTAGTAAATCATACAAATGAATGATTATCTATTGCTTTAAAGAAGAAATCTAATATGAAATCTGTCGAGCAGAATATGTTTAAGGAATTACGTCGGTGAATCGTGTTGTGATTCGCATCATTGAGAAAATCCAATCGTTGGCGGAAATTTTACAGAATGGCCTCCATTGCTGTCATTAGACCAGTATGCATGCCACGAATGATTGCCTGTCAGCATTGTTAATGAGTTGACATTAGGACGACATAACTATGTACAATGCACAATTACACGGATACATTATCTATATATCATATAAAACCCTTGCGTCTTATATCAAGTTAGTTTAATGCAAATATATTTTTTGGTTCTGGAACCAACACTATAAGAGCCTAACGAGTCACGACATCCGACGCGATCCAAGATATAAAGTGGATACGACACTCAATCCCGATGACAATCGAGGACAATGATTAAACGTCTTTACCAGATATCTTTCTTGTAACCAGCTTAGAAAGATCAAAAAGTGATGAACCAACATTTCCCTGGGCGTGATAGAAAATATTGAGCATTACACAATATGTTACTGATGCTGCAGTGGCCGTACGACTTTAAGTGATAGAAACCCTCGTCATCCACCACAAAAGCCGTCGTTATTTGTCGTCATTATTATACTTTACATTATGTATGCTGTTTTTGTGAATTCAATACATTATTTTGTTATCACTTTACTTTAATTTGCAATTTCACCCATTGCGTTTACTTAAAACTTTCAGGGCTTTGATGTCGACTAATGTGTCAAGGGAAGATACCAAAATCATGCAAGACTTCTCCTATCTCAGCCTTTGTTACCATTGATGACATAATGGCCGATCGTTGGCTATCACTTTGCTTCGTTTGACAGAATCAGGACCTAAGGTATTTCAGGTGACTCAGTCCTAGCAACGAAATCGGATAAAATAATTATTACCCTCAAATCTCTTCATAAACGAAGCTTACTTCTCCACTAAGATGTCATTAATCTGACTGATGGCATTCCTTTGTGTCATCTGCAATTAACGTACCAGAAATAACAAAAAGTATCCACAGTAATAAGGTCAAGACATCCGTAAAATGAAAGGGTTTTAGTTTGGCTACATATTGAATGACGTAACGTGTTACGGGTTTTTATTACATGCATTATGTCTGCTGCTGAGGTGCTGATTTCCAAATCGTTTATGTTAAATACAATGGCGGTAACCGAGCATCGTTTTTTAGATGCCTCAATACCAATGTCGCAAACACTATATTGTAGACATCAACCCGATTAATGTGGTCGGAGATGAATTACCCAAACGACCTATTTAGCCCTATATGTACTGCAATAAGCTGCGCAGAGAAATAAGGAACGAAATGGAGTAGGAGTTTATAATTACAATTCCTGAGTACGTAACGTAATGTATGGGCCAACCTTGACTTTACGCTAGTGCATGATAGATCAGTGCAGCACTAGTATGAAAGGCATAGATCATTTCAGCAGAATTCACTACAATGTAGGCGTACGTTTTACTCCACATCGTCGTTGAAAACAATGCATTTGACGTTCTGTCAGTGGAGCCAGTATCTAATTTGAAGCAGCAGCACGAATGTGTTTGTACTGGATTCACACTGCCCCACTTCCTGTATCATGTAAGCAGCCGGCTGTAGGGCTGACTAGTGAAAGGTAATAATGCGTCCCAACACACAGAGATATTACGTGCGCACAGTATTTTTGTACGCCATGCAAAACCAAATCCGCTGACCCCCTTGGCTTGGAAATAGTCATCTGCGCAAAGGCCGCCGTCGAATATTCCAAGCGATGATAAACAACACGTGAATTTGAAGTTAGATATGTACATTGCCATGAAACGTAGAGCGCTTGAAAAATATCCCAGACCGATGCCAAATTGCGTTAATCGAAAACTAATCCCGTGGTTTCCTATTTCAGAGAACATACACAAAATTTAGCATTAGTGGGATAAAGTATTTCATGCAATAACAATAAACGTAATAACAGTGATGGGTATTTGTGTAGGACCCAATTACATTCATATTGTTAATGTTGTTGTTAAACGCTATAATTATTGTTTGGTTTTGTGACTTGGGTGAGGAAATGCTAAGCACCAATTGGCAGTCAGCTGATTGATGAATCAATGCTTCAGTATTACAGTTTCTCATGGCCGGTTTATACGGGCGCTGTCCACACAACCTACCAGCCACGCACGGTTAGGCGGCAACAGCATTAACAAAGGTCCAATGGTGATTGATGGCTGCTGACCATCTTGAGCCCCGCCTCCGCCACATCTCATTTAGTTAGAGCTAGTCGGTTCACAAAGCTGGTCTTTAGCAGGTTGTATATGCGAATCCACAATGCGCATAATCAATGCCCGTCTCATCAGCAAATACGGCCTGATCGGTCTAGAAAGAAGCATACGTGACGGCTTAGTGAATGGGGAACACGTGGTTACGGTCTTCGTACATCTGTCGAAGGCTTATGATGCCTTAAGGAAGAAAACCATTATATGTAATTGACACGCCAAGGGCATGAACGGTCGCTTGCCAGTTGTATAACCCTCTCTGCATGCCTAGGGACTGCCATAAATAATGCATTTTTCAATCAAACAAATAATTTTGCATGTTATCATAGAAACACTTTGTGTTGACGATTTGTTAATCTGTTTTAAATAAAAAAACAAATAATACACACTAAATGCGTATTCGAGTAGACTAAGCGCAAATTCCAAATGACTGAGGTTTTTGCTATTGTCGCTATGCATGAAATGCTGGGTAAGATGAACAGTTGTAGAACAACCAGAGTCCTAAACTTGATTAGGACTCTGATTCAGTCATCAATTTAATATTGTCTTCGAATGAGCGGTACAATGGGGTCAAACCAGTATAATATTTTTCTGCACATGTGGATCACCCCCTTTAATCATAATTCTTTGGGGAGTGTCCAATCAACTATAAGCGTATTGTGATAAAAGATCCGATCTCTTTTTGGTGAGGTACGCAACCAGCCGTGTCGCTCCGCTTATACGTTAGCCCTTTGTCTAAAACAAATGAGCTGTATATGGGGTCGAGTTCAAAGCCTGAAACCAAGTACTCGGAATTCTAATACTCACCTCGTGGTGGTTGTAATACTGTGTTAATGGAGATGAATAGCGCCGACTTCCTCACCAACCAGCTAACATCGACCAAATTTCCATATAACGGACCATTCCTACTACTCTCATATATAGGCGAATATATGGTTGATTGATATGCCATTGTAGGCCACAGCGAAATCAAAACACCAAATATCCAGAAACAACTACTTCTCCCTGTATATTTGTGGCCGCCCGGTGTCGCATGTGAAGCACCCGTTGAGAACTGCAACCGTGGAGAGGAATTATGCGGTACATGCAGCGCCCTAATTTCCATGATGGAGTTTATACAGTAGCACAATGCACGTGTTACCTAACGGGCTTTTAAAATCTTGAAAAGAAGATGGCGTTGATTCATAACGGTACAACAGCGCATGGGTCCGTCAATTACCCATTTTTAAATGCGTGTCTGTGACACATGCTTAATCATATCAAGGTTGATAATTATTAGCTGTAACGTGGACGGGTTAGTGGAGCTACGAATAATTGCAGATGAAATATGTACTACTTTTAATTACATTATAACCCTTTCTACACATGCCGAACTTTTCAGCATTTTCATTTACTGTTTACAGTGTCGATTATGTAATGCAGTTTATTAATCATAACGTTCGATCCCTTTGGCCCAAATCACAAAGATTTGCTGTTTCGCTCAGCAATTGTGCGTACGATTGGCATCATTTGTCAATAATCAGCCATCTGTTTTCATAATTGGTAAAACATTGCACTGTCAGCAACTCAACCAATATTGATTCTCTGGCAAGAGAGGTGGCGAGTGGTGGCGGGTGGTGGCGATTATGGCAAGTGGTGTCGAGTGGTGGAAAGTGGTGCCGAGTGGTAAGTAATCTCCATGTAATCTAAATAGAGTACCACGGTTTGTTCAGTGGGCTTCATATGAGCAACCTTGTTCTTCCGCTATCACCCATCACACGACGTGTGCTCCTCAATTTACACCATCCGGTGATGCAACTCTTCAACTTAAGTTCGGTTTGTATTCTTCAGATAAAGTTAAGTAGCTTGTTATTTATAAACACAACACCTTTCCCCTTTTAATGAATATTTGTTGAGGACAGAAATCAAATTAATTTCCCCATATGGCGAGGGTTTATATTTAACTATATCAGATAATCGTCGAAATGCGTATAAGATATATTGGGGCGCAATATCAAAGGAGTATTTGTATTGTGGGACTCTAGAAGTTGTCAGGACCATACACCTACTGTCTTAGATTGGAACTGTTATTAACATATGTTGTGTTTGTAACACAACAACATTTATCGTACGTCTATATAAGATCTGTGAGGTGTTCGTGTAAATTTAACAGCAACTATCGCAAACTCCCAGTCAGTGACTAAACACCAACATATATTTTCAGCTAGTATTTACCGTCGAAAACATCATTCAATTATTCTCTCAGCTAGAAACATCTCTTTCGCGACTAATGCAACGGCAAAACATTTGTCATTAACTGCCGCGTTTAATTGCAATTCTTATAATTCGGTACTGTTGTGGCTGACCGATGAAACAGCGAAACAGTAGTTGGGCATCTTGATTTCGGCATGCAGGCGACTAAATCTACTAGGCCGATTGTGATGGACCAGATCGAATGCTTGGGCGCAATCTATGCTTAAGGGCGTAAATCAAAAGTGTCATGTACCAAATCATGATTTCAGAGCTGCATAGCATACCCGCCGTCATGTCAAAACTATGGTGATATTTTTGGCATTAACTGCGCAAATCGCGTTTATTTGCTGCATGAGGGCAACTTTGTCACATATTTACGGCAAATAGTGCTTAGCATGTATTCATGAAGCGTCGGGGACGGGGACTTACCATGCAATGAATATTGAACCTGCTGTATTGCATATTGGGCAAACAGTGATTTAAGGGTTTTGTCATATTTCCACCACGAATTGGTGTGGAGATGGACGAATTGATAAATAAATGGAGAGATGGATAATGAGGTTTAAAATCATTAGTAAGTCAGGTAGGTAGATAGATAGGTAGATGTGAAGGCGGGCGGGAGATTGGTAGGCAGGTATAGAGTCCATGACATTCTGAAGCTATATTAACATTGTTAATGTTAATATAAGAATATAATTATGATACAATTCGTTTGTAGGCAATGAACGTAAGGTCGCTAGAGATGTCGAGCTTCACCTGACGCTCCACAGTTTTGTATTTCAATGATCAGTTCGGGCATCATGAAGATCAGAAAAAATGATAACGTCTCTTGTGTGAAACGCATTTGGAAAGCCTAACAACTTGCTGTTAATAAGGCATATAAAATAAGCATCAGAGCTATTTCCTATATTTGATTTTGCAAATGAAGCAACAAGTTTTACGATGTGCATAGCATAATGACCAAATGTGATGATCGGGGAACGCCATGTGGAAGGAGTTCCGCCCGCTGGGCGTTGCAATGGCGATTAAGCGATTACTGGTGTTTATTTCCTTACAAACAATACTTTTCGGCAACTTTTGCAGCGGACTCGCATTGACTCTGTCTACTTATTTTCCGTTGATGTTGAACAGTTTCAAATTCTACAATGGTAGTCTTACGCGACGCCAACACGTTAGCCAACAATTGTACCGAAAAAACACAAGGTATTCCTCCTTGAATCACTTTAATCATCGGCTAGTGGTACTGCCCTGATAAGCTAGTGGCTATGTCGAAAAATGATGCTGATGCTGGGGTGCATGTTATATTACAAACTGATTGCCACAAACTGGTCACCTAATGTAAGGGATCGTTTATCGTGCGGCAGACAATTGCAACATAGTCATGCTTGGCAATTGTATGTCGCACGATTAACGGCCCCTTCCATTAGAGGTGCTGTTTTTGACTATCAACTTATAATATAACCATCACCTCATCACAAACTTTCAATTATCTTTCCTTTGTTTTTGGATCGAAATACTGCTAGTAGTCAATGTTGGCTTTTCAAGCTTACAGGTCTCTGTTATCTGCTCTTATAGGTCAACAACCTACCAAACTACTTGCTACCAATCTACCTACCTGCCAACTATACGTACCGAACCTATATATTTACCTGCCGACTTGACAAAACGATCACCATTCAGTTAAATATTCTTACTAAATCGATGGAGCTATTTATGTTTTGCTTAAGGTCGTGATCGAGGAGTTTTGCAGCAACTTGTACTGCTGACATATCTGATATCCGCATTTGCATCTCAATGGCACTGAAGATTTTCGTTGCTGATACAAATAAATCGGCAAAAGCCATGCTATGAGATTATAAAGACTCATATATGCAGAAGCAGTGATTTTGATACACTTTATCGCCGGATCACCAGACTTCCGGTGTTACATGGCGACTAACTTGGCTTTTGTGCAGTAGGCTATACCAAATGTTGCTGAATATTTTCAGACTGGCCTGACCACGGTTTTATACTGCGATGTAAATGAAATATGATCTTAAGTCTGGCATGCAGCATATCGCACGGACCACCCGGAATTATCTCACTGTAGGCGTAATGCGCCATCTACTACTGAAAACAATAACGCTGATGACGACATTCAATATCCGTCAAAGAAACGAAATTCGTGCAAATAATGGTAATGAGCATTGGCATTAAAATTAAAAAAATTCTATACAAAGTGAGGTCAAAAGATTGTTTAACGCAGGTCGAAGTTAATGAAAGGCAAACACATATCAGAATATCGGGTAATAGCGGGATACATCGGCAATGCGTGCGGCGTAGATGCGGAGAGTAATTGCATATTGTGAACTGTTGAAATTACAACAAATGAGCCTACCGGGACGATAAATTAGTATATGCGTGCGTTTGTGTGTTGCATGACCGGCATAAATTAGCAATTACCAAGTTTGTTAAGCTTGAGTCTGTTGATATATAAGCATTATCCAAGGAAGACACCTGATAGTTTAGGGTTACACTGTCAACAGACCACTGGCAGCAGGGAATCCGTTTAAGGATAAACACCAGATATTCCCACATGTACAAGTGCCATAATCCATGCATTCCCTTCTATCTACTGTCCGCTCCTTATCACTTCCATACACCTGCTAACACGTAAACATACACACTCGCTATCCAACTGAATTAGCAACGCTGTTCTGATTCCGGAAGCTTTTCACATCGTCGGATCATTTTGATTGACACTTTTATGCAACCTCGACCCGATTTGCACATGATAACGACGCCTACAATAAGACGAGTCAGAGGAAATCATTCTATTCGGCTCACATTATTTCATCCGGTATATCAAATAATCCCATGAGATTTAATTTGTGAATAATTAGTTTATCCATGTATTATATTGCTCTGTTCGTTAATCTTATGATACCAACTCGTCAATGAGAAACAACATCGATTACGACGTCTCTCAAGCCTCACCAACGAGTCGTTCATGCATTGTTGATCAGTATTTCCAATAGCTTTTATTATAATCTATTTGGCGATTTAACATGTGCACTCGTCAGTTCTCTTCAACAGAGATGGGATAATCAACTGCACGCAATTTCAAGCTGAATGTTATGCAAGCTACCGCTTAGCAGTTGGCTTCCACAACATATGCGGCCATGACCATACCCGGCAATATGGACAACATCAGTGTATTTTGGACAGTTGAACTTCATGGCTAGACACAATAGTCTCAGCAAACAAAGCGAAAGCCGTCAAAGATATCAGGGTGTCACGATGATGTTTGCTGTTTCACTCTTCAAAAAGATGTAGTTGTTCTGCAAGCATGTGAGGCCAGGCATATTAGACAATGATTACAACTGCATATGATACATATACGGTTATTGCTGCACATTTTCGTTAACTATCTATGCCTTCTGACAGCGCCATGAATTAATGATAACCAGGCAGATGGTGAGCAGATAAATCTATTGTCACAGAGCATCAGACTTACTTCACGCCTAAGTAAACATGGTACACACCATGAATATCTGAGAGGGCTTGCCACGTTAGCTGTTTATATTGCCACATCTGCTGTGCGGCTGGCTTTTAGGGTAAAGAAGTTGAAGATAACCGCGTCAACACATCCATACGGATTATATTAGGGATGTAATATATCTAAACTTACGTATTTCGATCGGTCACCACGGTACAAAAACATCTCATCAGGCTTTTACAAAGTAATAATGAACCTGCAAGAGACGATGACTTGAAGAAAAACCATGGGTGGCTTCTCCTCCATCGCATCGCTGATGCTGCTGCCGTTTTGATATAAGACAGGATGATTGACGGCTAAATTGGAAAATGATTTATCACAAGTAAACCAAGTGTCTAGACAGTCGCACAATGGGTAAATGACGTCAGCGATGCAAGAAATGCAGTTATATTTCTAAATTTTATTTTACGATTACCAATTAAGCATTATCGTGGATTGGCAATAAATAGACACTGATCGGTTAGTTGGTGCTCTTCCATGTCAAGACAACGAATCCAGTTCGTCTTAGATGCTTATTCGTCTACGTACTAGTCACACCCTAGATTTTGTTCACGAAAATTATTGATGCTTTGTTTTACGTGGTGATTGGTTATTTACGGCTGGTAATCCCAGCGCCAACATCATCCAGTCAAGCAACTTTCGCAAACAAACGTAGCACATGCAGGATACAAATTGCAGGATTTTAATATCGGGTTCGAACCTTACAAATATGTATCTACCACGTTAACTTCGTGGCAACTAAGTATAATTGGATAGAGAAAACAGTTTGTATCATATAAGCTCATCATTGAAGCATCTTTAAAACAACTATTGAATGCTTCAGCTACGAACATTTAGATGAGCGCAATAGAGGAAGGCGATAAAAATGCGTAACGTGAGTGTAATGATCCGATTTAGCAAATGAACCTTAATATATTTTGTTTGATAATTCTGACACCGATTTGAAATATGTTAAAAGACTTTTTTTGTAGTTGAGAATTTGACAAACATGTCCAATGCGAAAGCAACCATTTTATGGGAAACAATGTTGAAATGTACAAACGTATAATCTTTATACAGATATATTAAGAAAGCCATATATGCGTTAAATTAAACTGTATATCTTGTTGACGTGTGAATCCGTTGGTGACATGTGCGATTTGTCCGTCTGTTGCTGCTTCAATCCAGGTCGATATCGATATTTTGAGGGAATGATACTATCAGCAACAAATGGCGCACGCAAAAATGAATTTTCGAGGTAATAATGATACAATCTACCAGCTGGATTCCTTCTTTGAGCATGTAAATAAATTGACCAATATGCAATTTGTTGGTAAATCATATTTTAAATTTGAAGATATGAATGATTTATAAATCGGCTTATCGTGAATATTGTAGTATAGTTATATTGAATTCATTATTACATGGAAGAGTCAGTGACGATGCAATGCTGAAAGTTCGTCAGGGAACCTCCTTCTGTACCGAATACAAGCTCACAATTATCCAATCAGCGTATCACAGCTGTGTGAAATAAAGTACCAGATTACCCCATTTTAGATTAAACACATAAATATTTTATTTGTTTTTTCGGGTTATGATGTAGGCGATGTTTACTTTAAGAATCGACAACTGAATGAGAGGTGTTAAATATTTTCTTTTATGAACCCATATGTGATCCCGAAAGTCCCATTATCTTTTTTTCTACAACATAACACAGCTTTAGTTTAGTAACAAACTTTTGAAATTAAGACATTAATGTTCAACAGTTGTACGCTGCAGCAAAGAAAGGCGGGATAAGATGTTCTTTCCAATCAGCAAATAGTGTTATAATGGACAAAACCTAGCTCTGAGGAATCAACTGAGGTACAGGAACGTTTTTGTGGAGCTGGTAAAGCCTTGAAAAATAATCAAAGATGACGTTTAACGTATACGAAAGAAATATCGTGCATTAATTCCGAACCCTGATGCAGCCAGAAACATTGCATGTGTTTCATTCTGCACAATATTGGAGAAAAGCGATGTCACGTTATGACAGTTCAGATAACAATTCGAGCTCTTCCCTACAACCATCTGCCTAGTAAATGCAACGCATTTTATCATTTATTTCGCCCTCTTTTCAGCATCTTAGTAGGGACATGTTTGCAGGTTAATCGTAAGATGTAGTTCGTGAAGACGTGGATGATATCAAGCAGATATTCGTTTCACTGATGGGATATGGTTTTGAAGGCTTCGGCCAAATCACATTACTACACAATAATTGCTTTCTCAGTTCACTGTAAGGGTCTATATTGCATATGTTTTTATCTCAATTAATTTACCGGGAGCCTCATAGGTCTATCGATCAATCGAAGGACAGATATTATGTATGCAGAGGCAAAACCGGTCAACGGAACACGCCCTCTCTGAAGTTATGAAATCGGACGTGAGTGCAAACAAGCCATACATATATCGAGAGGGGGGTGGGGGAGGGTGGTTGCAATAGCACGTACAATGTTATGTTATACATAATTATTATTCCATCGTTTCATCGCAAATATCCCAGATGCATTCGAGTCAACTAGCAGTTTGTTGTCATATAAAAGTGATGCTAATTAATGTACTCTTCTCTCAGCGATGTGGCGCCAACTACTGATACGTCTGGACATCATTATGCCAATTCTCTCTGAATATATACCGCGTTAAATGATGACGCAACTCCACTAAGATCTTTTTAGTTTGTGGTATTGTGGTGTTAGCACAGCCAGTAACGTATGGCGTGAAATAATAGAATCATTAAGTCCCACATTATTTCGTAAGAATCAAACTTCACCAAACGCCGTATTTAACAATATACATATATATATATATATATATATAGCAACAATTAATGGCGAAGAAACATTTAGCATTATCGACGAGACATAGAAAGTGTTCTTTTTTTTGTCCTGTGATACAAGATGGGATTTGTAGCACAATTATTTTTGTCCCGATAGTCCACCAAGCATTCTACAAGCAACAAACACTACCTAAGGTCTTGACTAGCAATAATTCTTCATTTATCCGATATCTCAAAATCTAATACTGACTGACGTGAGCCGAAATATCTTGCGTTATGCTGGTTATTCTTGGCTGCCTCGATGACTACAGAAGTGTCCGGGGAGGTGCCTTAGGAAAATAGCATGGCTATCACCAACAATAAATCCTAGGCAAGTATCGAGACCAATAGCTGTTCCAAGCAGTGCGATTACGCCATAATCCCAAGCATGACATGGATTCGTATGAGCGACGAGCGGCCATAAAGTATCGTCTCAAGTGTGTATTCTCAAGTGTATACAATCGATGTCAGCAGCACCGGTTTAAGGAGATCAATTATATATGGAAAATGCTTCCGGTGCTGTCATGGCATAGTAATTCATGCAGCCGGAATTGAAAAATGTAAACACGGAAGCTACAGCAATGTGGATTATAATCTTCACATCAAAAACAAGCCTATATTCTAGCTGTTTTCCAACGCAACCTCATCCATAAATTATATCACCTAACTTAACAATCACAACTGCATATAATGTACCACTGTATTAAAAAGCACTTTTACTCACAGTGTATGATAAAATGTATTTATCGATTGTCAGTACAAAACTCGTTCAAGGTTACTCGATTTAATCCCTTCGCATCAGCAGAAAGCGCAGGATCGTCTATGTATCGCTAATTAACCAGCGTCATGCAGTCTGAAGAAACTGCCTTATCCATTAACGTTAAATCGATGCGTTCTACGGAACGAAAACTTATAGCCATGATGCTTTTCATAAATGCTCCAGACAACACGACTAAGGATGGAAGATTTAGCTCATAAAGTGAATATAATATTCTGCTATTATCCATTCTTAATCGGAGCCCTCAATAATGTTATCTAGAAAATATTTGGAATTGTTACTTGCGTTATTAGAGCTAAGAGCCGCCAGACACGAGACGAGGTAAATACAAATACAGTTATTAATGCTGTTTACCGCTCGCCGTTCAGTTTAGAAATACATAGCCGTAACATGGTTTGCTCTCATCAAACACGTAAATCCCTATCATCATTACAATACTTAATTATGCTTCACGATCAGGTTTTCTGTTTGTATTACGCTTATTGCATTATTCTCACTGCATGAAATGATAGGGCGTCTTTCCAGGAATGTATTAAAAAAGAAGAACGCGTAAGGTTCCATGTGGACATCAACTGCCAATGCGGGAGTCTTCAAGGAAGGAGTGAAAAGGGCTGCGAATTTACAATTTTTATGCCAACGTTTACTATCAGGGCAAACACTGTTGATAATCATGGCTTCTTCAAATGCACATTTGCCAATATAATTAAAATGCGTTTATGATATGAATTATAAACGTAAGTTTGCTATTCGTTGGAAAGCACTGAAATTTGTGCTTTTTGCAAAGCAAACTGCCATATGTTTTAGTGTGCTTTTCATATCAAATAGCAATGAATGTGTCATTGTTTTGACCCTTAACTGAGATACCGATGGCTAGCCAAATCACCTAAATAGGAAATTCCTATACACCACTGTTAGTAATGCACGTTGTCGGCTAATGAAAATCGTACGCTAAACGATATGCTCCCTTTGCAAGTATATTGGTCAAAAGATTGAGATGTAGAAATACCGCAATAGGTTGGTGATTATGTGACTTCCAAACAAAGCTTTAAGCGGATAACATCTCTCAGAAATCGGAAGCTAAACGCTGGGGTCCCTTTGCATTTACATCGGAACACTAGATTGAGATGTAGCAATACCGCAATCGTTTGATGATTATGTGAGTTCCAAACAATACGTTAAGCTATAACACCTTTCACCCAACTGCACTCAAAGGAAATCTAAATCAGTTGGTATATATGTGGCAAAACGTGCGCAATCAAAATGATTGATTAGCTGTACCAAGACAGGTGGGTAGGCAAACATTTTACTGACTAGGGTCTGGTGACGTGGTACTGATAGTCTAAAATTTGATAGTGCTTCAATCGAATCCCACAAACCAGCTCCCAGATTTCCATTGGGCACAATTAAGTAGTCTGAGGGAAGATCGTAGTCAAGGTACATTTTATTCAAGTTGAATGGACAAAGTGTACCACAGCGGTGAAATACGTAAACATATGTAGCTGCATATGCGACCAAGAAATATAGACCATTCAGAAACCGCTGGAGCATTAGTTAGCCTAGATGCTATAATAGCAATATCTAGTATACTATCAACCGAAAAAAGTTTGATGCGCCGAAAGAACAACAGAAAAACCTCAGATATCGTATTATTAACAAAACGGCAACGTTCTAATAAAACCGATTACGAAAAGCGAAAAGATCTTTTGTGGACAGTGTAGCAAATCATATAGGAACGAGTGCGTTTAACGGCTATGCAAGATCTAAATATAAAACTAAAGAAACCATGGGTCATCTGTTAATAGTGTCCATAATATGATTTCGGAAGACAATGAAAGTGCATATGAACCCATTGATTATTTTGCATCCGTATTTGCGGGCGAGATCGCAATAAGAGAGAACACATGTTTATCATGATAATGTCCTCAAATTTGTCTACTTCGGCCATGGCTTTTTAAGGAACATCATAATCAACCAGTTCATCACCGAAAGAGTTGGCCCAGTTAGCAGGTTATGTGCTTATGTTACAGAAAATAATTCATATAAAGGCAATCGTCTGCAGCTATCGTCAATTACTTGAATCTACATAAATGATTTAGACAGAGCTGTTGAAAAAAAATATTAAAGATATTTGCAGATGACAAAGCAAAATTACTTCAAAGAAATAAAAAAGCTTACATTATAATCTGGACCGATAGGCAAACACAAAACAGTATATAGGTCGGGCAAATGAAAAGCTTGGATAATGAATGGGCGATTATGCTCTAGATGGTGAGTCAGAGGAATGATATTTAGGCGTCATAATAGATTAGTCATGTTATCAGACAGACGCTCGATTGTCACTTCAAACGAGGTTTTATTGAACTCACAAAAGCTAACTCATTGCTAGACGTTCAGGACCGGCACATGTGACGGGGGTGTAAAAGAGGTGGGGTTTGTCCGAGAAAAAGGGGACTGCTGTGTATGATTGGCAGTGATTCATTTCTGCGTATGACAATAAAAAAAAATGCACTATCACATTTTTGCTATTCGCTAAGCAAGCTGATCTTCTTGCTCTTTTCAGAGTAAACACACATGAGGCCTGTACTTTCTGCAGTTACCGGCTATTCATAGTGTGCCCTTGTGACTTGAATGATCATTGCAATATGGTGGTTTGACAAGCTATCTACCCGCCCTTAAGGATGTTATGGTTGTTATTTCCAATGTATGAATTAGATTGCGATATCAGTACAACATTGGCACTGCCTTGTGACGCCAATCTCATAAATGAAATTAAGTCATATGCAAGTCTATGGTACGTTATCCATAGTTATGCAGCCAGTAATGGCGGATTACCCAGATTGGGATTTTGCATAGTATCACTGAGGGACCTTTTGTATGCCACATATGGGGATATAAGCATTCACTATGGGCTAATATTCACGCCGATCAGCAGAAGATATGTAGGACATTGGACGGCCAACGACAGGAATACTGACCAGTGAAATGCCGTAGCAGCTTGGCAGAGTTTGTTATCAGGTAATATAGGCCATAGTCCTGCTACTGAATGAGTCGTTTATTAGCTAATACAGGTTATTTGCAAAATCACTGGCAGGTACCTGCAATATTTACTGTTGATTACGGATACAGTTTTCGATTCGTTGACTATGTAAGACTCAATTAGCTTTGCAGCCTAATTAAATACCCAAATAGCTTTTGCTATTATTTATTATTGGGGGATAGGTAATTGCCTGACATATGATAACTTTCAAATTATCAATATACCGCAACATATATGCAATTGATTCGTGGTTGTTGCAATGTATTTCCAAATAGATTAAATAAGACAAGCGATCCATATATGACGGCTGTTATGTGTAAATATATATATATATATATATATATATATATATATATATAATATATATATATATATATATATATATATATATATATATATATATATATATATATATATATATACACATATATATACCTAAATATATATACATAAAAACGTTATATCTAGGGAATAAATATATATATATATATATATATATATATATATATATATATATATATGTATATATATTTAATATGTAAATATATATATATTTATCTATAGATATATATTTATGGATATATATATATATGTGTGTGTGTGTGTGAATATCTCTATATATATCTCCAATATATATATATATCTCTCTATATCTCTATATATCTCGATATCAGATATTTCATATATATAGATATATATATGAATATATATATACATGTACATACATATATACATATATATATATATATCTTTTAATATATATATCAATATATATAAATACATATATATATATATATATGTATTTCTATATATAAATGAATATATATACAAATATATTCATATCTATATTTATATTTTATTACAGTTAATCATCATGGAAAATAGGCCACAGTCCTGCTACTGAATGAGTCGCTTATTACCTAAAACAGATTATGTGCGAAATCACTGGCAGGTACCGGCAATATTTACTGTTGAATACGGATACAGCTTTCGATTCGTTGACTATGTAAGACTTAATAAGCTTTTCAGCCTAATTAAATACCCAAATATCTATTGCTATTATTTATTATTTGGGGATAGGTAATTGCCTAACATATGATAACTTTCAAATTATCAATATACCGCAATTGAATCGTGGTTGTTGCAATGTATTTCCATATAGATTTAACAAGACAAGCGATTCTTATATAACGGCTGTTATGTGTAAATATATATATATATATATATATATATATATATATATATATATATATATATATATATATATATATATATATATATATATATATATATATATATATATGTATATATATATATATATATATATATTATATATATATACATATATATATATATTAATATATATACACATAACGGTATATTTATATATATACATGACATATATATATGATATATATATATATATATATATATATATATTTATATAATATAGATATATATATATATATATATATATATATAGATATATATGTTTATATATATAGATATATATATATATGTGTGTGAATATATATGCATATATATACACATATATATATATGTAAATATATATATGTAGATATATGCATATATATATACATGAATACATATGAAGATATATGCATATATATATATATATATGAATATATATATATATAGATATGTGTATATATATGTGTGTATTTATATATATAAATGTATATATATACAAATATATTTATATTTGCAATTATATGTATATACATTTATATGTGTATATTTATATATATATATATATATATATATATATATATATATATTTATATATGGATTTATCGATACATATGTACATTTATATACATATATATTTATATATATATATATTTATATATATATATATATTTATATACACACTCATATGTATATAAATATATATTTATATATATATATGTATTTATATATATATACATATATATATATATATATATATATATATAAATATATATATGTATATGTATATATATATGTGTGTGTGTGTGTGTGTGTGTGTGTATATATATTCACAACAATAAGGCCTAATCGAACACTGCCGAACGTTGAATCAATTAACTTTGTTGCCCATCTCTCGAAAAGTAAAGCCAGTGTGGTTCAGTGGAAAATGCCAACATGATAGATATGATTTAAAATTGAGGAGTTCCACAGTGTGGTTACCAATATTTCAAATTATCAATATACCGCAATTGAATCGTGGTTGTTGCAATGTATTTCCATATAGATTCAACAAGACAGGCGATTCTTATATAACGGCTCTTATGTGTAAATAAATATATATATATGGTTGAATGTCCGATCGTGCAGGTCGCAGCTAACCCACTGCTAAAGTCGAGCAAATACCATGCGTCGCATGAATCACATAAACTATATCAGCTAGTTGAATACCTCCTATATGACCCTAAAGAGATCATTTGGTCCCCATATTTCTTCGATGGCTTAGCTGATTGATGGGATCACACTAAGACAGTTTGGTCCTGCTTATCATGTGTTGTTACACAGGGTGCTGAAGACACTCACGTGTGAATAGGTCAACAATTGACTACTTGTTTGGACTGCGTGCTGTTATTGGCAGGTTACGACTGGAGTGTGCTAGCACGCAATCGGGGTCACCTTATTCCCATTGCATGTGCTATGCAGATTTATACGTGTCAATTTTCTCGTGATATCTGACAAAATAAAGCCGAGGATTTAGTTTTCGCGCCTTCTACGGATGAAATTTTCAATTACTTGCCACAGTCACTCACCCAACGCGGGGTGCGTTAGCCGAAAATAAATTAAAATCCAAAAATGCTTTATCTTGCTAACAAAGATATGTATGGACAGAGTAAATTGTACATGGAAGGAACTTTGTCTGGCTTTCTTAGAGCAATAGTTTTGGCGTACAACAGATAGTGTTTTGTAACTATTTTTACTTGCTGGCGTATTTACATGTAAATATGCAATTTTGGTAATTTTGGGTAATATGCCTTGCAACGGTGCATAAACCGTACATCAACACCTAAAGCAAAAACGACATCAATCAGCCTTTATCTTTGCATATCTAAATAAAAAAAAGTTTATCAATGAGTTTGAGCTTTACGTGATCTTACCTGAGACGAATTTGGCAGCGTTTTTTATTACATGGTTTCTTTCACATGTATTCACGAATAAGTTATTGTTTCTAACGCTTTTATATACCAATAGCAACAGTC
This sequence comes from Urechis unicinctus, assembly GCA_034190875.2. Classification (NCBI taxonomy): domain Eukaryota; kingdom Metazoa; phylum Annelida; class Polychaeta; order Xenopneusta; family Urechidae; genus Urechis; species Urechis unicinctus. Next base: position 17,209,333 of record CM067352.1, on the reverse strand, counting down.
CAATTGAATTTTACTGTTACTCTGTTTAAAACACTTTTGTTAGTGTAGATGATATTCTCTGCAGAGCAGCTAGGTAGTCATTTCAAGAGAGGCCATCAATATAGACCAAGCAATAGCACTGAGGCTTCCAGATCATGATGTATTTATTTAATGCAGTCCCTTTTTCTTTTATGTAAAGTCTCGATCAATCATATAATTGACGCGTACCCGTTTCAGTATATTTCTAAAGTATTTATTTAGTTATGGCTTGAGTCAAGCATATTAAGATTCGCATTTAAACCGCAATTCTATTGCACACGTGCGTCAGGATGTTTTTTGGGGAGGTCTTTGTTCGTCCGTTCCTGCTTCTACACAATCATGCACACTCAAGGGGCATTATTTGGTCTTTTTATAGAAGCTATAATTTGTAAACTTTTGCCATACACTGTTTCTTTGACAATGTGAGTTATCCGTTGAACAGTGCAGTTAGATTTGTTGCTGAGTTAATACATCAATTGAGATTATACTGATCCCGCCAGAAAATGTCTTTCCTTTTGATATCAACTTGCATCCTGCTATGTTTAACTCTTGGGACCCTCGCACGACTTAATATGCAGCACATGTCTGTCGAGCTCTGGTTTTGCGAGGAATGGTTGGATTTACTGCTAGGGATACACTGTTGACATTCCAATTGAAAACGCCATATGTTTTAGCTCTATTTGTATGATGCCAATCTAAGATACATAGCAGGCATAAAAAAAAATGCTATTGCAGTAATAAACCAAGAATATTTTGCACATATCCATGGGCAGATGGTTTTATCTGTATGCTTGCTATGGAAGTTTATGTTGGTTGTATGTCATGCTGAGTTGCGATGAAGTACATGCATATTGACCAGCGAGCGTTGGATTTACACCCATTGTAATCCATTCAACAGTTTTGCACGAAATAGAGAAGTAATTGTTTAGCTTTAGCTCTCGACCAGTATTGCATATCTGACTGTTTACATAAAGATCAATTACTGTGGATAATATTTGGCCATTCAATGCTAAATATTATATCAGCAGTCGTCGTATATAACTAAACATCATAATGGTATACGATTATGATGATACATTCCGAGCGATACAATGTTTACGTTCTACAAAGAGACGCTAGATTGTAAATGCGTATGTCTGAGGCAAGAGCTTTAACCTTTTAATAGTGTTACTACATATAATTGCACACACGATTAAGAATCGACAGGTTTCCTGGTCAATCCACCCATGTGCTTGCTTTGAAAGGAAACCTATAACGTACACATTCTAATATGAATGTTTTTAATGATGCCGAAAAAATAACATTAGTTATTCTAATGTGAAACCACGATTGAATACAGCTGTGCTGCTACCTACATATATGATGTTTCTTAAGCGGTTCTCATGCCACAAAAAGCGTACGGCCTGAGGACATTGCATTTGTATACATTGCAACAATCCATAATTAAATTGATTTGGAGATACAACTTATTATCTAATTGGTTTATTGTTCGGTAAATGTATGTGACCTGGTTATGTATGTCGGTATTTTGTTGTTATCTCGAACATCTTGAACCATTTATTATTATTGTCACAGATCGTCAATGTTTGCAACGTCCAGGTTGTTTACAAGCAGAAATATTTCATTCACTTTCGAAGGAACTAAATGCGGAGATTGTTATTCAAAGAAGAACAAGAACTGTTCACGGGTAAATTGGTCTATTAACCTAGCATCATGCGAAATCGTGACACAGTATTTCAATAAGCTTTATTCACTACATCAGTTATAATCTAATTTCATACTATTAACATACAGTTGAAACGAACAAAATAGGTAACAAAAACATGAACTGTTAGTCAATTGATTATATCATGGACAAATCTGCGCGTCAAGTCGACCATCAAGAAAAGATTGAAAGAAACAAATGCCAGCTGCAATGCTACGCATCTCACAAACATTAAATGTAGACATTTTTTTAGCAGCGCGGACACTGTCGTTGGCTTGGCGTTGCCATTTGGCCTTATGCAGTCGACTGACACAGTGGTATATTAGAGTGTACGGATATGCTGTTTATCCACTATTTGTTTCGTCTCTTGTGTCTCGGTCCGTTTGTATTAATTTTTCCTTCAGCTGTGTAGGACACAACAAAAGAAGGTTGGGTCTTCCCCAGAGCACTTCGTGCCCCAAGAGGACTGCTTGCAGTCATCTTTGTGATAGTCTTCCTGGCTTGCTTCACATTTTACATGTATTGTTAGTTGGTCCAATATTCTTAAATTCGAAGAGCGTTAAAGCTATCAAACAAATCCTCATTTTCGCTATCCATGGCCTCTCAATATTTTGAATACCAGTACAAGAATCCTCCGGAATTTATGCTCCTGCATCTATAATTAAGTTAGCAAATCAGGTAAGGTGTGAAAAACAGATTTATAAAGCTTGGACACGTTTTCAAACATCGCATGCTAAATAAATGTCACAGTGGTTTTAAGCATATAATCAACCCCCTCCCCCTTATCTTATTAACGAAGGAAGGGGGTATAATATCACCGATCGCTAAATCTGCTTACCCCTATCCTCAATGACTAAAGTCGCATATGCAGTATGGGTAACGTGACTTTGTTTTGAAATCTTATTGTGATTTATTGTCTATGCTACTCCAACAACTGTGTGTCGGTCCCGCGAGTGGAGACTAAATATGTGACTTGGTGTTGCACAATATTTCCTCATTACAAAACTACTTGGTTATTTTACTTTGGAATGCTTCGCATACAATAAATTTTGGTACATTTACTACTTCATGGCATTTTGAAAGGGGGAACACATTAATGTTACGCATAGAAATGTCAATAGGCTGGTGACTCGAAAACGGCCACAAATAACAAGCTAATTTGCAACAGGCTGATCATGATGCATGAGCCAAGTACACAGACTTCCCATTTGCTACCTTCCGAGAGAGACAACAGACCTGTTAGTTAAACTCTTCCGTTGCTCCAAACTACAAATCAAATTGGGGGTATGTACGTAGCCAAAGGGGCATTAATAAGTCTGACATAATTTTGTCTTCATTAAAAATGCGGGTTTCGGCAATTTCTTGCGAATGCTAATTTGACTAGGTGTTTTGTTAAAGTGCTTCAATGACCTGCTTGCACTCATTTTATAAAAGCTACGATGAATAATTAATAAATGCTCTGAAATTTGTTTGCAAAGTAAGCAAAAGGATTGAGTAACTATGCCTGTGCCATTCAGTAATTATCTAGTTGTATATTTGAACGTCTCACACGGTCTACCATGCGTCATATTTCGCATATTTCTTACATCAAAGCAAAGGGATCTTATCAACACACCGATACAGAGTCAGTGGCACTGATTGGGCTCGAATCAATCGGTTGCATTTCCGGAGCTGTTTGAAACGCAAGGTCAGCATCACTGTAAGGATTTGCAATTATATTCAACTTTACAGAGTGTGATTTTACAATGGGCACCACATGAATATTGGACGGAATCATCTCATTCAAACAAGGACATTTTGTAATATTATGACCTATGCATGCAGGTAGATGTAACAATTGTTTTTACTCTAAACTAGTCCTTATGTATTTCCTTGACTGCTATGCAGCTTGAATATATACATTTAAAAATAACTTTTACAGTTGGTATGACCTAGCAACAAGAGCAGGAAATTACATTTCCCATTTCTGAATCTCCACGTGTATTCAGTTGCAAAGTGTTATCAATATCACATAAACAGACACTGGAGCTAAAAGATGATGGGTGATGGCGATATTTTACATCTAGAATCTCGGTTGACATCAACGAGAGCGAAAGTTACTTCTCTTCACATAATATGCAACAGTAATTTAACAAGCACAAGGAGCACGGTGGCGCTTTGAGATCTTTTCATGGGAACCCGCGGAATATCAAATATGAATACCAGAACATTGTAGTTGCTGATGGTAAGTGGAAGACATTCATATAGTAAATCGACCTTTCAATTTATAAACAAGTCTGACAATCTCGCATTTAATAATTATAGCAAAGGCCATTCCGCAGTAAAATAAGCTACAACATGGTGAGCGACACGACATCATCACTAAACACAAAGCAAAATATATTAAACAAAACAGATATTTGAAAAAAGATTATTCCAGTTAATGATGCTCATTATGTTTAATGGCGTATGGCACTCATCAGTTAATACTCGTAAATGTCAACTTCAAAGCAAATAAAGTCTTAAACTGCGTGCATCAACTTTATAAAACCATGTTTGTAATTTATATGTCAAAATCCGTTTTCTAATTGTTGTGGTCTTCATGACATGGCGGGAAAAGAATCTAACGTGTATACCAGTCCAATTACTAAAGAGATAGCAGACAGATGGCTCGAGATGGATGGAGAACACTGCGTCCAACAAGGCTACATTCATACAGCAACATTTTTTGCGTCAACAGACGCAGATATTTTTTCGTGATGCACATCATTGGATAAGGGTAGCACGTTATTTACAGAATTTTGTCTTCTCAGTTTTCATGGTTATCAACGAGGCGACCATATGCTGCAATTTACAAGATTGAATCTCGTTAAAAAAGATTATGTATTATTGTAACAGCTGCCATGATATTAACCTCCTTTGTACTGCTGTTTTGTATATGGAGAGAATTTAAAATAATGATTTATGTTAATTAATTTGAACAAACTGAATAATAAATTGCATTTATAACTATGAATATTGTGTGGTGGGTGTTGCTCGGGCCGAATCGTGAAACTATTGTTTGCGCTTCCAATCACATAGACTATAAGCCTCTGTGGGTCGATTCATCTTTGACACGCTGAATGCCGTCTCATACTACTCTATATTAACTTAATGCTAAATTTCATTGTAGTTTATATTCTCTCCTATTAACCTTTCCATAGTGACATATTTCGTGGCTAGGTGTTTATATGTGCATTAAGTGATATTATGGATTCGTATTGTTAGACAAAGCATCGGCAGGTTTGGGATACAATTGGAAAGTTCTATGAACCATGGGAACAGGACACGAACTAGGCAATCTTTAATGGATGCAGCTCTATGTCCGATTCTCGAAATGGATTAATGAAGTAATAGCTTGTAGCAATGTTCAATCAAAATGTGTTCTTGAAATGGGTTTCATCCGTCGAAACTGGTTGATTTGCAAAATTACCTCTGACCACGTTGTGGACGTCATCCTCAAGAAGGATAAGGTGAGCAAAATAAAGAATTAAGTGGAGGTCAGTGATATTATATCTGACAAAAAAACCTCCACTGCAAGGCTCCACATCCTTTAAGTACGTGTCTCTGTAACTACCAGGTATCATTTATATGTTTGCAGTCAAACGTGTTATAAGCATCTAGCAACATCAATGGATGAAGCGCATACTGTACAAAGTACACTGATGATCTGAGTAGAACCAAATGGAAATCCGATTTACGATGGCGTTACACAAATCCACAAATAGATGACATACTGCAATGACATGCTTGATGCAACAAAGAAAAACTACTACAAAAACAAGATCGCAGGGCCAGGGTCAGACAGAAAGGCAATAAAATAGGTCATGGTTGCAATTCGTGCTAATACACGTCTATGTAAGTTCCCTAATCATACAGCTACCAATTAACTTGTCAACCAGTTATGTGCATTTGTCACAGTGAGATCTTCTAATCGGCATAGATATCAACCTCTTCTCTCACGTAGACAATATGTTTTACATACCATAATGATCTTGCTTATAACAGATGGTTCCTTTGGGGCGACCCTGCATCAGCGAGGGTCTAAGCTATATACGTAAGCGGGCATTCATCTGGTTATCAGCGCTTACCCGGTGGCCATTTATTGTAGATTAAGCGATTGAGGTTATAGTTTCTGCCAAAATCTTGTGGTATTGGTTTCACGACATTTAGTATCGGATAACGATCATAATAATACCTGCTTGGCTTGAATGTATGAGCGTAAACATCAATCATATAACATACGTCACGAATCACTTAATTGGCACACCTACACAACCAATACATCTAATGTTTTCTCATTCAACGATTTGTTAACAAATTGCGTATATTTATCAGGACCGGGGGCAGATTATTTGGTTAAATATTACGCATATTTATTGTTCATTGATAGAAGACAATGTAAAATTAAGACTTACTTTGAACCGATGGTATAAGTCTAGGCAAATAAATTATGCGCTACAAAATCTTCAATTCAATAGATATCTGTTTATATAACTGAATAAATCTTGCCATTTTGAAGATTGATCAGAGTTAAACATAAAAAACTTTCTCACCCGTGGTCAAATTGCATCTTACAGAAGAGCATTGAAGAGTTATAGTTATGGGCACTTTATATTGGAAAAGGAAATTTAGTGCTCCGCGATATAAGCTTTTATACCAAATAGATCTTTGATATTTATCGTTCAAAACAATTGAAGCGCTCTACTGGAAGTCACTGTGCTCAGCTCACAGACGCGCTAGGGACGAGCCCCCGTAGTTGTGAAACATTTTGAACAAGATGTCCATGCAATATAATTGACATTGTTCTTAAAAGCAAACGTTACCTGAACGCGCTGTCATTAATGCTGTCGATAAATGTCTTATAGTAATCTAACTAGGCTCATCGGCACCTCTCCTCGAACAAAAACACGCTTGCACGCCACATGTGAGGAGCATGGAACTTTTTAACCGGTAATGGGGTGCCTCCGTATATGCCACACGACCCGCAAGGGTAATATGCACGTATCTTTGGATCGAGAGTCCCATGTGCTGTTGTTAATTTTATGGTAGCACATCCTTGTCAAGCTTGGTTTTGTCGACTTAGAAGACGTGATGAATTGAAGACACAAACGACGTTGCAGGGCCGAAAAGGATGAAATATATTTTATTCTTCGTAAGACAGAATAACTTCTTTATTTAATCAACGTAACCGAAAAGGATGATAGTTAAATATATGGTTGGTGATCTCTCTCTCTCGTAAGCGTGTCTTCCCTCCCTTATATACCTGTCACCTTTCGGGGCTGCCCCCAATCGGTGACTGCTATTGGCTGAGAGGCTCCTAGTCGGATCACCAATGAGGTCGCCCCTTAATGAGGTAGTTAGATTGGGGGGAAGGAAAACTTACGGGTAACCGGCGAGCAAGGAAGAGAGGGTGAAATTAAGTAAAACTGTTTACGACATCTCCCCCCCTTTAAGGTGGATGAATATCCATTTAATGCTAGCGTGTAAGAATTTAACTGTTATTCAAAATTTGAGAATAGTTTGTAAAAGAATTTCAGTTGAATTTTGGTATGATCTTTTAATATAACAAACAGCTCTTAAGTATTTAATCACTGTGTTAATTTGTTTTAACTCTTATAGTTTTATTTTTTTTGTTTGTTTTTGTGTTCCCACCAATTGTTCATAAGGAACAGTTATAAATACTTAATAGGTAGAAATGAAGATGTAGAACTTAGTTAGTTAATTCATGTAAATTCTTTTTGGAAACAATTATTAATAGTGTAGAGGACGTACATCAGTATCATGCTGACAAGCTGTACAGCTAACCGGTTATGAATGTATGAATGAGTGGGGAACGATATTGGGGAATTTAGAGTTTAAGGTCGAAACGGGAAAGAACCTGTTGCCAAGTAAATGTAAACTGCACTAGTGTTACTGACTAGCGCGCCGCGAGCAGGCTACCAAACCCTAACTCCTGTTGAGGAGGGTGGTAGGTTTTGTCCTATGAGGCTCAGATCGGCTGGGTAAAGGGAAGTGTACTCTTCCCCCCTGGCAACTTATTGACAGCTTAAATGAATGAATGAATGACGTGAGATGTAAACGTTCAATAAGCATCCAAACGGGTGCAAAATGGTTGTACGAAAAGAAAAAAAATAGAACAATAAGTATACTAGTGAAGGTTAAGTTAAACATTTAACTGAAACGTATATAAGGTATGGGGGTTAATTCAAATATTTAATGAAGTCTTGTCCGTGGCTTGTTTGTATTTTCTTTAGGATCCACATTTCTGTGTTGAACACCTGGCAGCGGCAGGACACTCAGACACACATACAAATTGGCGGCAGTTTTCAAGGTTGCATCGGGGGTGCAGAATTTGAGTGATAAACGATAGGTTGTACAGTTTATAAAGACGCTGCAGTAGTGACGAAGCCTTCTTATTATAAAAATGTGGTGATGTACCTGCATCGCTTCGGTTATCGGCACAAACCTGGATAACTGGTAGGAACGACCTCACACGGTAGTTGGGGTGCTGCAGCGGAACTATTTACAACATTATTTGGGCATAAACATATATGGCAGAAAGAATTATGTACAAGCGTAAGTTCGGTATTCAAGCATTACGCAGTTCTTAAGCAATGCTTACATGATATCCTTCTTACACATTGCATATATGTTAACTGAACGCTTGTGTAGGCTTGGATTAGGGGGAAATTACTTAAATCAAGAAAAACGCAACTCATACAAATCGTTCTTAGTCAAAGCTTTGGCAAAACTCTGCAACTGAATGATCGCCTAGAAACGAACATGGACAAAGCTCATGCACTAGAACAAAACTCGTGATGCTGTGATTTGTATTTAAATAACACGAAGCCTAAGCATTTAGACTCGTAAAAATATTTGTCGAGTCAGAAAATGGTCAAGCACAAAAATATATGTATCTTAATCACTTGTAACTTGAATATTTTTTTATCATAAATCTGATAACTACTAGTGGTAATAAGATACAATGACAGTACATTATTAGAATAAATAACGTCAACCAATTGCGATAATGGAATGTTCAGACCTCTGAAGCCGCTTAAGATTCCAATAAACAGAAGCGGTTGAAGATGTTAAGCTTGTACATGTCAATGTCAGCGGAATATTGATCGCATCCAACAGTTCTTATTTTACATTTTTTATATAGCAATTTGTTTATGTACGTTGGTTCCGCGTACTTATATCTAAACAGATCAAACATTATCATCTTTGCACCTGTATGGTTACATATGTTGAATAATTTCAATTGTTGAATTCTGATTCTGGAAAAAGAAATGGCAACAACCCCAAAGCAATAGATGGCTACGACGGAAATACCGCTTTGTTTGTAGGGTCATTGCCATGACAATGGAAGATGGAGATATAATATGTTCCGTGTGCCGCATATTCTAATCTGACTAAACACTGGAGTTTTCAATTTCCTATATTGCCTTGAGCTTGGTTTTACTTATACAATTTGATGAGCCCGGATGCTTCTCGACGTTCAAGATTGTTTAGGAAGTCTATTCGAAGTTTGTATGTCTGCATGATATTTTCATGTAGACGCCTTAATTTTTAGGATGTTATTCAGAGCAATTATCGGTTAGCGATTTATTCAGTTGCATTTTAAGCATTTTTTGATTGGAATAACAACATATTTAGTTTGTACTTCTTGCTTTTAAGACATCAATTATGAGACATATATATAAAATACTCTAATACGTGGCTAGTTTCCATAAATAACTTTCGTAATTTTGTTTGCAAATGTAACATTGACCATTAATTTCACCGGGCTAAAGAAACAGTGTACGGGACAACATCTACTAACCGTTTAAGGATATCTGCTTGAGCTGAGCGTTTTATTTGTCTATAGAATTAAAATTTTTGACATTCTCGATAAGGAAATTACCCTTTGTAATTGACCAAAGTTGCAACTGAATGAATTCACTTCGTTGCATCGTTCCTATATTGATTGATGAGCTATTATGATACTTAGGATAATCTACTTTGGTATTACCACATGGCAGAGATGTTATATGACATCTGAGAAGTCATCAATCATCTAAATAATACCATATATCGAGCAATATTCAGAGCTCATGTGCATTAATCCGAAACTGCATAAATCATATTGTCCATAGTTGAGTCGCAGTTTTGGCCCGTTCTCTCTGCTTGTTCTTTGTTAAAGCAACCTCAGAAGCTTCAGTGTTTCGTCATTGATAAATAACTATCCATATTGCTTCACCTTATGAATATGAATGACTTTGTTTCTATCTAATATGAAATCCGAACCAACCATCAATCATTCGAAAAAATTGCACATGTACCTGTCACGCGCAAAACGGATATCCCCAAGCACTCGTAAACTATCGTGTTCGATCAGTCACGAATAAGGTCAATCTAATATTATTTCGCTTGGTTTATTGATAATCCACTGCAGATCTGCTCGAATATGGAATGCTAGTTTGCACTTCATTCGATGTAAATGATGTGATAAGATCTATTCATTTTATGGCTGTGCTATTATGCAATTTGCTTGTGTTATAGCAAAGGAAAGTTTACTCTATATGTACAATATCAGGGAAGGTTATTAGTCCACTGTTGGGAATAATCAACTCTGGGCAGAAGCTCTTTTAGGGCACGAATTACTTTGTAAAGCCTGATAACATATATTATCAATATAAAAAAGTGTGTCAAGGCCTTCCGAGGATGGTATCAAAATTAAAAGTATCGGTAATGCCATCAAACCAGCAATTACTTTATTATGTGAGTAACATTTGGATTCACGTTTAGCTAAACCAAAAATTGCTATCCATTACAATGGTATTCAAACAGCATAGTTTCTACTCGTAGGAAGGTCTAAATGGTTCTTTGGTCAACGCTTGCTTTGCATTTGTAGGCGCTCACAAACATGAAGCTATTGGAGATGAATCACCTCACCGATCCAAATACTCAACGTGAAACCCATTATGGCCCCACTTAAAACCAAAAATGAATAATTTGCGACTCGATGTGCGGTAGATATGCGAATAAAATCTAAGCAGTCTATCCTTTTAAGGCCACCTTTTAACCCCCAAACGTCAAGATTATAAGGGAAGACCGAACGCTATATTTTCGCGTAGCTTAATCGGATCTGATTGGCTTGTGGTAGTGGCCGCAGAAAAAGTTCCCCCAATGGTACACTTAAGACACACAAATGTATCCATGTCCGATGATTCGGAAATCGAAAAGAAGGATTTGCATTTATTAATCATTTTCGTATGAATAACAACCTAAGATGGCTGTGCCGCAATTTACACAATCGCTTGAAATGTGTACAATAGGGTTGGGACGTTGGCTCATACGAAGAGAATTACATATATACTCGCAAATAACAAAAAAGCTTAAGGCTCTATCAATAGCACTAGGTCGTTTAGTCCAATCTTGTAAGCGGACGTTCATCATTCTTGATATGCCTTAGAGGTGTATTTATTTTCAATGTTGTTTGTCTATTTGAACGAATGTTAGGATAGCCGATCATATTGTTATTAGCAATCGCTAATCGTTTGGGCCCATCATTCAAAGTTCGATTCACTAATGAAAACAACCCTTATTCTGTGTCAGTGCTCATAGCTTCAAGATGTGTTGATATCTTTGCCAATCCGCAATTATAGTATACTGACTGCCGTTTCCTTTCATCTAAGTCAAATTTTACATTGTATGGTTGCTGCACGATGGTATATTATAACTAAATAATTTCACAGCTTGTAACATTCATCATTTTTTGGCGTGGACATTCATTTTATTTTATCAGGACCGGGAGAATATGGTTTGATTGCAGCTTCTGCTTAATTATTATTCAGTGTTAGCGGACAATATCAAATTACTTCTGATCCAATTCAAATCGGTAGCATTAGTCAAATCTATAAATGATTTATGCATTGCAAACTCTTCAATTCAATAGGGATCCGTATAAATTGGGGAAGTATATATGTTCCAACAGACAAAGCTTGCCATTATCACGATGGATCTGAGTTTAATATAGACATTTATCGCACCCGCCGTCCGTCAATCCGCGCATTGCATTGTCATTTTATCAAAACGCGCTTTACATGAACTAGGTCATTGATATTTATATATATATATATTATTTATTTCGATTGTACATTTGATTATCAGTGAAAAAAGAACGTGGATTTAGTCGCACCCTCTGGGGTAAAACAGAAGCGTCCCGTTGCATACATGAAATAGTATTTAACACATTAGGTCATTGATATTTATGGTTATATCTGACGGTACATTACAGATTGGCCACAGTGATATACGCAGAGTCTGCTCAAAAGGACGTAACAGAGCCTAGATGAGATGATATAGCGCTTCAAATTAAAATCGGTTGGATGTGCGGATTTCCAGACACCAGGTTGTACCTGCACGGTAAACAGTTGGTGTGATATAAAGTAACAGGGCTCAGATGAGAGTCAATAAATTGGATGTGCAAGCATTTCCACCTGTACCTCGTTGGTGTGATACATGATTAACTTTTTCCAGCGACTAGACTACGGTGGCGGACAAAACACATGTGCGGTTACCCAAAATTACTGCCCGTAACAGCTCTGCCACAAACGTAGGCACAAATTATGCATGTTAGCAAACATGTGCACCTTGGTCATGCTTCCTCGTCGGGTATCTGGTTAGGTATTATCTGATCCTATGGAAACACTTGTGATGCCAAAACAAGCAGCTAGGAGCGCGAACAGCCACAAGTTGTTGCAAGATGTGCAACAATATAATTAATTCCCCCATTGGGGATTACCGCCTGAGAGAATCGAGCATGATTCGATATATTGAGCAAGATATGGAGGTGGCGTTTTTTAAACACCCAATGAACGCAAACCGACATTGCGTGAAAAAACGTTAATAACAAAGCAGATCATGATCAGTTGTACAAATAGGTTATTTATTATTACAGAAGGAGCTTTTTTAGCGTGGACACTGTAATTGTCCATGAAGTGTCATCCTCTGACGGATGATGTCGGCAACCATAATTCGTAACCAAATCCAGCGCATATTTGCTTGATGTTGATTTTTGCACCTGCATTCACTGGATTTATATGTTTATTGAACGATGAGAAGCAAGCCATACCAGCGCAAGTTAAAATACTAGGCAGTTTTAAATCCCACACAGTATCTGCAGATCCCCATATGCTGCTACAATAGTTAGCCGCTATATTGTAATCATGTAAACATCAGGTGAAGCGCCAAATTAGACGAGGGAATGCCTCGCTATTAGGAAGACGAGACTCTTCCTCGAACATACACACACTGCAGATTATGCGTAGCCTGGCTGCCAGGTGCTGACCTATACATACAAGCAAGTAACTCACAGCCAATAGTGCCTAACCTATCAGACTAGTCTAATGAATGGTAAATGCTACTTAGCTTATATTGCGCAACACACATTACGAGATCCAAATAATCCAATCAATGATTCAACATGAATCAACCTGTCATGCAGTTCAGATTTGGCAGCATAGCCGTTATGACAGTGATTGACCATAACAGCTTATTGCTTAGATTTCACTCTTAAAAGAGTGCATCAATGGACAAGGTTTCCAATAAGAATAGAGCTGTTAGTGATTCATAGGGGCAAGTAACAGCTATTGATATATTGCATATAGATAATTAATATCCAGACATGAACCGGTCCCTTAATCATAACAACTCAGTAATAACCAGACGAAATCAGTGCGAGCGCCATGTTTGACACCTGTTTTAAGTATGACAGGCATATTGCAGCGAATTACATGTCAGCACTATTATAATCTTCGTAATAGCTACCATTATGAATGCTTTGGTGTAGTACACAATATGCAGCACAGCGCTACCATCACAGCAACATTTCCACTCTCAATATCAATGCCAACCCTTGTATATCAAGTTTGCAAACATGGTTACCACTTTGCTGACCATGTACGTGTGCATTTATTTAATTTGACGATCATGAAGCAACATGTTTTGCATTCGATCCTTTTATTGTGAATAATCGACGTTACCAACACAGTTTCATTGTCCTCAATATTTAAACTTTTGTGTTTTCAATCTATCATTATCATGCAGTTTAGAGCTATTCGGTTTTTAATATAGGCTATAATCATACAGCTGTAGGTGAGTGAATGAAAGTTGTGCGCCGCCACGAACATCAGAGATATCTTGTTTCTTGTCTTTAAGCAATGCTCGTCTAATTTGAAACTTATCTCGTATATCTGATAACCATCTGTATGTAGGACACAACCAAAAGAAGGTTGGGTCTTCCCAAGAGAACTTCGTGCCCCAAGAGGACTGCTTGCAGTCATCTTCGTGATAGTCTTCCTGGCTTGCTTCACATTTTACATGTATTGTAAGTTGGTCCAATATTATTGAATTCGAAGAGCGTTAAAGCTATCAAACAAATCCTCACTTTCGCTATCCATGGTCTCTCAATATTTTGAATACCAGTACAATTACATACAATTACATACAATTATATACAACTATACAGAGTGTGATTTTACAATGGGCACCACATGAATATTGGACGGAATCATCTCATTCAAACAAGGATATTTTGCAATATTATGACCTATGCATGCAAGGTAGATGTAACAATTGTTTTTACTCTAAACTAGTCCTTATGTATTTCCTTGTCTGTTATGCAGCTTGAATATATACATTTAAAAATAACTTTTACAGTTGGTATGACCTAGCAACAAGAGCAGGACATTACATTTCCCATTTTTGAATCTCCACGTGTATTCAGTTGCAAAGTGTTATCAACATCACATAAACAGACACTGGAGCTAAAAGATGACGGGCGATGGCGATATTTTACATCTAGAATCTTGGTTGACATCAACAAGAGCGAAAGGTTACTTCTCTTCACATAATATGCAACAGTCATTTTACTAGAACGAGGAGCACGGTGGTGCTTTGAGATCTTTTCATGGGAGCCCGCGGAATATCAAATATGAATACCAGAACATTGTAGCTGCTGATGGTAGTTGAGGAGAGAAATATGCCATATCCACCATATCAAATACTATACACAGCTCTCTAAAATAACCCGAACATTGAAATTGTTTTACAGGCATTCATATAGTAAATCGACCTCTCAATTTATAAACAAGTCTGACAATCTCGCATTTAATAATTATAGCAACGGCCATTCCGTAGTAAAATGAGCTACAACATGGTGAGCGACCCGACATCATAACTGAACACAAAGCGAAATAAATTAAACAAAACAGATATTTTAGAAAAGCTCATTCCAGTTAATGATGCTCATTATGTTTAATGACGTATGGCGCTCATCAGTTAATACTCGTAAATGTCAACTTCAAAGCAAATAAAATCTTAAACTGCGTGCATCAACTTTATAAAACCATGTTTATAATTTATATGTCATAATTCATTTTTTAATTGTTGTGGTCTTCTTGACATCAATGTAGAAAATTGATTTATATTATAGTCGGGTTACGCGGGGAGAGAATCTAACGTGTATACCAGTCCAATTACTAAAGAGATAGCAGACAGATGGCTCGAGATGGATGGAGAACACTGTATTGTATATGGGCAGCACGTTTTTAACAGTATTATGTCTTCTCAGTTTCATGGTTAACAACGAGGCGACCATATGTCACAATGATACCTGTTTGGCTTGAATGTATGAGCGCAAACACCAATCATATAACGTACGTCACGAATCACTTAATTGGCACACCTACACAACCAATACATGTAATATTTTCTCATTTAGCGATTTGTAAACAAATTTCGTATATTTATCAGGACCGGGGGCAGAATAGTTGGTTAAATATTACGCATATTTATTGTTCATTGATAGAAGGCAATGTAAAATTTAGACTTACTTCGAACCGAAGTCTAGGCAAATGAATTATGCGCTATAAAATCTTCAATTCAATAGATATCCGTTTAAATAACTGAATAAATCTTGCCATTTTGAAGATTGATCAGAGTTAAAAATAGAACACTTTCTTACCCGTGGTCAAATTGAATCTTACAGAAGAGCATTGAAGAGTTATAGTTATGGGCACTTTATATTGGAAAAGGAAATTTAGTGATCCGCAATACAAGCGTTTATACCAAATAGATCTTTGAAATTTATCGTTCAAAACAATTGAAGCGCTCTACTGGAAGTCACAGTCACAGCTCACAGACGCGCTAGGGACGAGCCCCCGTAGTTGTGAAACATTTTGAACAAGATGTCCATGCAATATAATTGACATTGTTCTTAAAAGCAAACGTTACTTGAACGCGCTGTCATTAATGTTGTCGATATATGTCTTATAGTAATCTAACAAGGCTCATCGGCACCTCCGCTCGAACAAAAACACGCTTGCACGCCACATGAGGAGCATGGAACTTTTTAACCGGTAATGGGGCACCTCCGTATATGCCACACGACCCGCAAGGGTAATATGCACGTAACTTTGGATCGAGAGTCCCATGTGCTGTTGTTGATTTTATGATAGCACATCCTTGTCGTGATTGGTTTTGTCGACTTTGATGACGTGATGAATTGAAGACACAAGCGACGTTGTAGGGCCGAAAAGGATGAAATATATTTTATTCTTCGTAAGACAGGATAACTTCTTTATTTAATCAACGTAGCCGAAAAGGTGAGTGCTATTGGCTGAGAGGCTCCTAGTCGGATCACCAATGAGGTCGCCCCTTAATGAGGTAGTTAGATTGGGGGGAAGGAAAACTTACGGGTAACCGGCGAGCCAGGAAAAGAGGGTGAAATTAAGTAAAACTGTTTACGACATCTCCCTCCCCTTTAATGTGGATGAATATCCATTTAATGCTAGCGTGTAAGAATTTAACTGTTATGCAAAGTTTGAGAATAGTTTGTAAAAGAATTTCAGTAGAATTTTGGTATGATCACACATACAAATTTGGCGGCAGTTTTCAAGGTTGCATCGGGGGTGCAGAATTTGAGTGATAAACGATAGGTTGTACAGTTTATAAAGACGCTGCAGTAGTGACGAAGCCTTCTTATTATAAAAATGTTGTAGTGTACCTGCATCGCTTTGGTTATCGGCACAAACCTGGATAACTGGTAGGAAAGACCTCACACGGTAGGTGGGGTGCTGCAGCGGAACTATTTACAACATTATTTGTGCATAAACATATTGGCAGAAAGAATTATGTACAAGCGTAAGTTCGGTATTCAAGCATTACGCAGTTCTTAAGCGATGCGTACATGATATCCGTCTTAAATATTGCATATGTGTTAACTGAACGCTTGTGTAGGCTTGGATTAGGGGGAAATTACTTAAATCAAGAAAAACGCAACTCATACAAATCGTTCTTAGTCATAGCTTTGGCAAAACTCTGCAACTGAATGATCGCCAAGAAACGAACATGGACAAAACTCATGCACTGGAACAAAACTCGTGATGCTGTGATTTGTGATAAAATAACACGAAGCCTAAGCATTTAGACTCGTAAAAATATTTGTCGAGTCAGAAAATGTTCAAGCACAAAAAATATGTATCTTAATCACTTGTAACTTGAATAGTTTTTTATCATAAATCTGATAACTACTAGTGGTAATAAGATACAATGACAGTACATTATTAGAATAAATAACGTCAACCAATTGCGATAATGGAATGTTCAGACCTCTGAAGCCGCATAAGATTCCAATAAACAGAAGCGGTTGCAGATGTTAAGCTTGTACATGTCAATGTCAGCGGAATGTTGATTGCATCCAACAGTTCTCATTTTACATTTTTTATATACCAAGTTGTTTATGTACGTTGGTTCCGCGTTCTTATATCTAAACAGATCAAACATTATCATCTTTGCACCTGTATGGTTACATATGTTGAATAATTTCAATTGTTGTATTCTGATTCTGGAAAAAGAAATGGCAACAACCCCAAGGCAATAGATGGCTACGACGGAAATACCGCTTTGTTTGTTGGGTCATTGCCATGACTATAGAAGATGGAGATATAATATATTCCGTGTGCCGCATATTCTAATCTGACTAAACAATCATTAAACTGGAGTTTTCAATTTCTTATATTGCCTTGAGCTTGGTTTTACTAATACAATTTGATGAGCCCGGATGCTTCTCGACGTTCAAGATTGTTTAGGAAGTCTATTCGAAGTTTGTATGTCTGCATGATATTTTCATGTAGACGCCTTAATTTTTAGGATGTTATTCAGAGCAATTATCGGTTAGCGATTTATTCAGTTGCATTTTAAGCATTTTTTGATTGGAATAACAACATATTTAGTTTGTACTTCTTGCTTTTAAGACATCAATTATGAGACATATATATATAATACTCTAATACGTGGGTAGTTTCCATAAATAACTTTCGTAATTTTGTTTGCAAATGTAACATTGACCATTAATTTCACCGGGCTAAAGAAACAGTGTACGGGACAACATCTACTAACCTTTTAAGGATGTCTGCTTGAGCTGAGCGTTTTATTTGTCTATAGAATTAACATTTGTTGACATTCTCGATAAGTAAATTACCCTTTGTAATTGACAAAAGTTGCAACTGAATGAATTCACTTCGTTGCATCGTTCCTATATTGATTGATGAGCTATTATGATACTTATGGATAATCTACTTTGGTATTACCACATGGCAGAGATGTTATATGACATCTGAGAAGTCATCAATCATCTAAATAATACCATATATCGAGCCATATTCAGAGCTCATGTGCATTAATCCGAAACTGGATAAATCATATTGTCCATAGTTGAGTCGCAGTTTTGGCCCGTTCTCTCTGCTTGTTCTCTGTTAAAACTACCTCAGAAACTTCAGTGTTTCGTCATTGATAAATAACTATCCATGTTGCTTCACCTTATGAATATGAATGACTTTGTTTCTACCTAATATGAAATCCGAACCAACCATCAATCATTCGAAAAAATTGCACATGTACCTGTCACGCGCAAAACGGATATACCCAAACACTCGTAAACTATCGTGTTCGATCAGTCACGAATAAGGTGAATCTAATATTGTTTCGCTTGGTTTATTGATAATCCACTGCAGATCTGCTCGAATATGGAATGCTAGTTTGCACCTCATTCGATGTAAATGATGCGATAAGATCTATTCATTTTATGGCTGTGCTATTATGCAATTTGCTTGCGTTACAGCAAAGGAAAGTTTCTAAATTTTACTCTATATGTACAATATCAGGGAAGGTTTTTCCTCCACTGTTGGGAATAATCAACTCTGGACAGAAGCTCTTTTAGGGCACGAATTATTTTGTCAAGCCTGATAACATACATTACCAATAAAAAAAAGTGTGTCAAGGCCTTCCGAGGATGGTATCAAAATTAAAAGTATCGGTAATGCCATCAAACCAGCAATTACTTTATTATGTGAGTAACATTTGGATTCATGTTTAGCTAAATCAAAAATTGCTATCCATTACAATGGTATTCAAACGGCATAGTTTCTACTCGTAGGAAGGTCTCAATGGTTCTTTTGTCAATGCTTGCTTTCCATTTGTAGGCGCTCACAAACATTAAGCTATTGGAGATGAATTACCTCACCGATCCAAATTCTCAACGTGAAACCCAATATGGCCCCACTTAAAACCAAAAATGAATAATTTGCGACTCGATGTGCAGTAGACATGCGAATAAAATCTAAGCAGTCTATCCTTTTAAGGCCACCTATAAACCTCCAAACGTCAAGATTGTAAGGGAGGACCGAACGCAATATTTTCGCGTAGCTTAATCGGATCTGATTGGCTTGTGGTAGTGGCCGCAGAAAAAAGTTCCCCCAATGGTACACTTAAGACACACAAATGTATCCATGTCCGATGATTCGGAAATCGAAAAGAAGGATTTGCATTTATTAATCTTTTTCGTATGAATAACAACCTGAGCGGGCGGAGCCGCAATTTACACAATCGCTTGAAATGTGTACAATAGGGTTGGGACGTTGGCTCATACGAAGAGAATTACATATATACTCGCAAATAACAAAAAAGCTTAAGGCTCTATCAATAGCACTAGGTCGTTTAGTCCAATCTGGTAGGCGGACGTTCATCATTCTCGATATGCCTTAGAGGTGTATTTTATTTTCAATGTTGTTTGTCTATTTGAACGAATGTTAGGATAGCCGATCATATTGTTATTAGCAATCGCTAATCGTTTGGGCCCATCATTCAAAGTTCGATTCATTAATGAAAACAACCCTTATTCTGCGTCAGTGCTCATTGCTTCAAGATGTATTGATATCTTTGCCAATCCGCAATTATAGTATACTGACTGCCGTTTCCTTTCATCCAAGCCAAATTTTACATTGTATGGTTGCTGCACGATGTTATATTATAACTAAATGATTTCACAGCGCGTTTGTAACATTCATCATTTTTTGGCGTGGATATTCATTTTATTTTATCAGGACCGGGAGAATATGGTTTGATTGCAGCTTCCGCTTAATTATTATTCAGTGTTAGCGGACAATATCAAATTACTTCTGATCCAATTCAAATTGGTAGCATTGGTCAAATCTATAAATGATTTATGCATTGCATACTCTTCAATTCAATAGGGATCGGTATAAGTTGGGGAAGTATATATGTTCCAATAGACAAGGCTTGCCATTATCACGATGGATCTGAGTTTAATACAGACATTTATCGCACCCGCCGTAACATTGCATCAATCAACGCAACATTGAAGAGTATATTGCGATTGTCATTTTATATTTGGAAAGTGGATTTAGTGCACCCAAAACAGAAGCGTTTACATGAACTAGGTCATTGATATTTATGGTTCATATCTCACGGTAAACAGGATTGGTGTGATATACAGAAAGTAACAGAGCTCAGATGAGAGTCAATAAATTGGATGTGCGGATTGCACCTGGTTGCACCTGCACCTCGTTGGTGTGATACATGTGGAACAAGATTTCCATGCGATATGATTAACTTTAGACTACGGTGGCGGACAAAACACATGCGCTGCGGTTATCCAAATCTACTGCCCGTAACAGCTCTGCCTCAAACGTAGGCACAAATTACGCATGTTCGCAAACATGTGCACCTTGGTCATGCTACCTCGTCGGTTATCTGGTTAGGCATTATCTGATCCTATGGAAACACTTCTGATGCCAAAACAAGCAGCTAGGAGCGCGAACAGCCACCAAATGTTGCAAGATGTGCAACAATATAATTAATTCCCCTATTGGCTTGAGAGAATCTAGCAACATGTTTTGCATTCGATCCTTTCTTTGTGAATAGTCGACGTTACCAACACAGTTTCATTGTCCTTTTGTGTTTTCAATCTATCATTATCTTGCAGTTTAGAGCTATTCGGTTTTTAATATAGGCTGTAATCATACAGCTGTAGGTGAGTGAATGAAAGTTGTGCGCGGCCATGAATATCACAGATATCGTGGCTCTGGTCATTAAGCAATGCTAGTCTAATTTGAAACTTATCTCATATATCTGATAACCATCTGTATGTAAAGGTATCAAATAAGCCCCAAAGCAAATATGAATATTATGTTGCAGGCACATTGCAAATGTAATTTCTAGTTGCCATATATCTGCTAGGAAAGGATCCAAAAAAGGCCGCTGATAATTTTTCGTGGTTGCCCGGCAATCGCAAGTGGTACGAAAATTAGTTAATAATCTGGTGGAGCACTTCCAATTATTTACCTTGGTGTTCAGTTCCCCTAGGAGGCTATCATGTGACTGAGATAGGTGATGCGCACGATCTACTTGTCAGACTGGTGGAGGTGTAACAATCACGCTACTAAATGACTTAACTTGGCCAGTTTTGCCCGATATCGGCTGAGCATTTGGTCTCTGCTGGGCTGAAGGTATGATTCATCATCTGTTCTTTTCGAATAACGTGCTCATAAAACACTAGCTCGTGTGTGGTTGCAATACATCTATTCATATCATCGACTCTCAACTGTGCATCACAATTTCCCCTTTAAGGCTTCACTTTTTCTATTCGCCATGAGCATCAAAAACCTATTTCACATAAAAGTTTGGGCGCATCAAACGCTTATGTAGGAATGTATAGGAAGCACTCATAATGTTAAGCTTGTCAGTGTTATTTAGATTAAAAACCATTTGACTGAATCAATTTCTATGGCGTACTCAAATCCATCTAACATGCTTTAAATGAAATTCAAAATCAAACAGAATGAAACCAATATCTCATGGTGCAAGGAAAGCTTAATATTTCAGTGGCATTATCGTGGATACGTGGTCAGTGGCAAAACACTTACATATTGCGGCGTCTAACTTCATCCCATTGGTATCAGAGCTCAGAGGTCGTTTCGGAATTAAGGGCTCCGTTCAATCTTGGATAAAATCATCACCATCTACAGCACTGCGACAGCCTCCAACCTCGCAGTTGGTGTCCACAAGGACTTGTCTTTGGCCCTTTGCTGTTCATGCTCTGCACCAGTGATATCCCATGCATAAACGGCAGCTAACGAGCATCAGTCAAACTCTATACTGACGACACTCACCTCCAATAACGTTTAAGGGTATACTATGCATCCGAGTCAGCATCAACACTCCAAACTATTGAGGCATGTAACTGTGATGAGCAAAGGTGGATGATACACATTAAATTAAAGCTTAACGAACAGAAGACTTTCTTGTTTCTCCGGTAATCTTTTTCATGCTATAAACATTACATGATTACAGGTGGAACAAGAATTAGACGTTCCCGCCAAGTTAGAATTTTAAACCGCAATTGCGATATTAATTCCGTTTGCCGTCACACCGATGATAATGATCGTCACAATATTAATGTTCCTTTGTGTTAACAGCAAGAGTGCAGACCTTTGTTGAGAGCTTTGTCACTAAGACCGAGCAGCTGATTGACGAAGGTAATGTATCAAAATTTTGATGTGATGGGGTAACAGTAGTAACATAGCCTAGGGACTGCACGACAAATCACAGCCCGAACACGGATTGATTAATGATCTTATGTGTCATATTAAATTGAGCAACCGAATCCCGATATATAATCCTACTACCCTCAGCGTCAATATGTGGGTAGTTAAAAAGTGCAGCATGTGATAGGTGACATTTTGTTGCTTTCAGTCGAGCGATATTAGAACAGCATGGTGTTCTGCTTAGCGCTCACTAAATGTCATAAGACAGGTTACCTCCAATTTAGCTCAGCTCATCATTTTCAAAGAAGGCTGACCAAGACGGTACATCAGGTCAGTGTGTAGCTCAGGTGTCCGTTTATGATATATCTAGCTGATATGTGACCTAACAAGTCTATTTAACCGACATGTAATTTACCTATCTGATGGCACTAGTTTCCCAAGTATATGTTCACAGATATGCCATGGGTATGGTCCAGCGAATTGGGTAATTCTGCTACTACAGGACTGGAAGAATCCGTTAATTGTGGCGAAATGATGAGGTCGGAGTTGTGACGCAATACAAGGGAATGGTGAATGATTCATGCGTAGTAACACCAGACGCTCAATTACAGGCAATGGTTGATGTAATTGCTTTACAAAATTATGAGCCTGTTTTTAAGATGTCGATGATAACAAAATGTGCTTCGATAGCGTAAAATGGCAGCCCAAAATGTAATTTTAATAATAGGCCATTTACAAAAAGACATTAGAATTTGAAAAATTCTCCGAACAAAGGGCGACATATTAATATATGCATAATAAATTAAGACTTATAGACTATCTATTAGGTTTGTAGCTGATATATTACTATTTGAATATTAGAATTAGTGTTACAGTTCACCTAAATTGTCCTTGCGGAAAGCTTGTCGCCATGCTAATGCAAATGACTGTTTGTGGTCTTGAGTAATCGCAAGTTAACTGCATTTTTCTATTCACATGAAAGGCATCAGCGTACTTTTTTCTTAATCTAGAGGTTATTTAGTTAACGAACAACATCCGTCGCAATTTACGGTGTGTAAAAATATCTGATATCTACCATGACAGTAATAATCTTCGATGCATTTACTTTTTCAACAATTCCAATAAGTAAGAACATACGGTAGCGATTCATATTTAGAATATGATGGTCGATCCTGAATTTCGTGTACTAAAATCTACATCACATCTGGATTACACAATCGATATGTAGTATAATTACCCCTCTTACAGTTCGGGCAGGATACACAGGTATTCAAAGACAATGATGAATGTCCGCTAACAAGAAGGGGCAATTAGGACTCGTGATATTGATAATGCATTCAACTTGGCATGAGAAGAGTGCATTTGTAATTCCGTTCATATGAGCCTCATCCCAACCCTTTCTCTCTCATTCGAACTGTTTGAGTTAATTGCGGAACGGCCAGAAAATATGACGTTGAACCTTTGAAAATGATTGATGCGAACTGATCCCTCTGTGATATTTATCGTCGGACATTGATGCATCTGATCGTGCGTCTTAAGTGTACATTGGGGAGCTTTTGGAACGGCCTCTATCCACAAGCTGATCCTTCCCGGCATAGCACAACACATCATCGATTCGCTGCCAGACGACGCCAAACGAAAATATACGTCTTTCGTTAATATAAAGACGTTTTGGGGTTAAAAAGTGGACTAAAAGGATAAATTGCTTGGATTTGATTACAATATCCACTGCATATTGAGTCGCAAATTATAAAGTATTAAATGGAGCCATATTGGCTTTTACGTTGAGAATTGGGATGGCTGAGGTAATTCATCCCTGAGACACAGCCTCATGTTCGTAAGCCATTTAATGGAAAGCACGCATCGACAAAACAAGCATTGACCCGTTTGAACTTAATACGAGACAAATTAATTCGAAGGACGACTCTTTGATTATCTTTGAATTTTACACTTGGAAACATGTTTATGCTTATAGGGGTCGTTTAAACATTTTTGCGCTAATAAGATGCAGAGGCTTTATAATAAATTTGTCAACATTTATCCTAGATATCCAATGACCTCTACCGCAGAAAACGAATCACTGTAATGGTACAGTATTGTGTGAGTTTTTGTTGAGGAAATACATAAAACTGTTTTACCTGTAAAATCGGTCAACCCATTTTGATCAGCCTATTTGAAGATATTTCGAATGTCTCGTTGGGATCGCCCTGTACTGTGTAGCAATTGTTAGTTTTGTCACCCACATAAAGTGATTCCTGTATTGTTGACGCTACATATGCTATTAATGTTGACACAAACCTAAAAAGGCCATAACGCAGTTTTTTTATAATGTTAGTTACTCAGACATACTTCGTGATCTTTAAAGCGGCTCTGTCCTGAGTTGATTATTCCCAAAAGAAGACAAAAACCTATGACTGATATTGTACATAAAGTAAAATTATGGATCTTTTCTTTGCTGTAACGCACGCAAAGTACATAATAGATGTTATCGCCCCTTTTAAATCGAAGGAAATGCAATGAAGCATTCCTTATTTGAGCCAACTTGCAATGGATTATCGATTAACGCAGCGAATCAGTTGCTACTTTTATCAGATTTTATCCGTAGCAATTCCTCAGTTTACACGTACGAGCGTTTCAACGTACGTCCCATCAGTGAGGAGAGCTTAGTTTAAAACATTTAATTGGTTCATTTAAAAATTCCTGATAGATAGTGATAAGGTGCAATGTAATATCTAGCTCTTTCCTATATATGCGACAGTAAACCGCTTAGCAAATGCACCGCTTCCAACTGTCACAGTGTTAATAGGGAGTCTTTCCCCTATCAACGATGCCTTTCAATAAGGTTGCACGTGATTTCAGTTGCATTTGCTTAAGAATTGTAACTAGCCATTATGAATGATGTGTTAATCATATTAAAGCTGCATACCAAGTAGTTATTATGGAAGAACTACTTAGATATATAACAGAAAAATGAAAGTGTTTGAGCCCAAATGTTGGTTTATCACAAGGATTCGGTTGTGTTTGAAAACGAAGCCTAGTAAATCAACGCTGGTGGTCTCCGTCAATTCGTTTATCACGTTATGAATTTCAGCGGAAAATCGGATGGCGGAAGATACAAACAGAGGAATTTCAGTTTTGTTGTTTCGCTTATAGCACACAAATACACAGACCTTTCCTCGATTGAACCATCATGGTAGAGCAGACATTCCACCCCTTAAGATTGAAACTTATATCTGAAATTGGCGATGATTACATTTCTGTAAATATAATGGATCCTCAATCCACGCCATTAGTTAACTTTGAGTGCTTGTTATCTGATTTTTATGCATAATTTTAACTAATGGATCCCTTTGAATTGCATAAGCTATTAACGTACTCCTATTTGATCATTTTCAGCCGCGTTCTTAAACCACCAACATCAACTACAAAGTCACAAAGTCATGAAGTTACTTATAATTCATAACGCAATGAAAGCCGTAATCATATAATCTTACTTAATAAAATTCAATCTTACTAACTATAGTGGATGGTTGCTTCGTTGTCTGCATTTCCATTTTGACCACTTATTGCTTATGATAACGTGCTGCTTTAATCGCGAACCTATATCTTAGTCAATTGACGCAAAGGATGATGCTTTATGAATGTATCCTTGTAGGACACATTAGTTCGCATCTATCTCGACGCATCTAACTATTATCTGTATAGGTATTCGACTGGTATACACGCTAGGCTCTTTATTCGCGGTGATTATTATATGGATCACTTTTGTACATATAATATAAAATAAGTCATGAAGATCATAAGTATTGCTTATTAAAGTTGGTGCTCGCAGTATACGATCAGATAATGTTATTTGTGTGTAAGTAGACATTGAAAAGTATTAACCGTTTATTATACGCGGCATAGAACACGATGAACATCATTAACAGTGATAATTTTATTTTTGCATTGCTTATGTGTCGTTTCATGTGATTCATTGCCTGTTTAGTAATGGTGTCTCACGCTAACCGCGTTGAAGTGTAGTAGATCTTATTACCATACAGGTTACTCATGTACCCGTCTCCTATAATTTGCAGAATAAGATATAGTTCCAGTCAGAGCAGGGTGTGTTGGCGTAATTGTCCGTCCGATAGCGTATAACAATATATCCAAGCTACTCGTCGTTAATACCTTTACCCAAACAATGCGGTCGTGTACAACAGAGGACGCCAGAGAGCTATAGAGGGTCCAGCATCAAAACATTTCTTATATGCTACAAAAGCTGCCATAAACATATATATAATTCGACACCTTCATTAATATTAATTCTAAAGAATTTTCAATACAAAGCGACTATTGTGACAGCTAGAATTACAACACAGGTCGATATGCCATATCTACATTAAGCTGTGTCAGGCTATGGCGATGTCTGCTGGCAATCAATCACCGTATAAACTTCGAAAAACCATATGTTGAATACCGTTTGATATATATTACATTATGAAGCCATGCCATCATACCTTGAATGGTTAATGTTTTCTAATTCACACCTTGAATCTACTTAAGTGTGTTATGTGGATTCTATTGACAGTAAAAAAAGTGCGCTTCAACTTATGGCAGGCAAAAAACGATGTCTGCAAACATATATAACTCAAATGTATTTAAGTAGTGTGCACATGCGACAATACGAAATGCAATACCAAGAAGCCTTACATCCGGCATGTTACGTTTATATTCTCTCAAGGGATGTGACTAGGTCACGATTGATACATCGAAAGTTTTCCCTTGGTGAGGCTCCACGAAACGAAACGAATGCTCAATAACTGTGCAATATCTGGCTGAAACATGTATCCCATATATTGTCATCGGTTTTGATTGTGATATTACGATGCAAAAATGCTATATATCCGACCAACAGTAGAAGCAATATTGGAAGTGGACATGTATTACCAAATTCATAACACGGCATGAACTCTTGATATCGTGATGATGCAGCAATGTGTTATACTGCATGTAGCTCATTCATAGTTTATTGATCATACATATTGACCTTGATACTATCCCAAAGGAAAACAAAGGATTAATTTATCAATCGCGCTATGAACAATGTCGATGAAATCCGTTAGTTATTATATGTCTTCATGCATCCACCAATTGTGAATTTTATCTTAAATGAACAGTAATGGTAAGAGGTGTATTATAACTGCAGGGGTGAAAACGTCTTTGGCATTCTCAACATCACACAATAAAGCTATGACTATTTATCCAGACCAGGGATTGTTTTCATAGAAAAATCCTACGTTTGAATTTGGTGCCAAAAGTGGGTAACAGTATCCGATTGCTATTATGAAAACCACCATCGTAGATGCATTAACTTTTTCAAAAATTCCAATTTCCGAAAATGATCAGCAATTATAGCATGTCTTCCCGATCATCTAATTGGAACTGCGCAATCAATATTTTAGATAATTACACTTGTTGCGACCCAGCTGACAAATGCACTTGACAAAAACATTATCACCCTTTCTATATCCAAAAAAAAACCCATTACGAGCTTAGATATGCCTTGCTTATGAATGAATCGTGCATCACACTGACAGGTGACAGCCCATGTGAGATAACAACATTTCATGGTTGCTATCAACGAACTGCAACAGCACAATCGCTCTGCTCACGACGAAGGTATCATTTCAACAAGTCTCAGTGCAAATTTTTTAAGTATCTTGAATGTAAGACAAACCAAAATATTTTAACTTCCATCAGTGACGACGTTAGGCTAAAGGAAAGAGCACTCTTAGGTAATTATAGTATTAAATATCACACAAAACCCTCAACAAGACATAGGTTGGCTATGGACGTATATAGGTGTAGGACTTCGGATATGAATGCGTGTTGAAAAAGGGGATATATGAAACAAAGTTGTGGATAGTGGGTGAATTTCGAGTTAAAGGCGTCTTTCAATATGTTATCCTCAACACTTTAATTCCATACTGTATTAATTGTGACTCATTTAGCAACCCTTTTTAGATTTATAACAATGCCATCCTTTTGCAAGTTATCTTAATATTGTTGATAACAGATGACTGGTCATCAGTACTAGTCGAAGTGGCCAACCTATATATTAGACTAACAACCATGAGCAATTATGTTGGTAACATGATTACTAAGAGAGCAATACCAGATGGTTGTCCCTGCTTGTAAATTACTCTGCTCTGTAACGTTGCTTGAAGTACGGCACTATTATGCGATAACGTTCGTTGCCCTTGAAACCTAATTTGTATTCATGCCTTGCCATTGAAAGCCGATCTAGCAATTACCAAGATAAGCATAGCACCAGCAGAGTGACCATTATTGCGCACAAGCTAGAGCACATATAATTTTATATTTCATTTATGAAGCCATCAGTACTCCTTGGCCAAAACAAAACACTTTGCCCGGGTGCGATTATCCCATAAGGCAGACAGTAACCGTTTACTGATATTGTGCATAAAGAGTAAATCCCCCAATAATTTTAATAGATGTGATCACAACACTCACAATGAGACAAATGCAATATAGCAAGGTATATGTGAGCCAGCCTGCAGTGTATTATCGATAAATTCAGCAAATCTATAAATTGAATGTATTCATTTGCTATTTGAAGCAGATGGCAACATCAATTTCGTCATTTAAAGCGTCAGAATGTTTAAAGCGTGACCAAGATCAAAACATAATTTGTTTTAGTTTACTGCACCATTGTTGGTAGATCTTAATCAAGTAAATGTGGTTCTCAGTAAGATAGTAAAGCATTTCCATTGATCCTCTATGCTAAAACATCGCTTCAAACGTTAGTAGGGTGTCTACCCAATCAACGGCGCAGTTGGATATAGATGCACACGTGTTCAGTTTTATTCGCTTAAGGACACTGCATCGTTACTATTTTTCGTGAATGATGTGTAAATCATAGGCAAAGCTACGTACCGAGGAGTTAAAATGCAACGCTCCTTGTCAGTCGTAGAAGCAATGCACACGATAAACATAAGTTGCTAATGTAATTAAATTGTCATAAAATGCTTTGAATGCAAGCTGGAAAACTCGCCGGCAGATTATAATTGCTCAGCATGACCTCATCGAAATCAAGACGTCTACATGCGAATACCATGCAGTCGTTCAAACCTTGAAATTCGTCAATAATAATATCGAATTTATTATCAAAAAATGTTCGGAATAAACTGTAAACTCCAAGACGACAAGGCCATTCAATTTCAGTTGGTAAAACTAAGCACAAGGCTAGCACCCAATAACGGAGTAGCTTTTGCATCAAGGTTTGGCCAAATGCAAAATACGCCAACCATTATAGAATGAATCAGCCCACTGCACTGCTCCAACATCCTGATAACACATAAATAAGTCTGATTGTAATTTACGACATAGTGACGTAGAAGCAATACAGTGTTTTCGTCCTATCCATCTATTACGCAAGGGTAGTATTTTTCTAGACTGAGAATATATCAAATAACATTCCGCAAATTACGTTAACATACAAATACTTTCATGCTATCTCCATCTGCTTCATCCTTCTAGAAATACGGGACGTTGAATTGTCGTGCATATAAAACTGAGTATAAAATCAGCTGGTGTTGTATAGATTTTATAGATCATGTTTTTTGCTGACATTGACAGATACAGCTTTGAGCGGTGGGAATCTTGGTCTGGACATTCTACCCTTGTAATTGGTTGACGTTATTGCTCCTTATTATTATATTATATATGATAACTGGTCGGCACAATGAGGGCCTGGCGTTTCTCCAGCTCTCGCCTTGTCTGAATAATGTTGTAAATATTGCTCATTATACGTGCAGTCATTCCTCTGCTGCATTCGAATGTGAAAATTAGAACCTCGTGTCGTTAGGGCGATAATATATAAAGCTGAAGAATATGGAAGAGGACACTTAACCGAGTAACTGGATCCAAAACTATCAAGTCAGAAGCAACGACGCCCTTTCATTCAGAATCACAACCAGCATCGACGCATCTAAGGACTGTGTCCTCTCTTCTGTACAGGTCACCATCTGTGCTATATCAAAAATCCACTTACTGTGGTCATCGGGTATTAAGACGACACCGCTGTGACTGGGCTTATCACACGTGGCGTTGGGAGTTCACACCGCAACGCAGCAGCGCACAGTGTGTCGCTCTCTGTTAGCAGGATAAACAGGAGCTAAACGTGGCCAAGACAAATGAGATGACGCTGGACCTCAGTAGTGGGATAAAACACCACCGACGCGTGCTTCGAACAAGTGTTTACCTACAATTACTTTGGAGCCACCATCTCAGATGATCTGACTTACTATGCACACATCGCGGAACTCACCAGGAAAACAATGATGCAGCTGCACCATCTGAGCGAGCTTCATGAGTTCCATATCAGCAAGCAACTGATCATGCCCTTTTGCCAATGTGTCGCAAAGTCTCTACTAACGTTCAACGCTGTATGGTGGGGCCTCCGACAGAAAGCTCATCAAACGAATCACTGCCCGTGCTCTCAGGATTCTGAAGGCGGCGATTTGATTAGCCAGGATGGGCTGTACACCAGTTGAGAGCGTGCATTGACAAGCATAGTCTAAGGGACAACTGACGTTCACTGAACACACACTTGACCCTACTCCCATCAAGAAGGTGGCTTAGGCAGCATT
This sequence comes from Urechis unicinctus, assembly GCA_034190875.2. NCBI lineage: Eukaryota > Metazoa > Annelida > Polychaeta > Xenopneusta > Urechidae > Urechis > Urechis unicinctus. The sequence continues at coordinate 17,178,044 of CM067352.1, read as the reverse complement.
CATCAAATCTGTCAGACGTTTCGTTTATGTGATAGGCTCTCAGACTGCGCAACAACATAAGCGATTATCTTGCACCTAACCAGTCATATCATGCTCTCCTGTCATAAACATATGTACGAGATCATAGCGTCCTTATATATCAGAGTATCCTGGCAGAGCCATTGTGGCTAATTGTTTATTGTGTACTGTATTGCATATTTGTAGCATATGCTGACGGTGCATGCTACGATGACCTATGACCCATCTCAGAGTGCCTATCCTGCTTTCATATGACCTGTTCTAGATGTTTACATTTCTACATTATATACATATTGCCCGTACTTAACTGCGCAGTATTTCCGATATAGTTACCTGTGACATGGCATCACGAATTCCTAACTCAATCATCGTAGAATATTATCGTATGATTATCAAATTATTTTATTAGATCTATGATGATAAACGATGGTGCATGTGATTAACGACAATCACTGTGTAACGAGTTTTGTTCCAAGTGCATGTGTTTGGTCCTTCGTGGCTTCCAGTCGATCAATTTAGTTACTGCTGCCAAAGCGCATACAACTAGGCTAACAGGTTTCACCCTGAAGAACATATGCTAATGACATACACACATGCCCGTCGTCAGGTAGCGCTACCATGATATCTTCAAAAACACTTGGGAATTTTCTCCAGGTGTCATGTGATTTTAAAAGATGATATAACAAAGCAGAGCGCTGCTCAAATGTGCATGTTCGCATGTTTTTCTCCGACAGAGGCTCTAGTGAGCCCTCTTAGAATAATTATTTCCAATTTACTTTTACCGCAGAATGTTCACCGTTAGTTTAATGCCAGTCCATTCAAGTAGCATATGTATCATCGGAAGCAGCCTTACCATCACGATCCATAGTCCGAATGTATAATCAGTCTGTTGGGCTAAAGCTAATTATATCTTATGGAAATATTGTTCCACATTTATCACACCTACGAGACTTTGCCCCTAACACGTTTATAAGTCATTTGCGCATGCGCAGGGGCATTCCGTCAATCCAATTTATTGACTCTCATCCGAGCCTTGTTACTTTAAGTATATCACATCAATTTTATTTTCCGTGAGATATGAACCATAAATACCAATGAACTGGTTCATATAAACGTTTCTATTTTTGCACCAAATTCCCTTTTCCAAATTGAAAGTGACAATCGCAATAAACTCTTGAATGTTGTCTTTATTGATGCAATTTAACGGTGGATGTGATATATGTCTGTAATGAACGTCGTGCTGGCAAGCTATGTCCGTTGGATCATATATAATTCCCTTATTTAAACGGATAACTATTGAATTGAACAGTTTACAATGTATAGATAGTTTACCAAATTACAGATGTGACTAAGGCTACCTATTAGAACAGGATCGAAATAAATTTGATGTTGTCCATTATCAATGAATAATAGATATGCGGCAGATGCCAACAAGCCACATTCGCCCGGTCCTGATAAAATAAAACGGGTCGGTGTACCATTGGGAATTTTTATTTTCTGCGGCTATTACTACAAGCCGACCTGTCAGATGAAGAAAAATGAAAATATAGCATTCGGTCTTCCTTTATAATATGGTCGTTTTGGGTCACAAAGATAGATTGCATGGATTTTATTTCCATCTCTACTGCATATTAAGTCGCAAATTATTCCTCTCTGTGTTTTAAGGGGGGGGGGGACCTGTCATGTTGGCTTTCACTTTTTGAAAATTGTGGTGGGTTAGGTTATTCCTCTCTAAGACATAGCTTCATGTTAGTTTACTAGTACTGGATAACATCCGCTTTGTGTCTGACAGGTACTTGTGCAATTGCGTTTGTCTGATATGTTCGAATGGTTGATGGTTGCTTTGTTTTTTACATAAGATGGAAACAAAGTCATCCATAGAATGAGAAAACATTAAATGGATAGATTGTGTGCGCGTTTCACGACATATGTTATATGATTTATGTTCGCGCTCATATACTTAAGCCGATACCTATGAATCTGATCGTTTTGGTTAAAACTATAACCTTGGTCGCTTAATCCACAATTAATGGCCGGCGGGTAAGCGCACACTTGCATTTATTGCATCAAATCATTGGCCCGAGTCATTAATAACTGGTTATCAACGTCAATGATTATTAAATATGAGACAGTCAGACTTGTTTATTAATTAGTAGGTCGATATACCATATGTATGCTTATTTTACACAAATGTAATGTTAGGGTAATTCAAGAGCGCGTACAGTATTTGATATGGTTGAGATGGCATATTTCTCTCCTCAACTACCACCTACCATCAACAACTACAATGTTCAGGGAGCGTATAGTATTTAATATGGTAGATATTTCTCTTCTCAACTACCATCAACAAATACAATGTTCGGGGACTCATATTTGATGAATTCACGCGAAGATGTGAGGAATGAGACATGTAATATCGTTCGCATATGACCTGCCATATAGACTTTTGTAGATATATTCAAATAGACAGCCAGTTTCTCCGAAATGTTATCAATCAAAACAATTGTATTTTCGATGGAACTTACTAATAGTGACGTCCATGTTTTAAATCAAATGGAAGTTGTTTCGATGGATTTGTTGTTAGGTTATACCATCTGTAAAGTTATTGCTCACTATATATCATCAAGCTGCATAACAGACACATAAATACATACCGACTAGTTTAGAGTTTAAACAAGCAGTGCAGTAAGCCACACTATTGTTACATCTACTTTGCATGCATAGGTCCAAATACTGCAAACTGTCCGCGTTGTAATATGATTACTTCGTCCAAAAGACATGTGATGTCTATTGTAAATGCACACTTTTAAAGTTGCACCTAATCACAAATCATAGCTGTGATGCTAACCAACCAGAAGAGTCAAGCCCAATCAGTGTCATTGACTGTGTATGGGGATGTTGTTAAGATCCCATTGGTTTGATGTGAGAAATATATAAAATATGACGAACGGTAGACACTGTGAGACGTGCCAAGATAAAATTGGCGTAATTTAAAAGATACAACTCTATACTGAATGATACAAGCATAGTTACTCAATCCTTTGCTTATTTTTCAGACAATTTCCGAGCCTTTATCAATTATTTTCGTAGCTTTTTAAAAGAATGGATGCAAGCAGGTTATCAAAGCAACTTGTAAAAACACCTGGTCAAAAGGCGCATATTTAGTGAAGACAGATTGATGTATAAATTATTAATGCACTTCGTTGCTATTTATAGACACCCTAGAAGTGTTTAACTATCTGTTGTCTCTCTCGGAAGGTGGTAAATGCGAAGTCCGTGAGTGTACTTGACTCATGCATCATGATCAACCCGCTGCAAATTAGCTCGTATCCATAATAGTTCGAATGAATATTTGTGGCCGTATGTGTTTGGTAGTCAACAGCCTATTGCTATTTCTATGCATAGCATCAATGTGCCCCTTTTAAAATGTCATGAAGCAGAAACTGTACCAAAAATGATTGTATGTGAAGCATCCAAAAGTAAAATTACCGCATGGTTTTGTAATAAGTAAATATTGTGCAACACAAATTGAACTAAATCACATATTTAGTGTCCACTCGCGAGACCAACAAGAAGTTTTAGGAGTAGAATGGCAAATAATTGACAATTAAATTTCAAAATAAGTTAGTACGATTGGTCATTTCTTCGTAAATAAGATTAAAGGGGGAGGGGAAGGGGTTGATAACATGTCGAAAGCTACTGTGATATTTATTTAGCATGTGATATTCGAAGACGTATAAAAGCTTCATAAATCGGTTTTTCACACACAACACCTTACCTGGTTTGCTAACTTAATCATACATACACGAGCACAGTTTCATCAGGATTCTTGTGCAGGTATTTGTTTTATAGCTTTGTCGCTATCACAACACAATAATGCTTGACCTTAGTACAATACATGTATATGTGAAGCAAGCCAGGAAGACTATCACGAAGATGATTGCAAACAGTCCTCATGAGGCTCGAACTGCTCTGGGGGACGACCCAGCCATCCTTTTGTTGTGTGCTACACACCCGAAGGAAAAATGAAATACAAACGGTCCGAGACACAAGAGACACAACAAATAGTGGATAAACAGCATAGCCGTGTACTCTATTATACCAGCGCCGCCAGGAAGGCGACTGTGCCAATTGACTTTATTTGGTCAAATGACAACGCCAGGCCAAAGAGAATGATCCACTAATGGACAAAAATACTCCATATGTCGACATTGCTACGAAGAATGTCTACAAGAATGTTTCAAGATGCGTAACATAGCAAACTGTAAGGCATTTGTTTCGAACCCAATGCTATATGGTCGACATCAAGACCTTTCTTGATGATCGACTTGATGCGCATATTTGTCCGTAATATAATAATTAGACAAACAGTTCATGTTTTTGTTCACTGATTTGTTCGCTTAAACCGTATGCTAATAATATAAAATTGCATTATAACTGCCGTAGTGAATAAAGCTTATTAAAATACTGCTTCACGCTTCGGCATGATGTTAGGTTAATAGACCAACTGGCCCGTGAAAAGTGTTTATTCTTCTTTGAATAACAATTTAGTTGCTTCGAAAGTAAAGGAATTATTTCTGCCAGTAAACAATCTGGACGATGCAAACATTGAAGATCTGTGACAATAATAATTAGCGGGTTAGGATGTTCGAAATAACAACAAAATACCGACATATATAACCAGATCACGTACATTGACCAAACAGTAAACCAATCAGATAATCAATTGTATCGCCAAAACAGTTTTGTATTAAGTCTGCAAGATTTACTAATGAAATGTCCCCAGGCTCTCCGCCTGTTCGCAAATGTTTTTTTCAAAGGATATATACCCTAGTTTGCTAATTAATAATGCAACCAGTCACCCTGCATTGTGGTTGCACAGAATCCCGGGGGGGGGGGGGCACTTGGCCTTATTCTGGATAGGGGTGTGCCGCGGGACTTCGAAAACCCGTACCCGTCGTACAAGGTCAAAAGGTCAAAATGGGTCGTACAAGGTATTATGCGAATGTATAACCTGTCGTACAGATTGAAGCTGAAAACATGTCGTACAAGTATGAGGCCCAAAAACCCGTCGTACAAGTCGAGAGGCCGAAAAAGCATACCCCGTCGCGCGGCACATATATACTACCAATATACACTTAGGTGCCCCCCCCCCCCACCCCCCGGGCACAGAATACTTAAAAAAAAAACACATTTATTTCATGAACGACTGCGTTTGTCGTTTACTATTAAAAGCCCTTTTTAATTATTTACCTGGTTGTGATACGCCATCGAGCAAGTTTAACATAATTAGTCAGGTAAGCAGGTTTAAAACTTTCGCCACGGACAGTTAAAATGACCACAACATTATCACGTTTCTGGTATGAACGCTTGCGGTAAAACTTATACAATTGTAAAAAAAAATGATAGGCACTGAGATTGTGTATACATCCATATCAATTTCCTGTCGGCTCAGTTTTGAAAAGACGAATACTTGTCAATCAGACTACAACGCTAATTAATGTTGTAACGGTAGGGAATGGGGTAAATGAGGAAACGGATGGCAGGGAATGGGGTAAATGTGGGGTTTTATTGAAAGAGCATGACGTAACAACTTGATGTGTGGGGTTTTATAAAAGGGCATGACGTAACGACTTGATGTGTTTAGCCGTACATGGCCTTAGCTGCCAAAACGGCTTTAAGCTAGAGAGAACGAACGAACTTGATGTGTGGGAGATTTAGTTTGCTGCGGAAGGCGAAGCCATGTGCTTTGCATTTCACAGATTACCCAGTGATTTATTATGTTTCCCAGCGTGGTAAGAAATCTGTTATATATTTAAGCAGTCAATGTCAAACGTTATTGTTTGTGTTTCTTACCTGTAGCATGTCAACATTATTATCGCCCAAGGCTAAATTTATATGCAACTTCATTGTTGCAATTTGATGATCTGATTTGTTGTACTATGTGTTTTCCAGTTTAACCGTAACGTAACGTATCACATCGTACCGTACCGTATCACGCGTCAAGCACCAAGGGAATAAAAGAAAACCCATAATTCCATTCTGAATGTTACTCGTAACAAATGTATTTCAGTATCATTTATAGTGTCTAAAATATTGTATACATTGAAACTTGATAGTTGTTCTAGCGAAGATAGTGGCAGTGGAGTATCATTTATACTAGAGAACTACATCTTCCAAGTGCACAGAAATATATGTTATGGCAATAGTTTATATAAATATTCGATATTTGGCTGACCAAATTTATTGTTATAAATGAATAAATACATATCCGAGCGTGTAAATGGTTTCCATCTATACAAATATGCGTTTGCAGGGGCTTAGTTACCAGCAATGGAGGCATTTAACATGTTGTGATGCTCTTTGGCTTGGTAGTCCTTTGTAAGACCCGCTGGGTTTTTATAAGTGAGTGTATAACTGAGATCCCTCGGTTGTGAACAGAAAACAAACCAACAAGGTGTCATGAAATATAACCCTTCCATCTGTATTTTGGGATGCCAACTGCACTTTGTCTTCCTCAGTATTAATCATGACATGGCGTCAGCTGAATAAATGCTGAAATGAGAGCGAGCTTTTTATATTTGCGTCATCACCGTAAAGGCTTGCAGACAAGCATACATGTACTCATACACGCACCTCCTCCTCTTTATCTCTCCCCAGCTGACAGATCCAACCTATTAAGCAAAACAACATTCACCCTTGTCATTCTAACCAGAATAATTGCCTCCAGATCCTCCATTTTAAAACGAAGAGGCCTATAAATGCGACCTTGGGCTGTCATTCATTGTTGACATCGTAGCGAATAATATATATATATATATATATATATATATATATATATATATATATATATATATATATATATATATATATATATATATATATATATATATATATATATATATATATATATATATATATATATATATATATATATAATTTGATATGTTTGTGACTGTGTGTCGGATGCAGTAAAAACAATGGAGATTGCTTGAGGTGACGAGTTGTGATTGGCTGTCGGAAACGTCGGGTTGGCGCACCAATTTTAAGTAAGCAATAAAGAAGCTAATGTCAGCTGTATTTGGTCATTTGTCTACTCACGACACATTATTTAGGTTAGGTTTTTTATTTGCATTATTAAAAACATTAATAATGAAGTGGGTATGTTTTGAGTATCCTTTCAATGAACGGGTGGATTGACCAGGAAACCCGTCGAGTCTTAATCTTGAGGTAATTAATGGTGTCTGCTATTATATGAAGGGTGCCAATGTTATATGAGTAATTATTGTATTTAGGTTTGGACGGAAATACTTTCGCATTAGTTACGCGTGAATGAATTCCATATAACGCCTATAGGACCATTCCAATATCATGTTTTAAGTGCTAACCTGACGATTAAGGGTTTAGAAAATCCTGCAAATTGTTCGTCTGATGGATTCAACGCCTTTGGTGGTGGGAACCAGTCTACGTAATGTTGCCGAATACCAACATGCTCGACAGTAAGTCACATTTTGCAGCACGAGTTGTGATTGGGCAGTGAGACGCGTTAATTGTTTGGTCGTACTGGTTGGTAATCGAGCATTTAACCCTGTAAATTTATAAAAAATAATTATTGAAAAGCAATTGTATGACATAAACACTTTTAAAAGGTCATCATTCTTTACACGTACCGTTGTAGTTGAATGTAGCAAATTTGGTTATCAATCATAGCTGTTGTTATTAGTAGGCATTGCAGATCATTGAAAAATACGATATTTTGTTCAATGAATACGATGTACTAGCTTCTCTGCAACAAAGGTTGCCTTAATCTATTGACATCAAACTATCAGTCAAGAGAAGGCCATGTCCATACATTCGATTATCACTAACACCTACGTTATATTTTCCTCCAAGCCTTCTGTAAACACAAAAGAAAATAAATCATGAATCAATGGAGCATTTAATCAAAAATCATCAGAATTCTGTTTTGAAAGCAAAAATCATGGACCGATTTCTTACCACGCTCAGTAATGATATCCCCATAACCTGTTTAGCCGCTCAATTTCCTATTTTGACGAGACGTGAATTTTAACCCGTATGTTGTACACGTAAGACCTAACAAGTTTGAGCGATATAACCACAATATAGTTGTGCCTGCGTAATTACCAATCAAGGACGCTATTTATTCAAATATTCTTGTAAACGAAATTCGGTGGCTGTGTCAACGCACCCATATCGATTAATTATCGATGATTTGGTGTTATAGATAACATGACATACATCGGTGCATCCAAGCTGGTTAGGGTTGCGCTGGTGTGATAATGCGCCCCGGGTCGATGCGCCCGTTTGACAATACGCCCCAAGAATGATACGCACGATTAAAATAGCACAGGTATTACGCCGCTTCCAACACTGACGTTATACCGTGTTGGTGATTGATTAAATTGATGCTTATCGGGCACAACCTTGTAACCTAGACCAGGCTTCTAAAACTATGCCTCTGGTCCGAAATTATTGTATTGCATCACAGGGTTTTGTTCATTCCCTACCAGAGTTGAGACCAATATTTCACACGTTCGCGTCAAAATGTGTCTGACGTACCAATTCGGGACGTTAATCATCAATGTTTGCATCAACGCAATGGCAACATTTTATGCATGAAAAATGATGGTTAAAACAACTTTATCGCAAAGAGAAAATGGATCGTTTTGGAATTAAAATAACTTCCTGGATCTGGCAATGAAGCAGAAATGACACTTATCCTTGTAGCGGGTCACGTGATTCTAACGTCGCGAGCGGTTTTAAAATTTGGAATGACTCGGAGGACTCCCGACTAAGGCAGCTCGGCATTATGTATTTCACATTGCATAGTACTAGACATCAGCGCGAAGGTAAGTTCATATTCTAGTGCAAGATGGTTTGATCAAATCCTATCTAGGGTTTAGCCTTACTATAACTGCTTTAAAAATGAGCGTATGTGCCCTTGTAAGATCATAGAACTAATATATGCGTTAAGGATACATCGATATCATATCTAACATTATTCACTTGTGATTTCAAGTAAATGTGGCATATAATGTAATATTATGCGCATCATTGTGTATATTTTTGGTATAAGAAATGTATTTTGTACGTTGGCTTGCGCCTTCGTGGTTATTACTGAGTTGTGCTTTTTGCCGCTACAACGAGATGATGTCACGTATGCTTGGAAATCTCCCTCCTAGCGTCATTGCTCAGTAGACAAAAATCCGTTGGCCAGACCAGGTTACAGACTTCTAGTCGCTGAACTTGATATCAAACACAATACCGTTGAGGGTTTTGGGATTTATATTGGCTGGATCCTAGGTTAATGGTAATTAAACTACGACTGTGACCTTGTTGATTATTCCATGCGACATTGGATGCCCTAGAGTGAATAACATTTCCCCGCGTTAGCTGTTGCCAACGTTCGGTACAATACAGTGACTTACTGGTTGCCACCAAGGTGTTGAGTGTAACCCTTTACTTGACCCTGTTACTAATATATGTAAAAACACTTTTTGGCATTCTAGGCATCTCCAAAACCCTGAAGCAACTTAAGCACATCTAGGTTTGAATGTATGGGGTGTTCAATAATTTGCAAAGCGCGATAATCCATCCGAGTTTATTTTAAAACTTCTTATTGACTTTGTTATCAGTTTTGGGGGATAATTTAGAATGTATGGGCAATCAGAAACAATCATTCAACTGCAAAATCCGCAATTAACGTACTAACCTATTTCGTTTAGCAACTACGTATCAACAAACGTGCGTGTTGGCACTTTTGGGCATGCATTGGTCGACTTCAGCATTTGATTATAAATGCAAAGGTATGACGCAGAAATTACATTATATCAGTAGACATTTTGACACGCTTTTGGTCTGCGGTATTGTGGGGCATTTATATCTTCGCGACTGGAGTCATTCGTCAATTGACGTAAGTACCGTAGGTAGTTTCATTACATTAATCTTCTTGTCATGTAACTAAATTGACATCAGGTCACTGCATAAATGGACTAATGCTTTGAGAAACAACAGTAAGTCATTAAAGCATGTAATCTATAGGGATTACGAAGTAAACGATAGTGTCTTTATCGGAGTGAAATAAATTGCTCTTGAAATTTCATGAAAAGCGTCCCTGTAGTTGTATCAAAAGGCACCATTGACAGGCCAGCTAAGTTGGTTTAACATAAGCCCACCACGGCCTTGTCATTGTTATAATCTGCACGATACACAGTTGTAATACTAGCAATAGATTGCCAGCAATCATAACACCTTTGTACCCCTGTGAACACGCGGCGTTAGGTGACATGAAATCATGTAAGTGCTAGCAAATCTTATATGCAACCCATTTATGTATGCAAAGTTATTCTGCGACAAGCCGTGAATGTCAGCTAATTGATAGATGCAATATCCAAACTGCAGATAGCATCTGTGCGATATAGATCCTGGCAAGGTATTGGTTATTTAGCGTTATGCATGGACGGGAATCCTGAACTAGTGTTCTCCTGGAGTAATTTTGCGGGTCTTTCTGTACTATACGCAAGCTTTTCTAAGCAGGTCATACGCATTACTAGCATTCGTCTTATTAAGAGGACAGGTCTCCTATAAATGTACATTTGCAACAAGGGTTATATCATCAACTGCTGCTTATTCATAATGCTTGAAAATAAAAAGTTGGACCTACCACGGCCGCGCATATGTACACCAGCTTATTCATTACATGTGTTACTGCGACGTATTGTTCTACCGTCAATACTACTGGCGGTATGGTTGAGCTGTGAAGCGGTAGTTAAGTTGTAGATTTCCATAGAATTGTCGAATTGTTGAATCAAATTATCAAAACATATGCGATACATGTTTACAAGTGAATACAAACTACAACGCTGCACTTATACAAAGTAACGGTCGCAAACTTGTGCAGCCATCTTATCGTGTTAGGGCGAATCATGTTCCAAGTGATTTCACACACATGTGATGGTCAACGAACCAAACACTTCGTGCTCTATTATGAACTATTGGGCAGACTATTGTGGTACATTACGCCCTCTATATCAAGATACAAATAATGCGCATCATATTTGCAGTAACTGACATAGCAGCCATTATATAACGATCGCATGTCTTGTTGAATCTATCTGTGATTACATTACAACAACCATAAATCAATTGCATATATGGTGCTGCATATTGATAATTTGTATGTTGTCATACTTTAGGCAATTGCCTTATAATAAATACTCGCAATAACTTTTTGGGTATTTTAATTAGGCCCCATAGCTAATCAAGCCTACTTTAGTCAACGAATCGAAAACTGCATAAGTAATCAAAAATAATATATATATGTATATATACATATATACATATATATATATGTATAGATATATATATATATATATATGCATATATATAAATATATATTTATATATATAGATATATATATATATTTATATATATATATATATTTATTTATATACACACTACAAACAACTATTTGTTTGCAAATGGCACAAATACCTTGTAGTTCATTTTAATATCGGCAAAGCAGTTTGTTTATCACTGTGCCGAAGTATTCATTATTTTAAGGCAGCAAAATATATAAACTTTACGATGAAAATGATGCATATGTTATATCATAATGATAACTCGATTAATAGCTTTCTCAGCGCCTAGTATACATAACATAAACACAGATGTCACAGTGCATAAATTATTAAACTGTACATGGTTAATTTATGTGTATATAAATCACAGATCTATATTGTGCTTAGTGCGCCACGAAAGCAGTGAACGGATAATGTGGTCCAAAGAGACCACCCAAACTGAATCATTGTTTCGATTTCATTACTTCACAATCACAAATGTATCTGCTCTTTTATCACTGTAATACAAGCTCGATTGGAACAAAGTCTTTCCCATTGCATGCAACCGCTTACCCGTTATTGATCTCAGAACGTTTACAGCCTGGCAATATCTGACCTATGCACGCAACTTGGCTATGCTGCCCTGGACTCTTTCTTAATAGCCTTTCGGATAATGTTAAGCATGATTGAACGGCTTGTTCATAGCAATTTGGTGAATGCTAAACTCGTAACCAGCCAGCTAGAGAACGCATTGGACCCGAAAATTCGAGTGATGAGAGCAACCAGGTGACGTTACAAGTTAGCAAATCACAACCAGCAGAAGGCAGCTACCCAATTGTACTTATGCGAGTCATAGCGGTCACAATGTCTGACAAGGCAAAGGAATTGATTCTTCAACACTTCACTGCAACAGGGCGACAGCTTTTAGCATAATGTTTTAATTACACCTCTTCGCTCTGAGCCCCCTAAAAACTCCGAAAATTATGTTTTCCTCTGGCTTTCTTTCAAAATGATATAACGAAGCTGGTTGCGTATCACGCTTCTGTCGAACGTTCTTCCACGAAAAGTAGTGAATATATATGCCATGGTATTAAAAAAAGCGCTTAAAATGATTAACATTCGGTACATGATTTACAAAATGCTTTCGTCGATCAGTACTCCTTGCTGAATATATTTACTGAGCTGTGTTGTTCATAATATCGCAGTAATGTAATGATTATCACATTCCAACATTAGTCATTTAGATGTGTAGTGAATAAAAAGCGCCCGAGATTTTGCCCGGTTTTTGACCTACCAATAACCGTGTCCGCACAGAACCACTATGACGTGACGCAAATTCGTGGATTACGCTGGCCAATCGCATCAGTCATTTTAGCAGGCTTTTGCACAATGCCAAATCGGTTATCCAGCGAGCCGTTAGTGGGCTGATCAGAACATGGCGTAACACTGATGAAATCACCATAGGACAAGGTCATCCACGAACGACTATAAGCTGGGTTATTAATTCATTATGTATGCAACTCACCGTCTTGAGCAAGGAACTCTACGATGCATAGCAAGAGGCTGCTTGGATGATTACGCGCCCGAGGATTGTCAATGGGTTGGTAGCAGAGCCCTCGCATACTAATTGAAGCACGTAATTGAACAGACGTCAGATAGGTTTGTCTTAGCGCTAAAGACAGGAGATCGACCCCCGCACAGTGCACATGAGGTTCAGTTTTAGCGGTGCTGAGGAATGGAAACGTCTACCTCTGGCAAGTTGCCATTGTTTGGTACTGATTTGTCGCCGAACATGTCAAGCAGTTGTGACCAGTCGTGGGGAACAATCAATAAACTTAGTAGCTAAAAGATGGACTTGATAGGATATATGCTGTATGTAACTGACGTTTGACCATCCGAGTACATGATCAACCATGGAATATCGCCATGTTGCTGCGAGCATGGTGATACCTAATTGTTGCTTTTGCTTCTGATATTTCAATACAAATCTGTTTATTGAAAGCAATTGTGATGGTGTCATTGTGGAGCAATCTTCTGTAGCAGAATCAATTCCGAAAGGTGTGGACGTCCTCGAAGAGACTTTGGATAAGCTTTGCCGAGCACTCTACAAAAAGGTGATTAAACCCTACACAGTGCTTAAGAACTTCGTTATAGCGTTGCTGAAGAATTGTCAGTATTAGGTATTGTGTTGTCGCCGAAGATGCCAAGTAGCTGTGGTCATTCGTTGTAGACAAATAATATACTTGTGCATTTAACGATGGACATAATAGGATACTTGTTGCATATAGCTGACGTAAATTATTACATGTCTAATGGTGCAAGCAAGGAGATATCAAATTGTTTTGTCTCGTTTCTAGTCTCGTTTTTTATAGCAAATCGGATTGTTGGTTTGCATCTGATATTTCATAGCAAAGCTGATGCATCTATTGCACGCAATACTGCTGGTGTCGTTTGGGGTTCCATGCAAAGGTATCAAATAATACATTGTGGAGCATTCTTCTGTACTTGGACACTCGCCCCTTTGATCCCAGAGCTAACGAATATTCATGACGGCTTTTTTGTATACTTCATAAGTCTTTATGTACTGCCATCATTCAACAGTTTGAAGGCCAGTTGCAGCGAAACACGCTCATTAATTCTCGCTTCATAAGAAAACCGCACAGACTGATTGACAGTAGTTCCGATAAAATCCAATTAACATCAAAATACGCATCCAATTCACAGCAACAAACGATGATTTTCTCAATGACTATTCGATACACCAATGATTTTGAATCAGCCAAGTCACCTAGATATTTACATAATGTGTATGCACAGATGATTCTAAGATATACCCTAAAATAATCTTACACTTAGACGCAATAATTTTGAACAAGTTATTGTGCGATGTAATGCAATGCAAGTTTTTCTCTACACCTTATCTCAATACGATTTAATGACAAACATCTTGGCGCACCATTACCGTTTCAATAATAAAGTATATCGATCTAAGCAGCTCGGTAAATTCGTGTAATATCTAATAAAAGAATGACAAATATTGCTTTCTAGTGGTATGGCACTATACAGTTTTTCATTCGATCCGTTGGCATCTAAATTAGGCAGACGACTGTGGTTTTAGCACGATAAGCCCTCGCAATGAGTAAATGAACTGTAAATGCGTCTTCGAATCATTCATACGACTGATATAGTCAATTTACCCAGAAAGCGAACGGGAAGTAGGGAAACCAATTTAATCGTACACAGGAAGGGCGCTTGAAGGCCACGTTGTTTACTATTTCGAACAATGGACGTGGAATCCATTTGTCAGCAAATCCAACTGCAGTCCCAGTGATAACGAAAACACGTATTTCCTTATCCAAGGAAAAACTACTGCTCATTGCCATGTATCCAAATGATCACAGCCTGGCTTGACGGTCTGGTTGTTGATATACAAAATTAACGCAGCCTTTTAAGTTATTACTTGATTTCCATCACGGAGCTATTGCGCAGACTGGTTTCATCCTCGAGAAGGGTGAGATGTGTCGTGATAATCAATATTTACTTAACATGAAGAGTAAGTTAAGTTTGATAAGAGCACAAATAGCATACATAAAACTTCGATTCGCCCTGCAGCAGCAATATGTGCATCTACAAGGTCCATTTGTGCCATCGAATAAAGCGTGTAGATTTGATTGGACTATTCTAGTGCATTGTTTGTTAGCCTGGGTACCCTACTGAAATAATATCCCCCGTATATGCACATTATGTGTAACGTACAAAAAGACTATCTCCGTATATTAACTCACGTGACTTGATATGCGCGTTACAGTAAAGGGGTTAAATGGCAGCCCGACGACATCGCTCGGTTGAAACTAAGAGCATCATAAAAAATGTATCTTAATTCAGATCGTGTACTTAGGTTCCTAGGATACTCAAACTCGTCCGTGAATAAGTATTAATTGATATGAATGTCTCATAAGAAGTCATATTGCTCATGCATCCGCGCTCTAAAATCGGAATGCAGGGCAAATCATCTGTGTGGCAGTTATCGATGGATACTCGGCGATTGAAGCGTAATACGCCTCGTCCATCGATGCTAACACCCGCACCAAATCGACTGATTCAGAACCCGGCAAACAACATCTTGTACATTTTATAATAGTCTCCACCCCTTAGTGTGTTAGCCGGAGAACAATACATGCATATCATTATTCCGTCAATCATATATCAACAGCATTATAATATTTCAGCATATGTTTGAAGTCTAAACGCTCACTAAATTTGCCTTTGAATGTATATTTTAACGTGCATCTAACGTTAAATAACATCGATATGTATGTGTGATTATATGTATTTTCTTTGTTGCATATCGCATTTTATTTATGAGTAAGAATCTTGGAATTATGAGGTGCGATTACTGAGTATGGGGTTTGGAAACGAATGTATCTACAGGTCACTTTGACCTTATTCTTGTATCGTTATCGGAGTCACTGCAGGTAGTTATTCGATGGCCGGGGTTGTTTTGCCAAGTGCCGTGTCGGCTATTACTGAATCTAGGTCACGTGACCTGTTTGCCGTAATACTGGGTGATGGGGAGGATAGTTAATGTTTTTTGGGTCTAGATGATTTGTTGTTTATATTGGATTCGAGAGTATTTTATGTCTTGGCCGCAACTATGCGCGCTGGCCGTCGACCGGAAAGGTCAAGAAAAATGAAATTGATCCGTACTACTCATGTCTAGTTCTCTTGCGCCGTTTGAACACAAGACAGCAAATGTTAATGTCTTACCCAGGCCAGTTCCCTTGCTCTAAAGGGTCATTAACTATTTACTTTCACCAACTACTGCGCGGACATGGTAGATCAAGGACAGCAAACAGCGCGCTAGATGTGAGAGACGAACTGTTTTAATTAGGTTTACCCAAAAAAGGCAAATTTATTAAATTGACATTTATTCATATAGCACTTGTTATTTTCGCTGTTGTGAGACTACGCGAAACGACACTCTCATTAATCGTAGTGACGTCAGCCCAGTATTCCCATGGGCTTCTGCTTATCTCACGTTTGCGCGATCAATCGCAGAAATACACGGAGTGAACCCTCTTAGCGAGGCTATATACTCTATGATAATATCTCGAAGAACAATGCTATGAAGCTTAAGAATGTTTGTCCATTGGCCGCTTACACGATCTCATTTATATTCCTTACAGTGGTTTATTCGGATACTTCAAACGCACCAATGAAAACCGATGTGACATAACTATGCAGCTTACCCATGCTTCTGAGTATTAATTGTACAGGGTGAGTTTTCGGAAAGCTGCAAAGGGGCGTCGACTTATTATTTTCTAGTTCATACAGTATGATTTTCAGTGACCATGAGCATTCGAGCAAAGAAGTGATTTGTAAATTACCCATGTGAGTGCCCGGTGTGAGGTCGTATGCGTTCTGCTAGTGCTAGAGCACATCATGTGTAACCTGTACCTATGTACAGAACTGTTCTTTGTGATCGCGTGGCTTGTGTTCATTGCAGATACCCCTGTGACTCTCAAGACCCCATTAACTGTACATGCCAAACTACCATTAACAAACCACTTCTTGGTCCCCCACGGTGCCTTCTCTAAAGAAACGTATTATCAAGTGATTTCTTTTGATTTCATTTGCAGTGGATTGCTAGCATGTTGCTTTAATTGACATTTTACAAACAGTGTAAGTAAATATACGATTGACTAAATCGCAGTTCCAGTTTGCCTGCTCATCAAGACATTGCTGACGCAATGATATTAGGCCACTGTAGTAAGTGCTTAAGGAGAACACCATTTGGTGTATCTAGGTTGTTACAATAGAGCGGATCTGAGAATCAGTGGTCGTAGCAAACGATGTCATCTCAGATATAGGCCTAACCACACTGTATAATTGTCATAACAAGCATAGTTCTATGCATTCTATTGTATAATGCATAATCAATGATTATGCGCCTCAAAGTCTATATATGCACTACATACTCGGTGTAAATGCAATACATATTATGCAACAAATGTTATTTGTAGGAGTATTATGCCGCCTATCTGAGGCCCAGCTACTACCATCTACGTGCAGTAAACAATTTACTGCCAGTTGTTGTTTACCCTTAAATAGCTCTAATCACAAAACAGAATGATCCTAGTCCATACAACAAACATAAAAGCACAATACGAGCATGGCCGTTACGTAAAGTTTGCTGGAACCAAAATAAGCATTTAATCCGCTAAATATTTAATCTGAGAAGTGATTGTTTGCCAAAAACTACCAACTAGTTATTTTGGGCTGCCAAGTACATTACGTCTCAAACAAGTTATTCGCATGACTTCATTTTGATATAAGGTGACGCACCGCCTCTACAATTGTCATCGATAATGATTTGAGGCTAATAAATAATTGGCTGGACGTTTAAAAGGATAGGGAAAGTGACAGCTAACGATTTAGCGGCATATTGATTTTCTTTGCAAACATAAAGGGATTAGCATTGGGGGATTGTGGCTTTTTGTAGTAGTGCATCAATCACTTATCCGTGACGCCATGCGCAGCACGTTACGTGGGGGTAATCATATATCATTACAGACATTTCTCCTTTAGTATAGCAATGTCAACGATACTATAAGGGATCAGTTGCATCATCTATATAGTCAATGACAGAAAAAGTATTCGACACGCAAAGAACGATGTCATTGCAGTTCCAACTAATCACAGGCAACTGGGAACAGCAACTTCTCGGGTTCTTAGAAACACTACAGGAGGATATATATATGTATATATATATATATATATATATATATATATATATATATATATATATATATATATATATATATATATATATATATATATATATATATATATATATATATATATATATATATATATATATTTACAAATAGAGCAAATATGCAGGTTCTCTAAACAGCTATTTATCGATTTACCCCACTGGGCACAGTAAAACCACAATAACTTCGAAAACGATCTATACTTACCGTGTTAGCTGGTCGTCTTTGTACATTGACCAGACCCGTCATAATGCTTTGTGTCGATGTCGTTTATATCCGTGAGTATGTATTATGTATATTTTTTAATAATTGTTGAAAGTGGTAATATCAACTGTTTAATGATAGAACAATCATGTATCTTGTTATTTCCTGCAAACTAAAGTTTTTATGAACGCCGATATCAAAACTCGACCGACACTGTGTTGTTATTCGGACTACATGAATGGATTGATCATTATGCTTATGTAGGAAAGGCTCCGCGACAAAGCGTTTTAGATTTTAGCCCTTACTTATGATATCTCGAAATACGACGCGCTGTCGGACAATAAGTTGAGGCATAGACATTGTGTAATTTGGAAGTGCCACAAGGCTTCCAAATACCAGACCGACCACCCGCTGTATCGGATCCGATACAGCCCAGTAGGGTGTGACATCGGTAGCTTTCATCTTAAACGAAAGTCACTTAGGTCATGATCTTATATCGAAATAAGTATCCATGCTTCTAATTTATTCTAGCATTATATTATCTGTATTACCTTTCATGATATAAAGCTCCACAGGCGCAGCTAAGCTATATCAACGATATGAATAATGAACTTTATCAGCCGCATTCTACAATACAAGAAACATAAATGGCCATTGAATGGTAGCGAATGATCCCTTGGGGATCATTAATTCTGCCATGGAATTCAACGCACTGCCTAACATAGAGCATAGAGTTTATAGTAATATGTTTATATTTAACGACATTGCAATAAGTTTTTAGCTCGGTGTAAATGCTTCCCTTTCTTGTCATAACTAGCCGTCTGAACAGCATGCACGATGAGAGTTAAATATACCTATTATTCAAGGGACTGAATCCAACATCTGTTATATATTTCGTTAGCACAAGGAAAGGGAAAGCGGATACCTATGTATTAAAGGCGCCATTGTCGATAGGTGAAACTGTGATAACTACGTAGTAACATCACTTGATTGAATATTACAGCTGCCTCATATAATACTACTAGTACTCACAAGTATTGAAAACATCCGCCCAGTGGCCGGTGATTTAAATACTATGAGTTTACATTTAATGCAATTCAGTCGCACATAATACTTTGCATATTCATATAATTCATGAGCCTCATGAGTATTGCGGCTACATTTGATGTACCGACAGCTCATTTAATTTTACACACAACTCTTGTACGTTGATATGTTGATATCTAAAGTCCTTCGCCCCGAGCTTCATTATTTTTGTTTGATGCTTGAATAATGAATTTATCTGAAAGACAGGGGTTTAGCTTTAAAATATCTTGTTCCGCAATTCGAGTTCTTTATACGTTCATAAACTATCAATGAATAAAAAGAAATATTTATGCTACAATAACTGTGACGATTTCAAAGTTAGTTGCTGCGCTGCATTGGATGATGGACAATGTAACGCACTTATTCTCCAGCTACCATTTGGTGCATACCATTTTGCAATATCATTTAATAATGCTTTTATAGAGCGAGTTAGCCTTACTGGCAACGAAATTTAGCAACAATGTGTGTCGATGCATATTCTTGAAACAGCAGTAGTGTTTAGTTCTGACTGGATTTGCATTCATTTAACCCTACGTTTTGGCCCAAGAATTTCCAAAAAAAGCATATTCTATGCAGACTGTGGCATTTTTTTTTCAATGCAACACGCTACTTATTCTTTTTGTTTTCATTTTTGGATAGCATTACCAATGCAATTATTGCATGCGTTTATGCAGTTAGCTTACTCCAGTTATTGTTGATTGATATTTCGTGGATGACGTTCTTCCGCTCGAAGATTTGCCTTTTCGCCCTAGGAGAGAAAAAAAAATAAAATCGTGACCCAGCTCCCTTCCAATTGTCCGCATTATCTCAAGCGCACATCTATTTCTCGGCTTATGTGAACCACAACTCTAAAATGTATATATAAATATATATATATATACATATATATATATATATATATATATATATATATATATATATATATATATATATATATATATATATATATATATATATATATATATATATATATATATTATATTTTTTGATCGCTTTATTGCAAATACTACCTTTCCCAACGACGTAAATTTGTAGCTAAATTCCTTATATTGCTAGAGCGAATCATCTCCCTCCGTGTAATGTGTGAGACATTATTCGCAGTAGTGAGAGATCAGTAATGGGGATTTGTCTAGCATTTCCTCGTAGTCACTAACGGTACAAATGTATGGAGCATGAAGTTCGCACGCTTAATGTACAGATCAGTGGACATATACACAAGGCAATAAAACAAATGTGCATTTCCGTTTCCGGCACTTAACATTTATGCTAATACTCTAGCTCAGTGTAGTATAAATTGCTAAACTGGGAGAGATCGTTTGATCTACCTTTTATCTTATACGAAAGACAGTTCAAATACGAATGCAAACAGTGGTTGGGGTGACCATGAGTTTAAAATGTTTATCTAATGATGTGAGGGTATCGTTACGGTCAGAGATACTTTAGAGAGTTTTATGTGCTCAAGCGCAAAATATGAAAGTATTGTAACGAGATGTTGACTGTGACACATGTGTCTAAAAGGTATATTATGCACTATCGTTGTGCCGAAGTGTGTTTGGTCAAAAATGACCTATGTTAAGCCATTCGAATAAATTACACTAACATCAGGCCAGTGATCGACACATGCAGTTCCGGTATATGGTAGGCGTCATTAATTCATTACATGGCCACTGACAGCAAAACGGTTGTTGATAGCACCTGCACATATAACAAGGCAATGGGTGTATAAAAACAGTATACATACTGTTGAATTTCGGATATACGCTTGTGTGTTTCATGGTACTTGAATGATATACAAATAAGGGAAAAGCAGCGTTTAACGCAATTGGTAATAGTAATGTATTGCCTTGCTCTTGCCAACTGAGGAGCCTCAGTGACATAGAAGCAGCCATTTGTGTTCCCCGCTGTGGCCAATGAACAACAAGTGCTTTCAATCTATGATGTTAGAAATTAGAACCTCAAAACATAAGTGGCAATGATGGCCACGTTGAAGACTAACTTCAGCTGATGTCTGCATTACTGTACATTCTGCCGTTTTATGTATGCTAACGACCATGTAGTAGCATAATACTAGAAAGATGTTCAACACCAAGTGCCCAACAAATGGTATCTGGTGCAGAGAACTATCCAAAATCAATGCTTCTTCTTCTAAGGTATAAGTTAATCCCTAGGCATTAGATGAAGCGGTATAGATTGAGAATGGTTGTGGCTTCTGGCATAATGCTTACCAAAATCTAACAGGAGACAAAATGCACAATTGAAGATTACGTCTTACTGATTATTTACAGCCATGTTAATTGCCAATCAAACATTCTTCTAAACGTGCTTGAATAATTATAAATACTAAACCATGCGCCTCGGGGATTAACTTACATATTCAGTGTAAAGCCGAAAGTCTGATTGCTGACAACTGTATTTCTGCAAGTGCTTAGTAATGCCACAAGCCAAGTGATAATGTCGACTAGCAAGTTACTCGCTCTTGAGTCTCATTTTACAAATGATAGAATCTCACAATTAATTATAGAAGCCCAATGATAAATAACTTGCTGATGCTATCGTGAATCCAAAAACAGGTATCTCCATGTTACAGCGCTCTATTGTCTTGACTTGATGGCGAGGACTATAGGAATCTAACGTCACGAATGAATCAGGAGTAATGTTACGTCCAAGGAAGCTTATATAAAATTATAAATGTCCAGAGCAAATAAAATGAATTGAACCGGGAAATGTATCATGTATCACTCGTTAATATCAGAAGCCTTTTCCTTACAGATCGCCTTAATGAATGCAAATGAGGAAGTAGGGGTTATTATTTATTGATCCGCGACACGACGATTTACTCGCATCACATTGATATTTCATCGCTGAGGTCAGCAAACTTGTGTAGGACGCGAATGTTCGCCGGGTGAGCAGTAACACTTAAGTGGCAATGTGCATGCATAGAAATCGTCCTCATGCATCACATTCACAATATCAATGCAGCGTTGTAAACCACTGCGACATAATTTATTCCATTAATTGTATTCCAAGTCGCTTTCAAACAATAGTATGAGCCGGTCCTGGTTCGCAGTAAAGATGAGAATTGCTATTTAGAGCATACAGTAATATGATACCAATGATTTTGTTTTGTGACAGCAACTTTTGAAATCATTATGAAATTAAATACATTATAACCTTACATGCAGTAAAAAGCATTGTGGCGATATCAACAAATTCCACACGCACTGTCTGGTAGCTAAATAATTCAAGCATTCTAGGATCCTTCACATCATGAAATGATGCATTTGCATGCTCAAATTATTAAAGAAGGTAGAAAGGTCAAACAAAACGAAAGCACTGCCCATTTGCCGTACGCATTAATAATGGCAATGTTTCATTCCTCAAGTGCCCGACATTGGAGCTAATTGCGATTTGGTGTTTCCTGGCCTTTGATTAGACTCACCAGTGTTACCGTTTATATTGCAGTTCATAATATGTTATGTTTGCACTAAACCCATTTCTGTGGTACAGGGCGCGTTAGACGCTTCAATCATCATGTCAAAATGTTGCTGTTTATAGGCTCTTTGCATACACGACACTGCATTAAATGGCAGTTAGTCCGTATAATTACCTGGAAATTACCGATGATTATTACAGGCGGTCCAACTAATTATTATTTGCAATGCAATTATGTATTCAACAACAGATCTGATTAATAACCCAACCCCGAGCTTATTTTGCAGACGGAATAAGAAGGATATGGTACTTGTTTCTTATTTGTGTCGTCGTTCTGTGCCCGTTAAATGCTGATTGAGATTGTATCACTGGCAGTTTGCGATTTGATGTTTTACAAAACTGATGATATCATGTAAGGTATTGCGTCACAGTTATGCAACCTAAAAGGACGGATATTGACTGCTGTTTTGTTACTGGGATGTTAAAGCATCATGCTGAGGCTGAGAAAGTGAAACCCATCCACCATTCAACCAATTATGTATTTAACATCAGCGCTCCAATCCATTATTTGATTCAATAATCTTTTCTTATTGTTTGTGGCTTTGTTTGTGCGAGAATTTGTTAGGAGATGAATACTATCGACGATGAAGTCGCGAGAGTCCGTATTTATGCAGAAGTCGGCATATTCATTTTGTATTGTAACGAAGGCATTACGACCTTCATACTTGCCAATGTCTCGCTCTACTAATATCCACCGGTCGGAAGTACTGGTCGAGAAAAATGCTTATTATGATGTCATTACATCAATTTCAAAGAGCTTTTTTTTACATGAGCGTGAGTAGAATGAGAGATTAACAACACAATGAGAATATGTTAATAATCATGACGATGAGGACATTACACGTGGTCTAGTAATATGCGGTGCATAAAGGCCCTAACACCATGGTTCCTTAACGTTCTTGGAGTCTTACAACGCCTATGAGCAAAGCGGGCGGCGACATCGCAACTGTTCTCATCCATCACCTTCGCAACGTTTCGTTAGTGCTTAAAGCATTGCTATAAAACACTGTTTCTTTTAGTTTTCAATTTTGTGTCATGCAGTGTTTTAACGGCATTTACAATTTACAACTTAACCTTTCACCCTCATAACAAATCGCGATGTTACCTCACAACAATCGTCCGCATATTTTAAAACAAAGCCCATCGATTCATTATTTCGCAAATGCAAGACTCGCAGCATGCAAGACGGAAGCAATTTGTAATGGCCATTTGTGTGCAATAAATAAGACATTTTCGTGGATTGAGCAACAAGCCTTGTGAACGTTCAGATGTTTAAGCAAATGCAAAACACCTTAAATGATATAACCAGCAAATTTCTTATTTATGTTGTAAGCATTGTCAAAACACTGTCGAAACAAAGCATTAGCATACCAGCAGCAAATCGATGAATATTTTAGCAAATTGACGATGCTCAGTAGAGTTTTAATAAATTGCCCCAACACATAAGAACGCTCCCATTACAGCTTATGAATGCAAAACGATAAATGCATATGAAAATATTAGATTGTGTATCGTAATAAAACCGATGATAATGTTATATTAAATTGCAATATTTCTCACAATTGTCACAAGAAGTTTTATGTGGTCACACAAAAAAATAGAAGATATTCATTTTAAGTCCACACATTCAAGAAAGAACAGACAAATGAATCTTAGGCTGATTTGATATTACTCTTTGTAAACAAAATCAATCACTTAACCACTTAACTGATACGAGAGTGGTTCATTACCTTCGCATTAACTTGTTTCGTTCAGGCTTGTTGGACTTACTTAAACTGATACTATGCATTATTGTAAGTATTCGACGCATTGCCAAAGCAGCTTAAGCTTAAGGTTTATCTGATCAGCTATTTGAATGCACGTGTCCTAGGGCCGCTTGATTCGCTGCTTTATAGTTGTCATTTCTCATAAATATTGCTTGTAATTTAATCTTACGAATAAATGGTACAGTACTTAAACTCATAATAGCAATAATTGTACGATGTCCTCTCAAGATTGATTGAAAGTACAGTTAAGCACAAACTGCCGATAATCATTTATTTATATAATCCTAAGTCCCATTTGACAAGATAACTGCATAACTGTCCTAATTAGTATGCAGCGTAAAGCCATTACTTAATCTATAGAAGTAATTCAACTAAACGTTATTTATTTATAGGCGGTTGGCGACCAGAGTCAACTTTATTTCAGAATACAGTAGACATTCAATAGAACAATGATATAGCCATTAGCTAAAGTAACGACTGTCATGCCCATGCGCGTTTTCGTTTTACACTTGTACTACGACTGTATGGCTTTAAGCATTTCAAACTCTGATGCAAATCTAATGTCGGTCCGTGTTGACAAAGCCCAGAAGGTGGCTTATGATACGTAGATCATATTTCAGGCGACCACATTGCTTTGGAATGTTAGGTAATATTTCTAGAATTTACCTTAATGCGTGTTTTCGATTAAAGAAGATTTACGAAATGGTATAGTCGGCCCACTTAAATAAGTGCAATTAAAACTAAATGACTTAGCAAATCATTGATGTATAAACCGTCACTGTCAAAAGCCAATGTTTGTTTGCCACTGTTGTTAAGTACAATTATTGCAATAGAAGATATTGCATGGAATCATATCATTAATATTTCACTCTAGTCACGTGCTATAAACTTAACATTCTGCTATGTAATGGATCAAACTGACTGACGGCAATATTTTGTTTAGGGAAATGTTAATTGCAAACACGACTACAGGTTATCACCGAACAAACCTTGTTAGGTGTCTGATTCATTCGCAAAAGCATGCAGAGCTAAAAATACGATGTATTATATTATTCATCGCAATTCTTAGAAGTATTATATTTGCATCCTTGTCAACTTGCATGACACAAAAGGGATATATGCGCTGGTGATTATCTTCATTAAAGCAGCATAATGATGCTACTTTGATGACAGAGAAGGTTATTGCTCCATCTGTATAAGCGAAGTACCAGAAGTTGATGCCATTCCATTTTAATGGGGTTGCACGAGAGGCTTATTTGTACCCACTAAATGCTGCAATGGTCTTAGTGTTTTGACTTTAGATAAGCAAGAAACAGTGATTACTATCCTGTAAATAAACAGGTGTGCTTTGGTGGTCTCTTTCTACGTACAGGGTGTGCTCAATTTGCAACCAAAGCTTGGAAAGCTAACAATTACCAAGATACTGCATAATAAATAACTGACATTCTCTCCACCTTAGCGAACGCATGTACAAGTATTTAACTCCGAAATATATCTACACAATGAGATTATTTACTTTGCTAAATTTTCATCTAGCGCCCCTTTGCCGTTATAAGTGATCCCAGCCATGCCAGATGTGTAATGTTGATGTAAAATATATTATAGAGGATAATATGAAGCCTGTCTGTCTGTAATTTGCCGTTACTTAACTTATTTTATGCTACGTTTGCTGTTGATTGCAAGTATTGAAAATAAACAGATGATCTTGCAGATGAGTTGTGTACACAGAAAACTGCACTAACATAAAAAAGAAATGATTCTCACAAACAAGGAGAGAATAAAAGATGTTTGCGTATTTGTGAGCTACAACGTTACTTGAGCGTAATCCAGAACACAACCATTGCTTTGGCAATCTCTGATGACACTTTCATCTCCTTGGCACGAGATGTAATTGTAAACGCCTACCTGCTTACTAGTATGGTGATAGCATCTTGGTGATAACTGGTTGCATAATATTGTTCGAGCCGCTGTGGTCTGTGATGCAAGTACCTAAAATGGAACCGGCAAAGTTCTCGCAAGCTCAAATGTATGCTTTGTGCATGCATTTAGTTGTGAGCATTGTTTCATCATCTTTAATATAAATAAATATAAATATTAATATTAATGCATGGAATTATATCAAAGGGTGTATATTATATATTCTAC
Source organism: Urechis unicinctus (assembly GCA_034190875.2). Classification (NCBI taxonomy): domain Eukaryota; kingdom Metazoa; phylum Annelida; class Polychaeta; order Xenopneusta; family Urechidae; genus Urechis; species Urechis unicinctus. Next base: position 17,151,197 of record CM067352.1, on the reverse strand, counting down.
AGGAATGACTTCAAACAGCATCGGCAATGATCATATTTACTCTGTAACCTCTGCAAGTTATATCAATGTGTCGTTGTTATATCAATTTGTTTTTGGAATAAATGTTTGTATAGATACGTGCGCTCTATTACCACATGCGTAAATTACCTCGTCGTACATAATATGAAGCATGGTGTCATATGGTGTCAATTCTAGCCTAAAAGTGTGATTTTAAGCCAATTGGTCGATGGTGCTATACTATGTACATAATTTCGTCTCTAGAATTACCAATTCCACGCAGTCTACAAAAAATCGGTTGAGGTGCCTTGTATCCTCAGTCCACAAGACTGTTATCAATCACAGCACTTATCGATGGATAATCACTGCTGATACACTTACACCGACTAAATCCGTTCAAATCTTTGCTCTTTCAAAGTGTGATAAAGGTGGATGTAAAATTAACTAATTGGTCATGATATCACTTATGGTGATTGACATGTCGATAGTCAAGGAAAATCGCTTATAAACCGATATTGATTTCTGTTTTTCGACTCGGCATAATTTCTTCCCATTGATATGGTCCATGCCGTTATCCCTCCTTGCAAACACACACGCACATACACAGATATCCATCCACGCATGTGGTTTATAAAATGTGCCGACATATATACTCACTATTGTTAAAATGATCCCGTAAAAATCAAGTGCACGCATCAAATTGTTGTTACGCGCAAGACCGAGATAATGTTAACTACTACCCTTTTAATTTGAACTGACCAACTGCACATGAAGAGCACGTTATATCATATTCAAGATAAACCTCGGTTCGATACATCAGACAAACGAAGTCAACTACCAAATAAATCATCGCTAGAACATAACAGATGGCAGGCAAGCACATTATATTTATCATCGATAAACATGATGGCGATATCATTTTATTCATTTTAAAACGGATGTCAATGTTCAAGCTTCAAACAAACCCATTTCTGCATCCAGTCAGCTTGTGCAGAATTTGAGCACCAATTCATTAAACACGCTCTCGTGTCCCCTGTAATCCCTCTAGATTGCTGGCTCTGGGACAACCGTGTTACTATCCAAAACATGAATAACTATTGCGGGAGTGAGCGGCACCAAGGTGGAAATAAAGCGATATATGATGAGATTGGATCTATTTCTCAATCAAGGTCTTCAAGGTCACCTACAGTCCCGGCTACTCTCAGCGCCGAACTTCGTATAGATAGCACTTAGCAGCGGAATGTCCTCGTATTCGGATATACCTTGACAACAGTCGAATAAAAGCGTGTATTTATAGGGACATTAGCGTGCCTATTCGGGCAATTTATGCATGAACCAGACTTTAGCGTATGTAAGGACGCACCAAAGAAAAAACCGTACCATAGCATTCAGTTTTTACGTCCCTTCCTTAATACCACTAATATAGTAGATATATATGCATTGGCTTAAACACCAACATATTCATATATCTGTATTGAGTGAGTAGATCAGCTTGTTGTCTTGTCTGCGTAACAATCTTTTTTTTTGACAAATCTATTTTATCGAATAAGCGATGCACCATATATAATATAGTATAGAATTATTTTGGCAGTTGTAACTAAGCGCAATGCCATAATAAAAAAACGGGTGCACGGCGTCATGAGATTGTATCTGCCTCATGTCAAGCAGAATTATCTTTCGTCATGTCATATATGTCTGACGCATGCATGCTATCTTGTAGTTCTTTTAATAATAATATTTTGACTTTATTGGGTATCTTGAGCTGATATTTATTGGGAGCTGATATAGGGTGGTGAAAAATTGACGGGTTGACAGCTAGTATGACAAGCAGTTTGTTTGCTACTTACTTTCACAAATATATGACAGATCATATCATAAACGTAACGAACAGATCTACAATAAGTCTTCTTCAAATATATAGATAATTAGATACGATCATTTATATCGTTACGTGGTATTGCGTATTGTAGTTGTTTAGTTATTATTCGTGTGCTACGTTACTTATATGGCTTGTATATCGAACTATCATCTTAGAATAAAACTAAAGCTCTGCTGTTGATGCTGAAAATCTAAAATTGCTACAGTTGGTGCGAATAATTTGATTGACGCTGAGGTCTTAGCACATGTGGTAGTACAGCATCTCCATATTAGCTCTATGAGAAGCTCTCAGTTGGAGACCTACAGTCACGGATAAGTAAGCTTCCTGTGGTCGGCAATACTTTTCATACTTTACCACTCCTACATGTCCCTTTATCTTCCTCAGACAGTTAAATTATCCACATTATCATACTTTTGCATATGTTGCGACCCTAACGTTTCATATTTTTACAAACAGCGACGATAAATTCAATCTATTATGTTTGCTGTGTCTTCATGTATCATCCTCAAACCAGCGGTAATTTCCTTAAGCTATTTTTCTGTTAACCGCCATAATGATACAAACATATGATGGATTGGCTTATCATTACTCATTGACATACTTTGATGCATAATTTTTATTAATCTAGTTTGGAGGCCGATATCGTATAAACCCATCCACGACAAATTCCAAGTAAGATTTAAAATCGAGTAATTTTTAACAAATCACAACACAGAATAGTTACAAAACAGAAGTAACAACATTGTTTTTCTGTATAGAATACTGAAATATGTTTAGAACTCACAATTGTGACAATTGGCTTATCATTACTCATTGACAAGTCCACTTCTGATGCATGATGATTATAAAAATTTCTGATTATAAAATGTTAGCAAGCCCAGATACCCAACACAATTACTTCATGCAATCTGTGGGTTTTTAACATGAATCACAATTGACTTGTTACGTGCCTAGACAGAAGATTACGACCGCTGTACTACCTTACGAAACATCTATACCTGGCAAATAGATGCAATTCTTTGGTATATTCTTTATTTTGCTCGCGAGAGGCAAATAGGATTGTATGTATTTTAGTGCTGTCATTCTGAAGACAAATGCTCAATCTCCTATTTATGCTAGCATCATATTCAAATGGCTGACATCCCTTATCAGTGATTACGTGGTGATAAAGCAGATACCTTAATTCGTAGCAACTAGACACACTTACATCATTGTAACGTCACCATTCTTTCACACATCTACCGTTTTTTGGCTGCTCGATTTACCTCAAATAATTGTATATTTTCCTATTAAATTTAGTATTACTCTTACGAGTGTCCATTTTCTATTTGAGTCAGGACTTTCCTATGCATGATTAACTGCTCAATGTATTATCAACAAAACTCTATACACACCTTTCACTAAGGGTTCAACGTCATGATGAATGCTCGATCTATACATATTTGAATGTTCAATTCTATGTTATGTCAATGTATTTTTATGCGACATAATGATGCATTACGCAATGCTCCTCGGCAATCACGTTTTCCAGATGATTAACCTCAATATATACCAACAACATTAAGCTTAACAACATTGTCTTTCTGTATAGAATACTGAATTATGTTTAGAACTTTGACATAGCGCATATCATAACCCAAGTGCTGATGAACGAAGCGGGTAGGTCATTCGTCGAGAATGTATCCCATACCATTCTAATGGTATGGTCATCCTAGTTTCAAGGTTATGTTTTGTGTTGTGTTTTACGAATTATAATTACGAAAAGATAGCAGGTTCGCGTTTGCACACAACTCCTCAATGTACATTGATATATTTATCACAAATTATTGTACCACTCCATGTCTGAGTGTCTGTGGAGAGGTTACATGGGTCACAATCGTTCAATCCATCCTATGGACCGGAATGTTTCACAGATAGTAAATTGGTTTTTCTTTTTTAGTGGATGATTAAATACACGTAAACAATGTATTTTGTAAGATTGGGTGTTAAGATCATATATGAAGCATAATGCCTTCATAGGAGTACTTGCTATGTGAGGTATATCTTATGTGATGTGACATCGAATCTACGCTGTCATTTGCAACCATTGACGTATGAATTAAGCAACAACATGGCCTTCATCCCAAGGCCGCAGTATTCAATGTATGACAATGGGCACTGACGTTGGGCTATCGACTCGATGTTCTCAATTTCAGGCGTCAATATTAAGCTTACCAATTTATTGATTATATAATATATGGCCAATGTTTTGGCAAGGAATTTCTGCTGTCTTTTTGAACGTACAGGTCTACCTTAAATGCATTATAGTATGAATATAAACCTTAAACTGTGTGGCACAACATTGACACATCCACTGTAAAGACCAGTGATACCGCCAACAATGTAGACTATATACTATAGGGCTCAATGCAAATATGCAGCGAATTAACAATTGTACGACCCGGTAATGTTATCGACGCGATTATAACATTTGCTGCGCACGTAAATGATTAACAATATGCACTAAATAGAAACTTACCTCCAATGCGATAACACATCGCCTCTACAAATCAACGCCTGGGTCAAAGAGTTCTACATTAATTATCTTCAAGAAACGATACAGCATAACAGGGTTGGTAACTCGCATGTTTGATATTCTATTATGAGGGAAAGCAACTATTGCACTGGCTGTCATATCTTAATGGGTCAGATGAAAACCGGAACTTTATATCGTGTTAGCCATAGCGACTATTAGTCGTGACTTAGGGTAAATGCTTGCGTTTGACGACATTTCGATATCTTTTAAAGGAATTTAAGCATGGGCTGTCTGTGGCAATATCATTTTTTTATCCGAACCTTGTCAATTAGTCTTAATATATACGCTGCATTGGGTTATTCAAATAATGTTCAAGCTTCAAACAAACCCATTTCTGCATCAAGTCAACCTGACTGTTTACACAAGGAACGGGAGCGCGTTCTGCAGAATTTAAGCGCCAATTTATTAAACACGCTGTCGTTTTCCCTGTAATTCCTTTAGATTGCTTACTCTGCGACAACCGTGTTAATACCAAAAGCATGAATAACTATTGCGATGGGTAGCTGCTCCAAGGTGGAAATAATGCGATAAATGATGAGATTTGATCAAGGTCTTTAATTACACCTACAGTCTCTGCTACTCTCAGCGCCAAAGTTCTAATAGATGGCACTTAGCATGGGAATGTCCTTGGAGTAGGATATAACTTGACAAAAGTAGAATAAAAGCGTGTGTTAATAAGGACATAAGCGTGCCTATTCGGGCAATTTATGCATGAAACAAACTTCAGCGTACGTAAGGGACGCACCGAAGAAAGAACAGTAGCATGGCATTTAGTGTCTACGTCCCTTACTTAATCCCAATAATAGTGTACATATATATATGCATTGACTTCAATACCGACATATTCATATATCCGTATTAATTATGAGGGTAAGCTAGTTGTCATTTACGGCGACTGCAGTACTATGATTTACATGGTTTAAAACCATCTCTTCGTTGAAATCTATTTTGTCGAGTAGGCGATGCACAATATATCATAAATAATGTTGCGACTAAACATTTCTATAATTTACAGCTAGCGGTTTATCAAATCAATCTATCATGTTTGCTGTTTCTTTGTGTATTCTCCTTAAACCAGCGCTCATTTCTTAAAAAGTGAATCGGTTATGGCAGAGGACGTGTTAAGCTATTTTAATTTGAAGGCCCATAATGATACCAACGTATAACGAATTGGTGCATATCAGCTAATATCACTATATCTTACAAATTCACATTATCAAGTTTGTTAAGGTCGCCAACATGATATTCGCAATTCGTAAATATATATCATTGTCAATCGTCACATTGCATATGACTGGAACTTCAAGTGATATGCATTGTTTTTTTATATAAGAAGTTGGCATCAACTCCATGCATTAATATTTCGCGATGAATGCGTTGTTTCTTAATACGAAAGAATATGTGGGAACACACAAGTAGCCACCTCAGCTACTCGTATATACGTACACTGTGTATATAATGTTCATTTGCTGTCGAAATGGACTAGTGAATGACGACGAAGAAATCAAAGCACGTGTTTAAGTTGTCAGCTTTTTAAACGTATTTCATTTTCACAAAATATTAATCACTATTTCAGGCGAATATTGCTTGGTTGTGATGTTGTCTCGAATCTTTTTACCTGCTCACGTATTAATCTTACGAACGTTCATTTTCTATTTGAGTCAGGACTTACCTATGCATGCTCAATATGTCATCAGCAAAATTCTATTAACACATTTCACTACTGGTTTAACGTCATGATGATCGCGCGATCTATACATATTTGACAGTTCAATTCTATATTATGTTACTGCAGGTTGATGCGACAGAATGATGCATTACAGAAGGCTCCTCGGCAAATCACGTCTTCCAAGGGATGAACCTCAATATAAACCACCAGCATTAAGCTTAACAACACTGTCATTCTGTATATAATACTGAAATATGTTTAGACCTTACAATTGTGACATAGCGCATATCATAACCCGAGTGGTGATGAACGAATTTTGCGAGGCATTCGTCGAGAATGTATCCCATACCATTGTAATGGTTTGGCCATTAGAGTTGCAAGGTTATGCTTTGTTGAGTTTTGTATGATTTATTATATCTTTATTTATTGGGCTAGTATGTGGCAGGCTGATATTGATAAACCATTGCACACCACTATTTTGGTTTAACTTGTTATATCCCAGTAATGCTATTACTCTTACCGGAATGCATTACTGCAAGTGACCTTGTGACCAATAATCGATCATCCCTAAAGCTGTATTTATATAGCCCTTTCTGCATTACATTGCATAACAATTATTAGTTGCTGCATCGAGCCAAATGTAAAATGTAATCGTAGGTGCGAGTTATTATTTATGTATAAAGCGTTGCATTGTGTCGTCTTGTGTGCATACGGCGTTATATCAATTGTGAAAAATTCAAAGGCGGTCTAACGCTACGATCGGGTGAATTGAGTGGTAAAGTTTGATTATTGTGTTAATTGCACACAATATTGGGCAAGATAATCTGTTGTCCATCGTGTTGGTTTGAAACACACTGTGTTCACACTGTCGTGTATTTCATTATTAGCTTCAGAGTAACATTGTTTTGTGCAACGAAATGTAAGAGGGTTTAGTGTGCTGGGTAATAGCTATGGGGTAGTTATCAGACATATCTCAAGTGATATGACATCAAATCTGCGCTCACAGTTGTATCACATAGTTTAACCATTGACGTATGAACTGAGCAACAGCATTACCTCCAACCCAAGGCTGCAGTATTCAATGTTGTAACAATGGCAACTGACGTTGGGCTATCGACTCCATGTTCTTAATGTCAGGCGTCAATGTCAAGATTACCAATTTGTTGACTTGGTAATATATGGCCAATGTTGTTGCAAGGCATTACTGCTGACTTTTGAAAGAACAGGCTTGCCTTAAATGAATAATAGAAAGCAATATTGACCTAAGATGCTTAACTTTGCAAATTGTGAAATGAAAATAAAATTAGATTAGCTATGCAATACGCTCATCTCGACATTCCTAGATCAACTTCTGGCATACTTGATTACGTCACAAAACGTCACGTAACATGCATAATAGAAAGGTTTATTGTTCAAAGATGCGTAACTTTGCAAACCTTTACAGCGATATATCGTAAATGGAAATATCATGTGTAGATTAGCTAAGCAATACGCTCATTTCGAAGTTCCTAGATCAACTTCTGATATACTTAGCTATGAAACGTCACGTAACATGTCATTTACTGCCATTCACTTGGTTTCAGAAGTGAATAGGAGTTATTGATGGGAGATATGTGATGAGAGAATACCCGATGTTTTTTTTTTATATAAGTTAATTATCATTTTGTTGAGAGAATCTCATGAGAAAGTGCAATGTTCAATTCAGCGAGTTGTCATACATTGATACATACGGGATGGATTACATTTGACTGTTATTGGCACCACCGGTGATGTATACGTAATAGTCGTATTGATGCATGTTTGAAAACAAGTTAACATCAAGGGAACTATTCACTAGTTAAAGTGATTAGCTTGGTCCCGTATGGCACACCTGGTTAATCAACAATGCTATTATATATCGTTTTAACGTAATTGCTCATCCATTAAAACAAATATAATAACTAGATTTTTTAATCATAAACATTACTAGGATAAAAGTTAATATATTTCAAACCAGTTTTATGACAGAAATAGTTTGAGATTTGTTAACGCATAGTATAACTTAAAATGGTCGAATCACAGGCAACTTATAAAGCTTCACCATCTAAGTATCATTGTTCCACTAGGCTGTGCTTGAAACCCGTCCTATTGGGACTTATCGATGTCTTCAAAACTAATGAGGAGGCGAAAGATTGAACACGAAAAGACAATATCATAAACAAAATATACTTTTCATAATGCCACGATTGTAACACTCATAGATATTACAAATGCTTATAGTACAGTGTTCAATATAAATCCTTGTCACATTTTTGTGTGCCTATCAAAATGCATTTATATTAATAGAACAGCATAGATATTGCACTTTAGCTTCATTCATTAACGACTGAAAGGCACAAGAATAAACACCTGCGTCAATTTTAATGATGTAAAACCGGCTAAGTATTTAACAATAATGCGGATTGCTGGTTTAGCTGCTAGAGATTTCAACACGACGCTATCGGTGTTATGTGATATCAAATGCAGCGTACTTTTATTATCAAAAGTGCTTGTAAGGTTTCTGCAGTGTTAGTAGATATAATATATTTTGAGCACCCTTAATTACTCGAGCATATACACAATATGTGGCTATTACTCGAAATAAATGTTTTGTTTCAACGTCTGACTTTATTGCAGTGAGCATGCTCGATGAGGAGATCGACAACGAAAATGATCACACTGTTGATTACTCGTCCAATGTTTGCGTTAGCATTATTTGAGGTTTGAAATAAGTATGCGTAAGCCATAGGTGTGAATCATGAACTAAGCGTCCGAAATACGCTGAACACAACTTGAATCAAATACACAACGAGTGAGATGCTGCTGCCATTATTCGATCTGTTAATGTCGATATATAAACCGTTCATAAAATGCTATACTATTACATACAGTTTATCAACCATGAATGTACTGTTTTAGTTACTATTATAATGCAATTAACAATATATCTGATCTAATTTTAAACAATGTTGTCACATGTTATTTTGTGATTAAACCTATTTCTTTCTGTCAATTTCGCTACGCACACTGTTCTTAAGCTGGCTATCAGGAAGTCTAAGTTCTAAATGATCTGTTTGGTCCGTTAAGTATCTGCAACGCATGAGATCGGTGACTGTACTGTAAATATTTACCTTCTTTAACATTACACCGACCTTTGGGCAATTATTGCAACCATTGGAAGTGAAGAAATTATATTACACAATCAGTTTTCATATAGGAAACTGCACGTATAAAACTAAAGAACGACTCTTCTAAGCAAACACAGCTTGATGTTTCCAAACCAATACATTACTAAAGCGCAAGCCAAGGCTCTGGCATTGCTCTCATTATTGCTACTAATGGTTGCATACTCTTGGCACTCCTAAACGCGAGAGATAATTACAAACCTTACCTGATTACGATTATCTTGATAGAGTCAAGACGATAACTGATGATAGGAAAAGCTACTAGGGACTCTTCATTACATGGTTAAAGTTACAAAAAGTAGAATCGGCAAGATTGTATTAAACTCTGCCTAATGTACATGCTGTGAGTGAATTCTGTTGTGCATGCATCCTACCCTCTGCAGCGCGGTGTTGTCATGAAGATAAGTAGAAATGTATAGAATTGTACTGTAGGGGTTATATTATATATTCTGATTTACATTATTTTATTACAATGCTAATATTACAATAGGGTTTTTAAAACGTATAGGCATCAGGTAAATTTCCACTGTAGCCTCAGCAACTTAGATCGCTGAGTCGGTGTTTTGGACAAAATATCTGGCATTGATACGTGCGCTTTCTCAACAGATCTACTTATTTCAACCGCTCGCCATGCATGATCGTGTTAAATGATGTAACTACTAGCTTGAGTGTAGAAAACTGTTAGCTAGATGTGGCTCTTACCACTCCCGACAGGAATAACTCAATCGTCTTAGTAATGTTGGGCAGCGAATTGCGGATACAGCATATAATGTTACCTCGCTCGTTTGTGATAGAGCTCGTGATAATGACACTCATCCTATTTTATGTCGTCTTGTAGGTTTATGGAATCAAGCGCATTTATATCTAGTCGGTATATCAATTTCATCTCGCTAACTTTGCGTCATTATATGTTACTATGAAGCGTTTTGAAAATAATGATAACATTATCTAAATGAATCAATTACTCTAGTAACGAGGCATAATGGATACAATATTTTCTTTATTTCGGTATCATATCAACTTTGCTGCAGCAAATATAATGCAGTGTCTCTCGCTGCTCAACCTGTGTGATAACAGATAACATTGATAGAATAATCGGACTGTTGTTGCTGTCTTTCCACTGCAAATGTGTCGTACTAGCACAAAATGAATCTACACCGAAATACAAAGTGCGCTTATAACCATGTCAAAGGCCAATTGGACGTTCTTTAAGTGAAGTTGAGGTTCTCTATGCATATTAAAAGGTTCCGACTTAGTATACCACGTTGCATGTAATCGGCGAAATAATTTGTGGTCGTGTAACCTCAGGTAGTCAAAAATATCGTAACAACCACAACATTGGTCGATAATCGCCTTACGGAGACACTGACACTGCCTTGAACTTGTATTTAGGGCGCGAGCTGATTTACTCGAGCGGTACGCTCTATAAAATAGATTTCTATAATACATTATGCTGATAATATTTCACTATAATGTTTGATACAGTAAAATTGGCCACACTAAATAAAAAACGGCACTTTGTGGTTGCTACGTAAAACGTAGTAATGTATCAACAAAATGATTCATTACTGCTGACCCCCCCCCCCTTCCATTATCCGTACAATTCGAAATTATAAGAGCATGTTATATTATATTCAACCGAAATTTCGGTTTCATGCATGCAATCAATACCAGACAAATAAAGCCAACCACCGAATAAATAATCGTTTAAACATACTAGGCCAACGGTATGCAAGCATTCATACAATTGAAGGTAGTTTGACTACGCACCCAGCACACAGGGAGATGTCAAGCCGCATGCGTATCAGAATAGCCTCGTCCGCTATACGCTTAAAAGATAGTGGTTTTGTGACCACCAATATTAAGATTATTTGTTTCTAATTGTTAAGTAATTAGTATCTCTGTCATTGGGGAGCATTGCCAACCGCTAGTACTAACAAATCATTTTACATTTATCCTCCTCCCATGGGTCAAGGGATTTTCTGTTGATGAATTTCTATTCCTTAGTGTATAATAATCTCATCTTATTTGTTCTTAAATCCAAGATTTAGGCATACACATGGGTACTTGCTGTGAGTAATAACAGTGATCGGTTGCTCTCTTGAAATGCTCTGCAAAGTCTTATTTGGGTTTGGGTGTGTATTTGTCCTATTTAACGGTTCGTCATTTTAACAGAACCAATTATGATATCACCTTCGCTGCTGGCGCGATTCCTTTGCTATAGCCGTCCCTGTATATCTGAATCGCCAATGATTACATTCATCATGCTTACCTATCATAACGCCTTTTCTGTAATCAATACTTTTGTGTCTGTTATGGGTTTGGTAGAGAGTTCGACTTTGATAAATGTCACAATGGTTGATAATATTCATTTACAGTAAACAATTGACTGAAGGGGATTTTTTCGAATATGCCAACTCTTTTGAGCTGAATATCCATCATTTAATTTTATTCCGACTAAACAATTTGGGCCTTAGGTTGATATTTGGAATCGTCTAAGTTTATAATTCAAATATTGCACTGCAGTTATTTGCAATCAGTTTACTTACATCGATACGCAACAATACGTATACCATAATCAGACCAGGTAATGGCACATACCAGTACCATTGCTACATTGGATAACCCCTTGAGTAGGGTATTGTGGGTAGCTTCCATTGTCTTATGAGAAAACAGGTGAAAACAAGACCTGTGTTCTGTATTTAGGATGGGTGTTTCTCTCTTACTTACGAATATCGTGTTGATAGTGAATGACATTCCGCTTAACCACAGCTTTATATTATATCATGCATTATATATTTTTTTCACAACAATTAAAGATTTTATTTGGGGATTTGTATGCTTGTACCTTTTAGCTATGATGTTGTTATTGGTGTATCACATTCTCTAGCCGCAGCCAGCACCAAAATAGCTGCCATTTACAATATAAGAACACCACCAAAAGATACGGCATAAAGTCATAATGAAACCGTGATTATATGAATCTAAAACAATTCAGTTCGCACATACTAATTTGAAAACAATGCACAAGAATTAAATGCAAAGTATTTGGTGTTCATACAAATTCAGCTCAGTTTATGCATTAATGGCAATTTATGGGTCACCATTGATGTAAAAATCGACATGATCAACATTAGATCATGTGAAATAAGTATGTATTGTCAGTTAAGTACAAAAGTGGCTGTCTTTTAACGTATCTAATAACATCTATATAACTGTTTGGTCAACGTGACCCTGAAAACATCTGCTTGCAGCTATTATCATCGTTTAATGGTGTCATTAACGTCTTTCGGGCTGCCAGTTGATAAAACCTGAAGGTATGGTTTGGCGTCTGCTAACCTTGTTCCAGTTGCTATGTTTATCCTCAGTCATTGATGTCGGCGTACCTTTACAAGCTATTGTCAATTCTCATATCATGCATTGTGTGTTACAGCATTATTCAACAACATTTCAGCGACTAAAGTGATGGCTAAACTAAGTACATGCTCAGAAAAAGACCATTTTTTTCACTGGGTGCCTAGGATTAGACAAATTATCCTGTAGTACATGCTCAGCCTTCGGTCTTTTCTGAATGGCAAATGGTAAGTTCCTAGCGTATATTCTGTTAGGCTTCAGAAGATACGTGCCAGCTGAAGCCAACATGCAAAGCCGTTGTCTGTGAGATATTCCTCGTGAATATAATGTGACTGACTATAGTTGCAATAAACCGCTTGCAATTATTATAATGGCGCCGCAAGCATACTCGATAAGTACAATCAACGTGTGTATCGTGTCCTTATTTCACAACAGGGAAATTATCTAAAAACACACGGATATACTTTGGTTAAAATAGCTAATCATCAATTAGTTTCACTGATGCTTGGGCGGTTTGCCATCAGTCAATATTCCTAAAACTATGCACTCTACTAAATGTTATCATTTTTGTCGTGTTAATTATGTTTGTTACGCGATCTAAACCTGATATGTTACATAGTTGATCAGTTAATCAAATCAAGTTAACAATGCGGCGCTGCAGGGTTCACGGGTGATCAGACGAATCTTCGCTCGTCGTTCAAACAGATATTTTTTTACATTATTCCTATCTAGCATATGCACTTCAGTCGTGGTTACCATGCCTACAGCGATGTATAGAAATATTAGAAAAGGTTCAAAGGCGGGCTTCTGAGCTCGTGGCCGATATATCTGATTTAGGCTATACACTACGATCACACTTCTTATGACTGATTTCTCTTAAACAAGACACAATGTTCAAAAGATTAAATAAAATTAATAAGAATATGTACTTTCAGCGTCGCAGTCCAGATAATTCACGACTATGGGTACGCCCTAAGTAAAACCTTTGTTTCATACTATGTGGAAATTGTATGTAAGTCTTGTACATCATTGACAACGATACCGATATATGGGTAAGTACAGATAGTAGATGCAATATTAAACATTATGCACGGTGCAAGGCTCTGATAAACCGGTTTAATATGTGATAAGGTCCCGTTGTGAGATAAGATACCCTAGTGGCCAAATAGTGGATATTTGACTCCAAATGAGCAAAATCCCTCGGCTGATTTAACCAGTGACGCCGCAAAAGTGTCATCGCAGCCGTCAGATGTCAAAACGGCAATTTATATACACAATTTGTGACCATTTGTAAGAAAATTCATCAAGATATGCGTCATTAAAAAATGGGTTTCGCTTTGATACCAGGCGGAGCATAATGCTTTGTGAATATAATGCGCACTTTAATGGTTTTGCTGAATACTCGGAATGCGTAATGCAGAATAGATCATTTGACAGCAGCATTGATGGCGATTTATTGGTCACCAATGGTACCGGTAACACCCTAAAGAATTCCAGAATCTTGGCATCCCCCCGGCTCTTGCTGCATGAAACGCTGATAACTTAAAGACTGAACGGAAACATTCGTAGCCGATCTAAAACGCAGCACCTGAGATGGAGTATTGTCTAATCTCGCTTGATGAAAGTGGGAACGATCACGAGTAAAACTATTTGCAAAGACTCCCCGAGGATCCATAAGAATTCAGCATCTAGATTGCCGAGTCATCAATTAAGATCAATGGATCGCAAACCCCGATGAAATGGTGGGCATGTCTTACTATATTGCACTACTAAAATCATAGTATCGTTTCGGTGAATGGTTCTAAAACTTTGATTTAGCATTGTGATCATTTCCCTTGCTGTCAACTGCAACATTATGTTTTAGCTTCGATAAGCGCTCACAATATGAATCATGGACAATACGACAAATCCCTAATTTCTCAACTTCACCAAAAACGTGAAATAATGATAATGGTTCTGGTACATTAAGGGTTATATTGAGTAAATAATGACGATTGTCTTACAGTTGCACCATATTGGAAATTTTTGAAGACACTATATTGCAATTAACTAATATGAATGTTTATGTATGTGTTGGACAGATCGAACTACAAAGAAATAAGGAAAAAGGAAAATGACAATGGAACAGAAAACACCAAGTTAGAACTAAGACTAGTCTGAATACCACCAAAAAGACCGGGTACTGTCTGCAGCAACAATTACGTGGTCAGCATCGCCTTCAACCGAGTCCACTTTTTATTATATAACGTGATAGAAAAGTAAAATATGTCAGTTATTGGCGAATGCCAATAATCAAATATCACAATGATGTCACTCTCTACTTTTTTGTTATCCATCATTTATTAAAAACGAATCTTACTGGAACTTTGACGCATATCATATTGCATAATGCACCGGCTACCATGAGTTATCATTATACTGAAAGCCTCCCAATACATCGATGCCTTCGATATAAATGATCGCTTCGCAAAAATGATCTCATTTGAAAGCAAGCATCCTATTAGACTTATATAATCCCTCAAACCATACGCTATATATGTCCTATCGTATTTCACAACATCTTTATTGTTGTTTTGTGGTATGAATGTCTTTTCACATGCTATTGTATGCATTTAATAAGGTATTGGTTCATCATGACCGGAATGATATAAATATGGAAACTTAACACGTCATGTGCCATCAAATATGCATTCGCATTGACCTACAACACTTGTGTTTTGAAAATACTAGCAATCAAATAGCTTTGACGCATCTTGGTTTAGAGCTGTTTTCAAAAGTTCGAAGGTTGATGTCAAATCTCATTTGCACTTGATAGCAGCAAATAATCGTATTCACGGAGGGCGGCCATTCTATTTATTCCCGGGGGTTAATTAATCATTCCAGCATGTGACCTTTGATTCCTGGTTGATGATTTGGATCCATTGGATACTTAATTGCTTTTCGTGAATGGTCGTGTATTAATGCCAAAAGTGGGATGTTTATAAAAAAAACATAAGGACCACTTGCCTATAATAAACGGTGAATGCTAACGCTCCGACAAAGATGCAAGGGGCTTAGTTATTCCACAACACAGCAGTAAGGACAAGGCAAAAGTCAATTGTATACACTTAACTATGAGCGTATTTAAGATATAATTAATGCATATCAATACCTAAAAATTATCGTATGTAAAACCAAACGTCTCATCTTTATGTTGACGAGAAGAAATATAACTTGGCATGCATTACCATTATATCAATGCGTCCTGAATGAAGACGTTGTTGTAGGTTTGGCAAAGGCCCTTCAAATCTAGAGCAACGTGTACAATTAGTTTAACATTGTATAACATTATTCTAGATTTAAGGCAATCAATGTGCTCGAACTATTTGTAAAGTAAGGTTTATCACGTGTTTATCTTCCAGTTGCAAGATGACCGTTGAATAAAACATTGCACCTACATTTGCCATTTATTTCGACAACTGAGGCGGTGCAGGTAACTTAATGTAACGCTGGCCATGGCTGCCATGTAACATAGCATTCCTACCCTATCTGAAATCTAAAAGCCAGCAAAACTATGTTTTACCTGTGCATTACACAATAATGGTTCACATTTGTGACGGGTCATTAGCAGTTTGACAGCTTATTGTGGTATTGAAAACAATGCGTTAATCATTGGCATATTCCCTGATTTGCATGACAATCGCAACTTAA
Organism: Urechis unicinctus; assembly: GCA_034190875.2. Taxonomy (NCBI): domain Eukaryota; kingdom Metazoa; phylum Annelida; class Polychaeta; order Xenopneusta; family Urechidae; genus Urechis; species Urechis unicinctus. Next base: position 17,134,830 of record CM067352.1, on the reverse strand, counting down.
ATGCTAAGTTTATCATGCGATGGCGTGAAACAGTGCAGTCAACAGCACCAACACCGAATATAGGCCTGGGAGTAGGACGACGAATAATTCACTCTTAAATTTGTTCGAAGATATTGCATGAATTTTTCAATGAGACTTAGCCAGCTTAGACAAGACAAATGACCCGTAGTTACCGTTTTTCTTTGGCATCATCGGTGTCGTGCTTGAAAGTGCCGCTTCGTGTAAATAGATTTGTGCATGTTTGCTACGACTTATTAATAAAGGGCTGGGAGAAAAATTAGTCCTTTTCGCTGAATAGCGGCAAAGTTTAATAATCGCTTAAAGCAAGAAGGTTAGAAGTTTGTTTATTATACCCAAAGTATTGATTTATCAAAATATCTTCACTCTTTTCCTCACACAAATAACAGTTTGCCACATAACACAAATCTAGTGATTAGATAAAGGAATAAGAGATCGGTAGCAATTGCCAAAATAGGAAGCAGTATGATGCATTATATAGCATGTGCAAATAAATGAATTAACTTCCATAATGACATTAGATGGTCAGATATCAGCGTTATTTAACCGAAATATGATATGCAGCTAACGACTAGACTCTTGTTAATGTTGTCGACAAGGACAATAATACCTTTTAAGACTTGTGGTCTACATTTTTTTATTTGATACTCGCATGAATTGGACGTGGTTAACATACAAACAATATTGATTTTATATGATATAAAATGCACCAAATGCAAATCAAGGCAGTAGAATCAAACGTAATCGAATAGGATATTCTCTATTTTTAGCCCAACTTGATACACATGTGGTCTGTCAGGAAAGCATCAAAGCCACAAAAATGCGTTATGCAATACGAATCATACATTGATCCTAACTAAGGATATCACCGTGAGTTACAATAGTTGTTTCTGCTGCCATTGTGGACCAAATTAGGATATGAAGCAATACCATAATTGGTATGACGTTTGAATCTCTAGCAGTTGCTAGACTAGATCGGAGTCGATCCATGGGTCCAAGCTGCAACGGGATATGCATCGATATATGGACAGCTGTATGGTCACACTCAATTTCCTTCGGTGACGTGTTTTATATCTATCACTCGTGAGATTAGATCAATAAACACCTATCTATATCTGTGTCCGGCAGGTGTATGTGCATGGGTGAGAGTGAGGGTGGGAGTGATATCTAACCTTATTATTGGAGTAAATTGAGGAAATACTATCTATTACAGCATCGACTACAGTTGCCTTAAATTAATTATTGGTCCATATGCAGAAAAAATGCTGCCGGATGTGGTGTTCTTGGTCCACCTGGACGAAATAAATACGACAGCTAAAGCCGTGCTACAAACTATTGATGTTAAGTATCAATCTGCTTCTAATAACTGATTTACATGTACAATCATGTGTGAACCACGAATGACAACAGCGATACCGCTCACATAGTAACTCATGAGATTACTTTTATTTCTCGACAGTTTGTCATTATATACCAAGAGTCAGGCCGTGGAAACGGACATCATCAAGTTTATGCAGATACATCAACGGGTTGTGCTTTTGCTGCAAACCAAAATTGTGTTGCAGCATTATGTAACAACCGGCATAAATGTGTTGGGTCTGGTTGCAAACTGCCCTTAGTTTGCTTGAATGATGATGGTGCGTTTAGCGGTGTTATTATGCGCAACAATTCATGGTTGCAAATCATTTATTACGCCAGCTTTAATTCATTATTTTACCGACATAAGCAAATCGAAACTTGCCTTGATACATTTTGGAATGTCAATTAAGGTTGCACATGAAAATAATGAGATCATCTTTCGCAATATATCGAAATCTAGCAATAAGTTGATTGGCTTTTCCATGCGATCTGATTCATGCGAGATGCTCAGCATGACATTGAGCCAAACGAGTAGTGGACGATCATGAATTCTCTTCCCAGGTAGCAATGGTATTCTAGCAACCGTGTAATACCTGAATCAGACTGGCTGTCTTAAAGGAGAGCAAATCAATGGTAACATTGCTGCGCTATTACGGCATAATGAATCGAACTGGCGGTTCACACGCAGTTAAGTTTGCCGTTTTGGGGTTAAAACATGTCGATTCCAGTAAAATCCTAATTGACAGATGCATGCTTTGGCGACTTCTATATGATTTCTCTTTTCAGAGAAATAGTACCATACAGCCTATAAGTATCATTGACATTAAGTACACAACTAGTACCAAATAAGTACCTCCACTATCAGTAAGATTTTATCGTCCATGAAAAATACACCCGGGCTTGTTTGCGTTTCGCGATCGGCAGCACAAGCTTTAAATTCTTGCTATGTCTTTATATAAAATTTGGTAATTTTGGTACAAAAAAGAGGTAAGTGCAGGTAACACAACACATTAATCTAGAGTTGTAAAATTGTGGTTAAATAGCGACCCGAGTCGGCTATTTTAAAAGCCAATTTAACAGGAACCTGTTTGCTGTATTATCGTTTAGCACCACTGCCTGGTGCAGTGCAATATTTAGTTTGAATTTATATATCATACAAAAGCCTTAATATGAAAGGGTAAGGCGGGGTTCAATAAACTTCATTTATTGCACGAACAAGTGAGAAATTGCATCATTAACCTCAGACTGCTGGTGTTTTGAGGCCAGCAGGCTTCATTATCTTAGCTCGACAGCAACAGAATATCATTATCATTGAGTACTTTGGTCTTCAATAATTTTGAAATAATGCTAAACCATGCCGTCATCACAAACAGAACCATGATCGGGAACAAGCGTTGCGCTGTTTCTTAAAATTATCAAATATAATTAAATAAGAGTAAAGAAAATGGGGTCTGAGATGTAAATATATGAGTCAGCAATTAACCGGGTGCCCTTTTGTAAATAGTTTTCTTACTTACTAGTGGATCGTACGATGTCGAGTTTCTCGATAGACGATCTTGGTGCAGCAAGAGTGGTAAATTAGCAAGTGCAGCTGAACGCATTAAATAATGTAAAATTCACTGCAATTCCAAAGCTTTTACAGATTCATTTGAAAACTGAGTGAGTGCTTGTACGTAATATATATAAAAACTAAGTAAAATGCAGCGTCTAGGGGTTAATACACGCACTGCATTAACAATATTTATCATAACGTCAATGTAAATGGTATTTTAATATCCTTTGCAGACTGAAAAGTTTCAATGATATAGATGCAGCCATTTGTATTTCCCACAGTGGCCAATGAATAATAATTGCCAATTATATAAGCTTCTGCATATCACAGCCTTAAAGCATTAGTATTGAGACTAATTTTATCTGAGATCTCCATCCCAGTACATTCTGCTATTACATGTACAATCACGAAAGCATCGTCGTGTATCATCATTTTGTGTCTATGTGCTAATTAAAGAATTATGGTCAATCCCAAATACCGGAACATCTGATGTCGAGGACGAACCCAAAACTCAATATTTGTACATCTTGTACATAGGCTTATCCCTAGTCATAAGTTAAAATGGTATTGTCTTGTACTCTAACGTTTACAATCATCAAACAGAAGATGAAATATCTGTTTGATTATGATGTGTGACTGAGTATATACCGCCGTATTAACACTATACGTTTCATTCGTTTACGCGAGCGTGTCTTATCATAAATCTAACACTATACGCCAGGCAGAGTAGTCGACGCATTGAGCGTAAAGCCGACACGTCGATGGATGATTGATTTTCCATTGTATTACTGCAAGTACACAGATATCGCTTGATTCATGGCTTTGTCACAAAATAATTGAGTATCTGAACTAGCGCGTAAATCGTGCTATGGCCTTGTATCGATGCTGCTAGAATACCCCAATGAAGCCAAGCGAACTGGTTGTAAATAACTTGCTGATACTATCGTGAGCCTCGTTTCTGAATTGCGTGTCCCTATGAAACAGTAAACTGCTACCAACCAAATAGCATGGCCGTTTGGAACATTCTGATGCCACTTATGAATCAGAGGTATTAGGTGTAACTAGCTTTGTTGATAATATCGAATGTATTATTCTGCCAGACCAATACAAGTTATTGATGAAAGAAGACCCTGTCAAATTTATCATTATTCGCCCCGCAATAGATCTGATTAATTACCGTAATCCGAACACGTATTTTCATTTTGCAAACAGAACTAAACTGATACGATGTGTCTAAATGTGTTGTCACGTGGTGCCAGATACTTTCACCACCATATATGGTAACATCGTGATACATTACAAAACTATGGAAATCGTTTAAGGTTAGTGCTCTACAGTAATGCAATCTGCGGATTACCCTGTTTGTGACTCCTGTATTGTCACTGGGAAACCGGTGTTATGTCAGATGAACTTAAAGAGAACATTTGTATTTAACACGGCTAGTAATACATGCCAACTTGATAGGCTGTATACAAATCGAACGCCAAACGTTTAGGCTCCTTTTCTATCGCAATATGTGCATTAGGTTGCGGTGTGTGAATACTGCATTGAGTTTATGATTACGTGAGACCCAAGCTGCCCTCTTATTGAGTAACAAATCTCAGTCAGTGGCACACCAAGGTAATCTAAATCAAAATGGTACGCAAGTGGAAGGGCGTATGGTGGTCAAAAGGGATAGAAAATAGGGGTATCTTAATATTTCAGATAAAATATATATTATAATTCAGGCAATGTGTGTTTGTAGATGATAGTTGTTTTGATGGGGATTTCAACTAACTAAATTCAACTAAAACTGATCCACATTGAATCATCCATTTGTCAGTAAGCCATGATTTAGGCACCGCGATCAATCTCTTTCATAGTATATGGTCTACTAGAACCTTAAATTAGTTGAGAGTACAACGTCTGTTCTGAGGTACACCCGTTGAAGCATTTATCACCCTAAGGAGATGATAAAATGCAATAGATGACCAGGTGCAAATAATACTGAATAACTATTCTATGTTGCCCCTGCTGTTAGGTACAGTTTGTGCTATAGTAGGTGTTACATCGCATCATATTACAGGGCTACCCACAAGTAATAGGCGAAATTTAATTATATATGCGAGACAATTGCCGTTTACCAATAGAATCAAACAAAGACAAGCAATCAACAGTGGTATCTAGTTTATCGAATTAGCTCCTTGCAGTAGTTTTGTCCACGGTCAGATTGTTTCGAAACCATTTAACACTAATGTCAATTGTAAACTCGACTGAGGGTGATGTTATCATAGTATGTTTTTTGTGTCATATCAGGCGGCAACAGCATGCAGGGCTCCGCATATACAATATATTATTTAATTTATAGCAATGTGTATTGCCTGCTACGTTCATTTGCGCCCCTTTGTCATCCTACACGAAGCATATACAAGGGAAAGTTGGACTTAAGATTAATCTACGTTAAAACGAATAAAAAATATCAGAAATCAAGGCATATAATATGAACAAGACTGCAGATAAAGTAAACGAGCCCCCCACAGTTAGTGACTTTGCGGAATGCGCGCAGGTATGTATTAGCGCCCTTCATTTCTAGGACGTATAGATATACGTATTACGAATCAGTCCCTTAGCAATACTTTTTATATGCTTAGTCAGGGCAGTTGAACAAGTAGACATGTGACCTTACACATTCGCCGCAGGCTGACAGGAATACCAATTCGTTATGCTGGTATCATGTGTTGGTAAACTCTATGAATCAATATTTATTTTGGTGCAAACATGCAAGCTATCTTGTAATTATCTTGGCTAGCGATGACTGAAATAGTTATCCGTTTATGACATTAAGCGTCACGTTTCAAGCACCTGATGTGGGTGTTGTGTTATTGACCATCACGTGGTTTGCTATCACTGAGGAGACAAATAGTATCTTTCTGAACCAAAACAATTGTAATATGTAGCTATCACATTCATATTCTTAGAATCTGTCATTTCAGGCTTTTCCGAGTAAAATACTCAAGTGTTTTAAGATGACTGATACTATCCTCACAATGGCCTTCAATAGACTAATACCTTAACACAGTTAATTCCTGTTATTATCTCTAATTCAATACGCAATAGAACAGGGGCTTATTGATTATCTATTCTGTGACTTACTTGTGGATTATTTTCTTGCAATGCAGCCCATTATTCCACACCAGCGTCTTTGTGTGATGTTTACTCTTCCGTATTAATCAACAGCATACTATCTAAACACGTGAAATGATTTGCCAATAATGGTAAATGAATATGAATGGAGAAACCGTTCAGGGTTTTGGATTAAAAATGTGCGATAGTTATGAATGATTCAATATATTGTATGTATGAGCGTCTGATAACTGAACTGAGTAGGGGCAAACTGTAACTGTCAACGAGAAACTGATTTCAGTGATACAAATTTTGTCTTCGCCACTCAGAAAATAATATAAAGGAGGCAATGGTGCTGTAATCAATAAACCATCCCAGTGCGCCATATAACTAACTCTGTCTCATTAGACCAATCAGTCATTTGTTACTAAGGAACATTGAATATCCACCTCATTAAGGGTTCAAATGTTGACAACAAAGTGCCATTCAGGGGATTATTGATGGCATTATTATCCCACAAAGGAACATAAAAAGCCATCTAGCTGACATTTCTTTATCTATCTGGTGATTAGGAAGGCAAAACTCGGCCTGATTTCCTATAAGATTTACTAGACATCAAACAACCTTCGTGAACAAATTAAGCTGGCTTATTTAAGCAACGGAAGGGGAAATGTCTTATATTGGTCGTTATCCATGTATGATGGTGGTGTTCTAAATATGAAATACCAAAGTCATCATCGATCTGAGGGCTTGCAATAAGCTGGCAAACGCTGGAAAAGCCCTGGGGAACACTGGCCGAGCGACACACTGCGTCCAAGGCCGTTTATGCTATTCAACAGTTTCTTCCGCAATATCTGTTTTTTGCAATTTATTTATAGCAAGATAAGCTAAAATTTGCACGAAATAACGGAATGATGCTGTATTATTTAGTCTTTGTTAAACGCAAAGCTCAATACATTTTTATACATGTGACAAATCACCAGCTAACAAACCTTCGAATGAGCAGTTGAATATGTACTGGCCATTTGAAGTTGTACTTTAATATGCTTATGTTTTTTGTGACTATATTCACGGTTACTAGATAATGGTGGTAACTAGGATTTTGAGAGTCTCTTGTACACTTGAAGGCAACACACGTAACACGAGTATATAGAGTAGCTTATCACATAGATCACTCTAGGTAGCATATTCGCGTGACTGAATGTTACCGCACTTGCGTGCACATCGCAAGCAAGTTGTTAGTCAATTAAGTATACATGGTAACTTATAGCGTCTACTATAAAGACTAACAAATAAGTCCACACTTGTGGATAAATGATAGAATAATATCATTTACCATAAACTCAAACCGAAACCTGACTTACAAGGGCAGCATGTATTACCACTATTAAACATTACAACGCCATGCTGAACAAGTGTAATGGTGGCTGTCTGCATTACAGATAGTGGGTATGGCAAACCTGTTTCTCCTAGGACATTAGGTATCGTCCGATTTGCGCTTACCAGTTCGTCCTCGCTTTCAACTGATTGATATGGGAGTCCACGCCGTTAGGATAATCACCGTACAATATACTTAATAAGCTGTAACCTCTAAACTAGACATTTGGAACGGAGTGAGTGGGATTTGACTCCGTAACAATTGTATTAGCATTATTTTGATAACGCGTCCGTTTGAGCAACATATAGCTTGCAAATAAACACAACTGCATCATGAAAAACCGGAATTAGGATAATATACACCGCTAAGTCTCTCCAACTTTATAAAAAACACGTGGCCGGTGTTAAATGAAGTTTGTCTGGTTAATTGTATTGCATTGGCATGGATCCGTAGCTATTTTGCGGCAATAACGCGTTAACAAGAATGAGGTCATCTGCTGTATGTCAAATGTTACTTACATATGCTGATATTTGTACATTGTATGCTAACCCGTACTCTCACCCCTTACCTAGAGTATGCGTTAGGGTTCCGCCTCTTTACGTGTTTATAGCATCTATTTAGACCACTACTTGCCTATTGCTGCTCAGTTGCTATTCTTATTTGAAAGTGATAAACCATGGTTTGCGTTAAATAACAATGCCATAATTCGTTTAATTGGACGGTAAAGATGGGTTAACTGACCACTTTTCATTCTTAGTGATGTTCGAAATATAATCTAGTAGCGATTAGTTCTAGCAAGAAAACATCGCTCTTAAAATCCATATTTCAATTGCTCATATTTCAGACATACCACCCTATGAACACGAAGCAGAACTATTAAAATATCCTTAGCTAACAGTACAAGTTAACAGTCTCGGGTCTAGAAATAACTTATTTCCTGTCTGCTAGGCCGGCATGCGGGTTTAATTAGGTTAACTGAATTGACTCACGCCATAACATGATGAACTGATTCCTTCAGCTGTGATTATCAGATAATCAGTTTACAGGTCCACTTATACGACCGTATAGGGTATTTTGCCGGACACTTTAACTGCATAACGGCCGGGATATAGCGAGAAAACCAGCCCAAATATGTATTGCTTAAGTAATGCTGCTGACAGAATTTTTTCTTTCTCAGACGTTGTTTTTCCTAGCATATAAAAATCATTAGCACTCAAGGTGGTATATGCAGTAATGGTATTGGTTTCATTCACACCTAAGCCAGTATAATCCACTCAATGTACTGCGTGGACTGTTGTAGTAAATGGATCGGCTGCAATCGAGATATGTCTTTCCTGTATGCTTGATGTTCTCTCTGCACCATTATTAGTCAGCTGTATCAAAATGCACCTTTGTCTTACAGGCTCACAGCAAGTTCACTGGGTATGTTTTGCAGTGAACTAGGGAGGAACTGGGATGGTTCACGAAATATGTGCAACACAGAGCAAATGTTAGGGGTATACATATGACCAGTATCCCCATTACACATATCGCAAAAATCCATTGCGTACTACCTTACGATTGCAAATCTAAGGCAGACCGCTAATATGCTTGTTGAATATGCCCAGCGTCATTCTATTCCAACGAATGCAGTTGCTATGTTATAATTCGCTTATCGTCTCAAACAACTGCGGTGGTCTTGGAGGAGACGGCCATTACAAAACGTAAAGCATAATTGCTAAGCCGTTGTATGAACTTTAGTTGAACTAGTCTGGTTTGTCACCCGTATGGGTAATGTGGGTAGCGCATTAGTGGAACGACTGGACTGTGATTAGCTGGCACTCGCATTATCTGATCGTTTGATAGCAATTTCCTACATATGTACTGATGACGATGATTATGATATGAGCGCTTATTCGAAGAAAGCTGCTGCAAATGCCTTTCTATTACTCATCGTTAACTCTAGACAAAACCGCTAGCTTCTTGTTCTGTCCTATCAAATTCAATGCAGCTGGAGAAAATTCTTATTTGTGATGACAATATATGCTTATACAAGCAATCAAATTTATTAAAGAAATCATGCTGTTCAGGCCCGGGATAGATTGATAAGGATTTGGCTGACTCAAGGAAAAGCTTATTACTTAGTACCGCAAACATTACAGTAAGTACGATAAATGGGCAATGCATTGTCGGTTGGTATGCCATACAACAGGAATATGCTCAACACTTAGATACATCATGTTTAGTTAATGATAAAGCTCCTGAAAAGGCCATGCGTTTTGTTAATACATATACTCGCGATACCGTTAGGTACTATGTAATTAATAATCTCACAACTTCATATCGATACATTACATTTTTAGCTTTTGGTTTTTAATGTTTTACTCATTTTATTAAAAGGCATGGCAGGAAGTCAGCGCAGGTCAATCAGTTAAATGTGATATTTCTTTTCTCTGAGAATGTATTGGTCCACATAGATGTACTGCTCAGTCCTGCGTTAAAATGTCGCAAATAATCACTCAATTATAGCTCGCATTCGCACAAGGGTAAGCATTAAACATTATGTGTGGTTAACAGCAACCCGATGCAGCGCTGCCAGGCAATCATTTACTGGTTAATATTGAATACATGAGTGGATTTATCTTCACGATCGTAGCCCATAATCACTGACGCGTGAGTTGCGTAGATACTCGGAAATTGGAAACCTAATGTGTAGGTCAGCGGGTATAAACGCCAAAGCGGAACAATGTTATCTCTCTGTGCCAGGCTTTCTACATTGCCTTCCAAGGAGTGTGCGAAACGGGGTTATGTGTAGTTGGCGAGTACGTCTAATAGACAGCATCCAAAGATCACAATCATCCTCACGCATTGCCGCGGCGATATCACCAAGTGGTTGAAAACGGAATCACACCAAAGCTGTTCGTTTAATTCGCATGCATGAGGCTGTGATCAAAATAGTGAAAATATCGCACCCAAAGTGTTATCATTCCATCTAATGGTCTCACTTTATAACTCAGCCTCACTGCCTCGTGAATTCAGCAATACGCTAGCGTTTTCTTTTTGCGATGGTCACGTGGTGACATCGTATAAATCACCGATACACTGCATTAATGGAACTGCAACGAATTAATCATGTCTTGTTAACTTAGAGCTATCATGGCTGCCTCATGCTATTATTTACACTCTATGATTAATGAAAAAAATTTGGACAATATGTATAGCCAAGTAGATGAGGGGTTAGCTGCATATTGACGACACAAAACTGTCAATTATCCCCGAGCTGCCCGATCATTACACATCGAATGTGTTATCGTTAAAAGAATGAAAACGTTGTGCGGAGAACGTTGCGGCTTAAACCCTAAGCCTTGCATTGCAATAAATGCCCCATCGTTTTCTTTTCTAAAGCTCACATAATGACATTACCAATACACGGCGCATAATTGGTACAACAATATACCATGTACGGCTATCTCCGTCGCCTCACGATATAATTGATTCGGCGCCCTGTGGTAATTAACGGAAATTCATTAATACGCAGTGTACAATGGCCCTTTAATAGTCAGGCAAAGACGACTGGCCGATATGAGCTGAGACAAAAACCGCTGATTTCTTAGTTTACACAATGACTACAACCCATAGCCGCAGATCTTGATACGGTGTAATTGCCTACGTATTCAACAAGAGATTAAATACACGGCCATATAATGTGCTCAGTTACCGATATGACATTTTGATCTTAGTCTACTTTATCATTGCCTTATCTTATTCAAGTAACGGGCGTGGGAATCTTGAATACACTTAGTGCCACACGAATGATGGAGCATGCTGTCATATTTGAAGGTATGTATATAGTTAGCTTTAATAAATGAAGCATTCATATGAAGCCATTGGTTCCCATCAATGAGCAATTGTATCACCAATTGCTATGTTAATCGCTTACGTTTCTTGCTGTAGCTGAGGTACTGCATTTTAATTGATTGTAATACCATAAAGCAGTGATTTATCACTATGCATTTTGTAGGCCGAAACAGCAATTTGGATCGCATGGTGCCACCAGCAGTCATCCTAAACCAAAATATAAACATTTTGTGCAAAGGTAATACTTCTTGACATACAGCGAGATGCCTAATTGGAAAATAACGCGGAAAGAAATCGGGGTTGCCTGAATATTTGTTGAGAAAAACTTGAGTATGTTCGAACGACTAAACGTTGCTCCCTTGTATTTCGGAATCGCAGCAGTTAAGCTGACATTGTATGAGCCTTCGTAGAGTTCAAGATGTTATAATAATTGTTTACGGTCATATTAATTAAGATGTTTACTTTAGTTTTAATGGATATATAATGGTTCCTATGATCGTATTTTGTCACAAATATTGCATATGTCACAGCGATTTCTGCACTTTGATTGCAAAGTAGTGTATTTTTATTAATCAATTAAAGTGTATTTTGCTGCTACCCATTTTGAAAATGTGGAATTGCGTCATTCAGAACGACTACTATTATTACGACTATGCCTATGATCCAACGGTAATTCAATGAATTAACAAACGTATTGACGTACATCTTGCAGTTATTCCGTCTATATATTTTGAGTTCGTATCACCTCTGTGTAATACATCAGTAATGATTGGATAAATGCATAGAGGTTATGCTCATTTGGATCAATAACTCAATAAGAAGCTTGATGCAATATGGCGCGAATGCGCCTTCTCTGAATCTAAACAATCAATAGAGGGAGAAAGCTTTTTGCTTGGAATTTTATTTGGCGAAATAGAGATTATCCTAAAATAGTGATCCTAGTGATTACCATAAAATAGTGAATGTACATTCATCTCCTGTCGTCTGGAGAGTATTCTGCAAGAACATCTGTATTCACTTGATATCATTTCGAAGTTAACGTTCGTGTATGTTGCTGCACCATGTCATCACTGTCTCCTTCTTAGTGGAAAGTACTCCAGCTTACCTCGAATCCTTTGCTCGAGTTATACGAAAACCGAGCTCGTATATTTAGTAAGAAATGCTTGCAACTCCGTACATAATGTGAACTTGGCGGGGGAAGATGACAGAGAGCATATTTACAATTAAAAAAGAACTACCAGCATAGAGGGTCAGCAAGTCAATTTCCCAGATCCCAACAAACTTTCTGCATGATAGGCCGACATGTCAAATGCACCTGAGTTAACTGAGACTTACTGCCTTATTCATTTAAGGACCAAGTGCAAATGGAGTTCTAGCACGGTGGCATCATTTGAAAGCGAAATGGGATATCAGCTGTTCCTTAACAGACACATACATGCAGTTGAATATAAATCCCTGAATCATCGTATGTGTTATCATAAGAGGGTGGGATGGATGTGTTATGGTGCACTCCCAGTCCGAGCAACCATACGATGTACCCATCTGGAACCATAGATTCTTAATTTATATAATTAGAGTATTTAACTTAAGAAAGTTGATTTAAGATATGTCACACATCTCATTAATATGTATAATTACCTATGAAGACTTGCTGGTACAATATTAACTTTGTGCTTTGTTTTATGTGATGCTGTCGTAAGGTGGAAGAGAGGTTAAAAGTTTGTTATTTATTTTCTCCTCTTTCTTTGCAGAGATGATGGTGGTTGCAAACATGTTGTGGCCGTGTTGTTTGCAGTGGCTGACTTCAATCCCATTATCGCCTGATGAAGAGACATGTCGCACGACCTGTCGTCTTAATTATTTTGATGTCTGGCAATTGCAATTACACAGACTATATACTTGTCACGTCAGTAATACAACTGACGGAAACTGTATTGTCATCTACGGGTGTTTTTTCGTTTTCTTGCAAACATCGGCCTTGCAGTCCACTGCGGCGCAAATAAACCATGGTCGCTTCCGCGTAGTCTATATAGCCAGTAGAATGATATTCCTGAACAATTTCTCCGAAATAACACCAATATCAAACATAAAACGGCGAATATTCACCACAGCTTAAATCTCTACATTCATTTTGGAAAAACATGCCCCTATTTCCGGTGGAAGATCAGTATCGCCGCCTGGCGGCCGCGACGGAAACCCGAAAATGTGAAAGCCCCTTTTACTATTGGGTCGAGGCTTGATCTAGGTTGATGATCACAGAGTCAGTGTACATTTTGGGTAGCGATATCATTACGGATGGGATTTGACTGTGCTGGGTAAGAGCAGATTTTGATTGTAGAATCAAACCAAACGCAGGAATTTACCTAAGGTTTCAAGATCCATGGACTGATTATATGTCATTATGTCAGCGAATGAAATACTTCCCATCTCGGCAATTTCAGCATACGGTTCACCGTCTTCTCAGCGTGCTATTGCCCCCTAGGACAACTTTATCTACACCATGTCTCGGTAACTATGTTCCTTGACATGTCCAGATTACTATGACTAGTAAACTGATGGTTTGGTTATGGCACTGATGTATATCACTTTGTAAACGCTTGCATATGACGATTTATTCTCTTAGATGTTGTTACCGATTTCTGAAATATTGCTCAACTATCTGTCGTTAGAACTATATAATTAGCAGTCTATCAGGTATATTTCAATTATCCAGGAACATATAATGGTCTCAACGTTGTTGCAATGACCGCGTTTTCTTCAAATCGTTAAAGCATGTGCAGTTGATAAACGCATCATAATAAAAAGTGCTTGCAACCAGTTAAAGCAAATCATTTATTGATATAAGTGTTTTACACTTACCAATATGGTAATACGATCGCCATTGGTACGTTTACCTGTAACACTAATGTGATAGATGTTATGAATAATAAAACAATTCGCGGTATGATTTATATGTTCATTGCAACTCCATCACGTGTTAGTGTCATTATGGATATGTGACGAAAAAATGTGATACACAATTTGTATCATCGCCCGAGATGAACTGAGTGCAAGGCATATCTTACAAGGAGGAGAATTGAACATTATGTATGACTTATCATACATATGTATGCACAGATGTTGGTCACCAAGGTAGAACAGATCGTTAACAGCGTTCATGTCTACTAGAATAACGGTCAGTCCCAAGCTTTGAATAACTGATGGATTCAAGAATTTGTCTACAGTTTGCGAAGTCAGTTGATACACCAGAAATATAGAGACATTGATAGACGTCCCAAGTATGCTCGGTTGTATCTCCTTTGACCTATATTTAGCTGCCCTATTTAGGTTGATGACCGAGGTGTATGGGAATGATAAATGGCCGTTTTCATAGGAACACTAAGGACGAATATTTTGACGGACGGTTGTTTTGTTTCCGGGGCATGCTGATAGCTTCTCGAGGAAAATAGCAAATATGAAGATACCGAGCTGACTCGTGTGTCCAGGATTTTACCGTCATTTCAAATTGCTTGCCCTAATTGATATTTATGATCCAAACCAAGAACGGAAGCACACCAAATTATTTATATAGATAAAACCTGATCATGCTAATGCATCCATGCGTCTGGTCGATTATGATTGACGAAGCAACCAGTCATCAACATAACCACACCTTTTTCATGTCCTGTGAGCAAACCAAATAGGGATGGGTTGCAATTCTATGCAATTAGGTCGTATTTATTGCTTCTGGAATGACCTCTAAATCGTCTTATAGCTTTCTGCCATATTGTATTCTACGCTCTGTTATATGGATTAGATTGATGGTATTTTAACTAATTAATTACATAATCGAGAATAAATATTGTCTATGAAGAAGTACAATGCGTTGTTGACATGAGAAAGATGACCAGAAAGCATAGGGTGCACCGTTGCTAAGTATTCATGTTCAGCTAGTGCAGTATGTCTTTAAAAGCAATGCAAAATATTTTCAGTTGAACAGTACCCAGCTGCCTAACAAAGTCAAGCATCGCGAGTATAGTTACGTTTGTATTCTAATTAATATGTCTAGCGTCAGTTAATCCTAGTTTCTATTTTCTACCTTAAAAATTATTATCCAAAACACTAATCGGGGGCTACATGATCCACACAGGATATGTTATAAAGGTCTATGCGCCCATAGTTGTCAGCACTTACCAATGGTCTTTAATAACATGTACAAATAAATGTTACCCATTGCACAAATATATATTGTATCACCCATAAGTGTCCGAAAAGCCTACCAAGTTGACCACCATGGTATGATTTTGGTATTTCATCTCTGTGGTGTTCGTTTTCGATCCGATGTGGATTCAGTAGTCAATGAGCACATATTACATCTCATTATAACTGTCTAGGTGGATCCCACATCAAACCCTTTCATTTGATTTGATTAATGGTCGAGTATACCAGAGTGAGCGACACAGGTAAAGGGGGATATTGGTTTAGTGATCACTCATGCTGCATGTCTGAAAACGATAATAGCGATTCTATATCAATGAAAATAATCAAGCAAATGTCATTCTCACCGAATCGTATAAAAGACATTATTGTCAGCATTGTTTATATAACAGAATATAATTGATGTGACTCACTTTGAATGTCGGGTGATTAATATGTAACTTACCCTACTACTAAAATATGGACTGGTCTTGGTGTTTGTTTATTCAGCATGGACGGGAATTCTTAAATAATTGTCCTCTTAGTCAATTTGATGTGCTTTTTTTGCCTTTCTTGACTTAACTCGTACTTTTCTCAGTCAGGTCATACGCCTTTGAAACATCAGTTTAAAAAAGTGGACAACTGCTCTCCCATGGGTCTGATCGAAATGATAAAGAATTATGGGCGCTGCCGAACCACGCCCATCAAATTTGAGATCGTACTTTTTGGGGCCTGCACTGCCATTGAGACTGTCAACACCATTCGAGCAAGACACATTGTTTTCATGCACATTAGCTGCATGTGTATGCCGTTGATTCCATGTGCAGCTACTGTAAACACGGATTAAGCAAACAAAGACATACGGACTTTTAGGAAGCCCGTGATTATTGTTTTCTGTCTATGTATTATATTTCAAGATCGCATTGTCTTTATGTCTTGCATTCGTCGTTACGTTTTTGTGAATCATACGTATTAAACGTACATGCAGCACATGAAAATCAATCATGTCGCACAATACGCTGAATACATTATTGAATATTTAAGCAAACATTTTGCTAAACACAAAATCAGCATTTTGGCCCACTGTGTGCATTTGTAATCGAATTCATGGGATAAATGCCATCATTGCAGATTTTACTAATTTGGGTATGTGTTTTAAAATGAAGGCATCTATGCAATTTCAAGTAAATACAAAATAACAATCGATGCTTATGCTTGAATATATTTATATTTTTACGTATTTTCACTTAATATTAGAGGGCAGGATTAATTCAATATTGGAAATAATATAACAATAGCTAATTAATTGAACAAAGTAATATAGCAGTTAATGATGACTGCCAAAATCCTATTGGTTGACTAAATGTTTTATATCCCTGGACCTATAGCAACGTCGGTGGTGACTGTCAACTATTAGATGTGTCCAATAGTAAAACGTGCAAATAATCGGTAGCGCTTTTACAAGCAACATTGTAATTATCTAAGTCCCAATACTACTTTCCCTCACATCCATTAAATGGAGTCGTATCTCGGATGTTCCTTTTTGAACAAGAGAAAAACTTTATAAATTCCCTTTGATATTTCCGGCTGTATTTCTGAGGGGAGTTAAGTTAGATGCTATATCACGCAAACTCAATTCAGTCACTAAAGAGTGAATCTTAAGTGGTTTAGCACAACATTGTTGTGAGAATTTCATTGATTGCACCTAAAAAAATACATATATTTGTTTTTTCCTGTTTAATTCTCACCTCACTAATAATTGAAAATTTGCTCATAATTTTTTCTTACACACAGACCAGCACACTTCTAATCTCTCGCGCAAACACAATGCAGGGGTTATATGAAATGTAAGCCATAACTATAGTCAGAGCCGTGGATATCAGGTTTTAGACCGCTTGTGTCTGCAACGTATTTTTATATTCCTACTGTTCCCTGAGGAGCGATCAGTTAGTGGCTGCCTGCCAGTGCATACAAAAGATCCTCTTTAAAGTTTTAAAAAAACATTGCAGTCCTAATTCAAGGCAATACGGCTGTATCAATGCTAATTGCGATGTTCGCCCAGGGGTCCGGCACAATAACAGCCAAGCCAGCCCTTGCCATGCGTCATAATCATGCCGTACAATGGGTAAGTAGGTGTCTTCAAGTCCGAATTATCTAGCATAGTCAGGACAAAGCGTTTACAATATATCAGTGTCTGGTTGGATCTCTATACAGCATAATAGAGCCGATGATATTATTAACTACTCAAGATTTAAGTTCTGTATTTACGCTTACGACTTTCTTGCTAGATATAGCGATGCGCACACCAATGTAAGTGATGCGCGTGGCTCTACCTCATGGCTGGGCAGCTACATTTCTAGTCACGTCGTGCATAATAATATAGCTAATCTTCCTTGCTCAGACCACTTACCCTTAGACACTGTCTTTAGAGTAGAATCCCTACCAGGTACTGACGACAGCGTACCGACGAAATCACTGCCCCACCAATATAATCGGCCCAAAGCAAGCAAGGGTACTTTACTTGGCTACACTCGACGCAGCAAACATTGGTCAAGCCTGATTGAATTACCCGCACATGCGCTGACTTGTTATAATAGTAACTTCTCAAATAATACGGATTCATGCGGTTTACGGAATATGTATGGCGATATAACGCGTTTCATGTTTGCGTCTCTAAATGTATCCCTCCCCAGCAAATGTTCCCTTGCGAGTCAGTATATTGTCCAAGGCTGTAACGACCTAATTAAAGAAGCCCATTCTGAGGCGCGTCATTCTAGTGACCATGGCGGGACGGTGGAAAACTAGGTAAGATTTGCACGAATTAACCCAAACAACCCGTTTAAGGTTCAAATGTGCATTGCATCAATGTCCGCCGAAGGAAGAAGCCCTCAGAAGATGAATTAGTCATCAGACGATTCGATGTAAAACAAAATATTTATATAGAACTGCGATTACATATCTGACTATATCATCACTAACATTTGAGCTTTATGACACAAATAAATAAGTTACAGCCAAAGCGGCAGCACCCATGATACCACTTTGAACCAGCGCTAAATTTACATCAGAGCGGCGCTGGTTTCTCTTAGCTCGCATAGCCTGGTAGGATTTCATAAACGTCCGACTATTTGAGAATATCTGCTCGTTCATATACATAATATTTGTGATATGTTGCTAAAATGGACAGATTCAAAACCATCTAAGTTTAGTAACTTTAATGACCACTCTGGCACCCCTTACCCGCAGTTTATTTTTAGCATGGCATTTTGCTGTTGTGACCAATCCTGTGATGCACTGCATGGTATGAATTACTTCAGATAATCGGTTTGATTAGAAAGCTTCCTGGCAAGTGAATGCAGACTTTATCTCAGAATACGCATAACTATTTCCTTGGTAAGGCTGTGCAATTAATTTGTGTTTAAAGCAACAAGTCCCACTTACAATACGATATCCCGGGGTTTAAATCAGTAATAACATGGGGCTAACGTTATTCGTTAAATTTGCACTTGATGTTTTTTCTTCTAAATAATATCTATGCTTCTTGATACCCAGTGGTTATTAGAACTGAGTTGATGATGTATGAACGTGATCTCATTGGTTTCGAAGTTAGAATGTGCATGAATGTGTTTAACTGCTGTGGTACACTGATTGATTATAGAAAGCAACTCATGCTATTGCCCGAAAGAGGTTGCTTGGAATTGCTGAAGCATTGTGGTTGTGTTGTTTGCCAGAAATATCCCTTTTAAGTATCGTAGATTAAATGAATGACGATTCACTTTATTATACGGTCGTCATTAATGATAACTTACCAGACGCGGCATGTCGATGAATTTACTTATGTATGCATATCCGAGGTGGATGGTGGCAATGAAATCATTTTCTGAAATGAGGTCAAAATATGTGTTTTCCTCTTCAGATAATGTGATAAGCGAATATTTGTCCCGGCGGACGGTTAAGCATTTTGATATTATGTTATGTAACTGCGCATGGTATTAAATTTTGTACACCATAGCACTATAATTGAATCGTCTGTGCTATCTTAAATGTCTTTAAATGCTGGTCATGTATGACAATATCTGTTCCATCGTGAATTCAATCCATCGTTTTGGGTTATGGCTTGGTAAGGAGAGTTGAACATTATAATGCTCTTTGTTTGTTGTGGTGCTTATTATGATACAATCCGTTTCTCGAATATGCTTTAAAAATTGGCAAATTAACGGCTGTGGTTGTGTTTGCGCATTCGAAATAAGCATTCAGGGTACGGAATCGTAAATTCAATTTAAGTAATCGGCTTTGTAATCATTTACACAGAGATTGGTAAGTTGGTGTGACTGATGCAAACTGGCAAATTTCAAAGACTGCATATCAATTTAGATGATATCTATGATTGCAATTATTTCGGATTACTGGTATCATTTGTATAAAATGACCGCGTCGAGTTAATCCATCGTATTGAATTATTTGCTCATATATCTGTATTCCTTTTCATCTACATTGTCTCCAATTCTTCTATTGAGTTTGTTCTGTCAGATCGGTATTACACAAGCACAACCCATCTGCAAAACAATTCTTCAATGACTGCCACCAATACGTTGTGCCGATTGTTCCAGATTGCATATTGCCAATAATTTACTGATTTCTTCCTATAGCGAATGCAAAATTAAAGGCAGTATGTTAAGAGCATAGGGGTGATTTGTGCTTGATTTCATTAGCAGGGATAAGCCATTCATGTTTTACCAGATATTTATTGCTTTCGGAATTATTACCATATTTACACTGAGTTATCCGTCAAATTAAAACAGCGTTTTAGGGTTTGTTTATTTTTATAAACCTACGCGCGCGAAATAATTTTCGCCGAAAATCGTCACAACAAATAATGTAGAACTGATTTGGACAGCATTCGCTTCACGTGAAATATAAATAGTCATCTGTAGTTATCTGGCATTTATGCGTTTATTTCTTCTGGAGTTTATTTGTTGAAGTGCCTAAATAGTATGCAGTGTCAGTTCATTTCTCAAAAAAGCTTACCGAGACTTCTGGCACTTGGTTATAAGAGCTTTAAATGGTGAACATCATATGTCGAGGTCTGCTTCTGGCTCGATATTATGCAGAAATGTATCTTATTCTAACATTCGTATATTCCACTGTTTGCAATATCCTTCCACATAACATGTGCAATGACATTCCCATGAATGTTTTGAAGCATAGTGCCTGTCAATGCATTTGGTATATGCAACAGAATTATCCAATTCTTCTGCATTTTAAGAGAGCGACTTATTTCCTCTATTGATGCCAAATGAAAAACATTGCTAGATTTAACGCGTTCGTTCAAACGATATTCCACTTTGAGCTCAGTACTCGCGATGAAGAAAGCAGGATTGATGGCAATTTATTGATCGTCTCTGGTTATATAAGCACCCTAAAAATACTAGGATTTGAACATGAACGCGGTTTCTTGGTGCATAAAAGCGCCGATAACACCGTGACTGCAAGGAAATCATACAACCGCTTTCAAACCAATCAGTTATTCGGGTGTAACACATACCAATCTCGCTTAATGGAAGTGAGAATGGTCTCATTTTACACCAGAACGTGGGATGTGTAAGAATATTGACAAGAATATATCAGAACATCGGTATTGATTCTTGGCATCAATCATCATTTCATTAAAGATTATCACATCACATGCCACTACATGCAACAAGTACATATATTTGTATCAGCAAATGTAACTTGATAATTTCTGGTTTGTATATAAATATATGATAATGCATCTTATATTTTGGCCATACATCCAGTAAGACATGAGGTGAGTAATAATATCTTAGACAGTATCTACATTCAAATCGTGCAGTGTATGGCATGAAATCAATAACAGGTGGTGTTGCATCATTGCACCACGCTCGAAGCATGTGAGCAATTCAAAGGATATTAACCATTCACCAATGCATGTGTCACCTTAATAGTGACGTATGTGAAGCTCCATTACTTACGTTATTATCCGAGGATTTAGGTATGGTATATTAAAGTCGGTATATAACAAACTCTTCTTCACTGAATATGCGATCAACGTCAACAACCAGCGTCAATAATGGTCCAGCAATAACGAATTTGTAACGAAGAGCAGTCTTTCAAAGTTATCCGATTCTTAATATAGCATGAACATCGTTTTGCTGTTCAATATTTTTTACATCTGCAAAATATTATTCTCCCCGGATTCTTCCCCTTTGACATCGTCCGTTCGTTAGTCAACTGGCATATTTATGGGATATCGTATCGTTTATCTCGAGGTATATTCAAAGGATTGCTTGAATTCATCCAAGGAACCATCAGAAACAGGATTCTAGGCAGCTCAAATATCCGTAAACCGCTATATAACAATTGACCCTGAAACGTCCTCCTCGTGGCGGCTTAAGTAAGTGAAAAGATGAATGTGCAATATCATATTATGTATATTGCTTGCAAATGATTTATGCTATACACTTCGTATGTATAACGTTTATCCCCGTCATTGATGTCAGCGTACCTTTACAAGCTATTGTCAATTCTCATATCATGCATTGTGTGTTACAGCATTTTACAACAACACTGAGGCGACTTAAGTGGTGGCTGAACTAAGGACATGCTCCGAAAATGACCATGTTTCCATTGGTTGCCTGGGAGTAGACAAATTATCATATATTACATGCTCAGCCCTTGGTCTTTCCTGAATGGCAAATGCATTAAGCAAAATGGTACGTTCCTGGCGTATATCATGTTAGGCTTCAGAAGATACGTGCCAGCGGAAACCATGCAAAGCTGTTGTCTGTGAGATATTCCGCGTGAAAATAATGTGACTGACGATATTTGCCATGAAACGCTTGACATAATCATAATGGCACCGCAAACATACTCGGTTAGTACAATCAACGTGTGTATCGTGTCCTTATTTCACAACATGGAGGGAAACCGTCTACAAACACACGGATATACTTTGGTTAAAATAGCTAATCATTAAATAGTTTCACTGACGCTTTGTCGTGATAATTATGTTTGTGACGCGATCTAAACCGGATATGCTACATAGTTGATCAGTCATTCAAATGAAGTTATCAATGCAGAGCTGTAGGGTTCTCGGGCTGATCAGACGACAGTTTCCTCGCGGCTCAAAAAGAGTTTTTCACATTATTTCTACCTAGCATATGCTCTTCAGTCGGCGTCACCATACCTTCAGCGATGTATATAAATATTAGAAAAGGTTCAAAGGCGGGCTTCTGAGCTCGTAGCCGATATATCTGATTTAGGCTATGCACTACGATCACTCTTGTTAGGACTGATATCTCTTGAAACAAGACGTCCCCGTGGGAATCTCATAGATGTATACACAATGTTCAATGGATTAAATAATATTTACATGAATTTGTCTTTTCAGCGTCGCAGTCCAGATAATACACGACTATGTGTACGCCCTAAGTGAAACCTTTGTTTCATACTATGTAGAAATTGTGTATGTCTTGTAAATCATTGACAACGATTTCGATATATGGATAATTACAGAAAGTAGGTGCAAGCTAAATCATTATGCGCGGTGCAATGCTCTGATAAACCGGTATAATATGCGATAAGATCCCGTTGTGAGATTAGGTCCCCTAGGGGGCCAAATCGTGAATATTTGACTCCTAATGAGCAAATGCCCTCGGCTGATTTAACCAATGACGCCGCAAAAATCGTCATCGCGGCCGTCAGAAGTAAAAACGCCAACTTCTATACACCATTTGTGATCATTAGGAAGGAACTTCATCAAGATATGTGTAAATATGAAAAGGGTTTCGGTTTCCCTTTGATACCAGGCGGAGCATAATGCTTTTTGAATATAATACGAACTTAAATGGTTTTGCTGAATACTCGGAATGCAGATTGCAGAATAGATCATTTGACAGCAGCATTGATGGCGATTTATTGGTCACCAACGGTAACATTTACACCCTAAAAAATTCCAGAATCTTAACATCTCTCCGGCTCTTGTTGCATAAAACGATGATAACTCAATGACTGAATGGAAACCTGGGGTGGAGTATTGTCTAATCTCGCTTAATGGAAGTGGGTACGATCACGAGTAAAAATATTTGCAACGACTCCCCGAGGATCCATAAGAATTCAGCATCTAGATGGCCGAGTCATCAATTAAGATCAATGGATCACAAACCCCAATGAATGGTAGGCGTGTCAAATTATATTGCACTACTAAAATCATAGTATCGTTTCTGTGAATGGTTCTAAAACATTGATTTCTCTTGCTGTCAACTGGAAACTGCAATAATCAAATATCACAATGATGTAACTCTCTACGTTTTGTTAGCCATCATTTATTAAAAACGAATCTGGAACAATGAAGAATATCATATTTTGTTAATGCTCCGGCTACCATAAGTTATTATTGTACTGAAAACATCCCGATACATCGATACCATCGATATAAAAGACCGCAAAAGAACATCACAGCGTAACGGGCAATAGCGGATTACACAACAAGGATGGCTTAGCAAACATGACCTCATTTGAAAGCAAGCATCCTATTAGACTTATATACGGATAGGCATCGATATATGGAAAGCTTTATGGTCAAACTAGGCACACTCAATATCATTCGGTGACGTGTTTTATATCCATCACTCCTGAGATTAGATGATTAAACACTTACATAATTCGGTGTCAGGCAGGTGTGTGTGCATGGGTGAGAGTGAGGGTGAGAGTGGTGTGTGACCTTATTATTGGAATTATTTGAGGATTTACTATCTATTGCGGTTTCGACTACAGCTGCCTTAAATCATTAATTGTTTAATAAGTAAAGATAGCTGGACAGTCCCTTCCTCCTTTGTTCTGCTTGGTCATATGCTACTCTACTAAATACTACAACGCTATGATCTGTAACCCATGTCCATGTTTCTGCAGCTCTCTTTCAGACAGTGGTTAAGACCAAAGTCTTTCCGCATAGAAAAATAACCGGTTCACGATAGGATAACATTTATACATTGCACGTGATGCATCTGCATGTAACAGGGTTGTACGAGGACAGACACTCTACGTCGAGCATTTACGTAATTTTGCCATTGGAGAAGCACTTAATTCAGTTGTGATATGATTAGCAGAAAGGATGCAAAATTGCTCAATATATCTGTTTTAAACATACGTGGGAGATATAAAACTTTAAAGTATTGTGCAGCCATAGATAGACAATCAATCACCCGGAATAGTCGTACTTACGAAGCAATTGTCTTTTATAACAATTAAGGCAAATTGTTCCTATGATGTGACTGCTATCCCTATATAAGCACACTGAGATTCATTAAAGACTGCGGATGGATTCATAGGTTGCTTTTCATAGAGATATAATGGCCAGTATTAGAAAGTAAAAAGCTTTGAGAGCCCTGAAGTACCGATAAATCACTGAATGACCGCCTCAAAGAATTTCAATTTGCAGATATGAATTATAGCGGGGGTAAACTGACTTTATTGCTCAAATATTTCTTAGGTTTTTATCGTGTGTGAAGTGGATTCAAACAGTTGAGGAAGGACCGCGCCGGGTTAATAAACGATATATGACTGCAGTGCTCCGTAATTTCCCCACGTGCGCATTTCGTCAATAAAGAGAGCAGTATGTTTTGCACCGTCTGGGAATGACATGTTTTACTGCGCTCGCAGATTTCACCGAATGCGACATACCGTATCCTTATATAAGCTTCTGAACTACAAACTAGTTGACGGCTATCATTAAATGATTACTTGAATGTATTCCTAATTCACTTAAGTCATTCAAAAATAAGAAATACCATCTTTCCAAACTATTAAACAACGAGTCCGTTTTCATATCCATCAACAATGTGACAATGATGAATATCAATAGCAAAGCTATATCCCATAACAACACCATATGGTCACAACAACAAAGATTTAGCATTGCTAGACCGCCCGATCATTTATTATACGTCCGTCATAGTTGCAGTGGCGATACTAATAAATGCATGCAACATCACAAATTTAAAACATTTAAAGGAACAATAATTGAGCTTTATCGCTGATCACTAATCTATTCCCAAATTGATTCGCATCTTTTAGGGTACTTTTGGCATGGCGTTAACGGAATGTGCATTTCTTCGGTAGAAATGACAAAAAAAGGTATCTGCATATTTTGTCCCTTAACAGCGTCGAAAACCGCGCAAACCTCCCATATACCTTCCCCGTTTTGCAGAGGAATCGACTGTTTATTGGCTAAGGCGAGAAACGTGATTGTTCTACCAAGATCACGATGACCTAATTCAAGCTAATACCAGATAACCATGAGTGATTATGTGTTCGTAATGACAATCATTAAGCGCTCTGTGATAAGGCAAATGGCCCAATAATCTAATTGTCCCCAGCTGCCGCCGGATGTGGTTTTCCTGGTCCACCTGAACGAAATGACCACGACAGCTAAAGCCGCGCAACAGAATTTTGATAGAAAGTATGAATCTGCTTCGAATAACTGATTTACATGTAAAACTATGTGTGACAGTATCACAAGCTCCTACACTATGCTACATAGCTTTCTTCTGAATGATAGTGCTTTTAATAAAGATACCCGATCTATACTATATGATCTCGGTTACTGAACAGCTGTCCGTCATTAACCCCTACTCGTACAGTTCCGGGTTTCAGCATCTTTGAAATACAACCGTTTCCCACTCGATATTCTGTTCACATTCACGTACTTTTTGCTTCATGCAAGGAATAATGCAGTGCGTGTATGTATTAGCTCAAATTAGCATTCCCACTGAATCTCAATCCGAAGGGGAGACAAAATAAAGTATAGCTATATATTAGTCTAATGTATCTTAACACTGTAACGATCCTTAAATTCGTTATAGAACATAGGACGAACCTCGTTACGATATGTAACAACATGGGGACTTTTAAAGCGGCGAATATTTTACTATGCCTCCGATATGTTCTTCTCACCTCATTCAGTCATCTAATTGCCCTGAGGTTAAGCTCATTGGTCGTCGGCGCTGTCAGAGATCACTGGCTTGCTAGCTGTAAACGCATCGTTGTGTTGGAACTTTAACGATTTAAATGTTTTCAATAACCATGAGTGATGTAGGAAATAAAAAACCTCCAGGGGTATAAGTCAAAATTTATGCTAGTGGCTAGAATGTTTGCATTGAGGGATTAAGGTTACCATTTCTGAACATTGAATCTCATTGGAAAAATGCTATGTAGAGGCATTCTTCTTCCACCACTATTGAAACCAAGCAATTGTGTTTACCACCGCATGTTATACACCTTGCCACCTTGCCACCATCCTCTCTGAGCCCTCCCCCCCCCCCTCCCTCAAATCAACAACGCATCGTCATGGTGAGTGAAGACTGCCTTTATCTTTTGTGGTTGGCTCGAGGGAACGGTGCACCTGTATAAACAAACTCATGCGTCCTCTTCTAACTGTGACTACAGCAGAGGATATGTGACTGTTGCTCTGGTTTTCCAAACACGAAGCTGTATCTGACCCGTTCTGATAAGGCAGTCCATCAACGGAACTGGTTTCACCTTCTATAGGGTACAAAACATGACAGTTAATAATTCTGTCCCATTTGATGTCGGTTCAGGAAAGTGTTTATGATTAGCGTTATGTCAATTTCGCTGTAACGACAGTGTGCATAGGATGAGAGATGAGCGTGTAAGTGCGACAATGTTCTATAGTCACACCAAAATAAAATCGAAGAGTTTCTTTGCTTTGAAGTGGTCAGGAAATATATTTTGCATAATAGACCTGAATCCATGACGTCCAAAGAGTGCTTGAGAAAAATGTAAGGGGGGTTGAAGCTTTCCTCATCAATCACCTATGCAGCAACTACTTGGTGCAGAAAGCAAAGGCATAAACTATATTTATTTTCGCTTTTAGTTTTGAGTCATGCCATAGTTAACGATTTCTACCACCCGGAAGCCTCTTAACGGCATTATAACACACCATTTGGCTCCCATAGTACATCATGATGTTGCATACTAAATTTGTCCGCATAATCTACAACAAACAGCAAACTATGGTTTGCAATTACAAAACATGCAACACATCTGACGAATACATTTCTATAGGCAATTATGGACAATAATATATTTGCGCGTATAAAGCAAGCGTTGTCGTTGGTATGAAGAATGCCTTGCGCAATCTCCGATTAAGACACCAACCATAACATCATATAACTGGATTGCAATTTTGCGTAATATGAGTTTGCCACTAGCTCAATGCATTTTTTAGTCAGTTGGGCATTTCAAAGTAGAATTGAATCAAACCGACGATGATCAGTAAAGCTAGAACAAATCGCCCTTACACAGAAACCTGCTGGCATCTAAGCTTAAGAATACAGAGTGACATATGCATAAGTCAATCAGAAATTTTGGATTACAATAGAACTGGTGGCGATTGCGCATTCTACATGCAAGCTGTCACAGAACAACCAAAAGACGCTCGCCCAAAAAATTGGAAGTCATCCATATTCATGGAATTCCGAAGCCACTTGCAGTTTAAGATCGTAGAAATACTAACATCGTAGAAACACAGAGATTTTAGGAACACAAAGATCGTAGACACACATAGATCATAGAAGCACAAAAATCGCAGAAATACGAAACTGAAGGTATAGGCCGGGAGTTACAGATTCACAGAAGAGGAAAAATGGTACAATACGAAGAAAGGCACTGAATAGTTTACATATTATAACCGGCTGTAGTGTATATATGGTTCATAAAGCACTGGGAAGGCGCTTGTAAGGGATTGGACTATTATAAATGAGGTAGAGTTGTCCATTACGAAGGGATGGTTGATGTAAATGGTGCTAAAGAGACAATTTCTGGATATAGTCAAGATGCATAAGGGAATCTTAACGTGCATTATTAATGCACATGATTCATTTCACGACTAAATATTCACCAAATCTGTGATGAAATCTACCGGTAGTAGACAAAACATGGCAACCACAACTGCTGATGAAGCAAACGCCGTTGTAAAACATGTGTGAGAAGAAGTTACCACGAGTTTATGCTTATATATGACCCTTGAAATGCCAGCTTACTACGATCTGTCGATTATTATAGTAATGAATGAACATAAATATGACAGAGAGAACACCGGGGGAGTTGTCAAAACTGCAGCCCATCTGTTTATTGCGTCATCATGGATTTAAGCCTCGTCGAAGTGATTCATGTTGTCGAGAAGCAGTTTCACAATTTATATACCTGAGCTGTTGTGCAAATGTAAGAGTTTTTGCCAAGATGAATCAAATATCAATATCAGCGAGTATATTGCATGGCGTGGTATTAAATTTCCACGCAATGATGTTAATCGGACCCTATGTGTATGCACAATATCCATGTCTGATTTTCAGATATAATTATATGTGTATACTAGTTGTTAGTATTTATAAATCGATGGGCATAACCAAGGCTGACAAAGTTGTTTATATCACATAATTAAACTGGTCAGTCATTCTACATTGAGCGGCTAACTCCAAGTATTTGCTATACTTGAGTATATATATGCACTTAGGCCTCACAATGATATCTGCCTTACATATTTGGTGAATGGCTTATTTTCGTACAGTCACTTATTCACTGTCTAATTTATCGATCACATGATGTGCTCCACAAAGTTTCAGTTCATCACAGGGGATCTTGAGCGGCTGGAGGCTGCTTTTGTATCAGCATCAGTGGCCTATTCACAATATGATGCGACTCATATGAACTAGTAATAAAAATCAACAAATGTGTAGTCACATTGGAAGTCTAATTTCCCAACGCTATACATTTCTACCAATATACGTAGATTTCCGGTTTTGTGCGTAATCATGTTGCCTTTTATTAAAACCACCAGCTAGTGATGGTCTCCCACAATGCCCGAGCATTGATATCTGGTGCATAAGATTACCCAACAACATGATACGCATACGAATTATTACTGTCGTATTTGCGCTGCTCATGTTCGTACGAATATTTAATCATTTTGCAAGAAAATCAATATAAGTATCATTTTGCATCTTTTAGATTGACAACAACTTTAAGTAGGCGTATTGTCTTCCTTGCTGTTAATACAATGCTATAATACGATTCATTGATGAGAGGTGATTGAAAACTGAGGTATTGTATTATCTGCCTACTTAACTGAGTGCAAATAAAACTAAATAACTTAGCAACAATCTTAAACGTATCAACCGTAAGTGTCAAGAACCAATGCTTTGTTGCCACTGCAGTTAGGTACAGTTTATGCTCGAGTAGGTCTTACATGGCATCATGTAACAGCGCTTATCCACTAGTAATAGGCGCAATTTAATTACATATGTGAGACAATTGCCGTTCACTGATGACATCAAACAAAGACTAACAATGAACAGTGGTATCTAGTCAATGGAAATAGCTCCTTGCAGTAGTTTTGTCTAGGGTAAGAAGGTTTAGAAAACATTTTGCATTTAAGTCAATTGTAATCTCGACTGAAGGCGATTTTATCATAGTATGGTTTTAGGTCATGTAAGGTGGCGGAGTAATTGGCGAAAGCATGCAGGGCTCCGCATATATTATCGAATGTATAGCACTGCGCCTTACCTGCCACGTTCATTCTCGCACCCTTGTCATCCTACATGAAACATATACAAGGGACAGCTGGAATATGGGATAGAAATATCAGAAAAAGAGCCATTTGATATTAACAAGACTGCAGATGAAGAAATCGAGCCCCCTACAGTCATATTGACCCATGTGTATCATATTCATACCAGCACTGTTCTTATAGACACATATGATAGATGTGACGAGAGCTTGCTATCAATTAAGGAATAAGTCTACTTAATTTCCAACCCAATTGCACACCAGGCTCATGAGTATCCTAGAATATTCTGCAATTATTGCGTTTTGGTTCTCGTCATGAATACGAATGGGCGAATAACTTACCACCTTGTGCTTTGCAAGCTTCTATCTTCTTTAAACCTCAAAGACCCCTTCCGGCTCAATTCGTGTGTAAATTCAGTTTGGACAAGAGATAAATCATGCATATACAATGCATGTAAATGTATCAGCTCCAATTCCTTCTCACGATGATTGAATGATTGATGTGTGTGCTCGGCTAATCTGTTGTAGGTTAAGTAAGGGAACCAAACATATGTTTAGATTTCTTGTTTTACTCTCTTGACGTCAGTTGAACGAATACTAAACAACTATGCAATGCAT
Source organism: Urechis unicinctus (assembly GCA_034190875.2). Classification (NCBI taxonomy): domain Eukaryota; kingdom Metazoa; phylum Annelida; class Polychaeta; order Xenopneusta; family Urechidae; genus Urechis; species Urechis unicinctus. Next base: position 17,104,183 of record CM067352.1, on the reverse strand, counting down.
ATATACATTACTATAAGCCCTCTGGTGTCATCGCTCACTATGGACGGCCAAAAGTGACAGCATTAGCATTAATGAAGGTATCATAGCGATATAATCATTCTGACAAACCCTCATATTGTGCAACCACACAAAGTGGTCCCCTTTACTTAAGACCTGAATTCTGACGGCATAACTGCGTTTGTAGCTGCACATGTTGGGCTTAAGGCTGGGGACAATATTGTTTCATCTACTATTCACAATGTGCCAAACTTTTTTTATTTGTACTATTCCCGGGACCACAGCGATGCATAGACTGGGAGCAAGTTTGCAGATTTAATAATCAGCTTGTTTGGATTTCTATTTAAGTCAGTATTGAACCACACGTGGTTCAATCCTTTGTGAATAGGAGCTTATAGTAACTGTCCATGTAAACCGACTTCAATGATGCAAATGCATTCTTCACCATTCGAAAATAGATGTCTTAATAATTCCACACGCATTGGTGGTGTTAAGCTTCAAGTTCACCGTAAACCAATTTATTAGGTCATAAAGCACTACAACAATTTCTGTGAAAACTTTTGTATCGTCCTAATATGAACCAATAATCAATAAATCTATAAAATATGTAATTGCGCTGTCATCACCCAATAAACCACCCTAGTGCGCTCTATAACTGACTCTGTCTCATTGGACCAATCAGTCATTTGTTACTAAGGAAGACTGCATATCCACTTAATTGGGGGTTCAAATGTTGACAACAAAGTGCCATTCCAGGAATTATTCATGGCATTATTATCCCCCAGAAGACCATATAAAGCAATCTAGCTGACATTTCTTTTATCTGTCTGGTTATTACGAATGCAGAACTCGGCCTGGTTTCTCAAAAGATTTACTCAATATCAAATTATCTTTGTGAAAAAATTAAGCTGGCAACGGAATGATAAATGTCTTATATTGACCGTTATCCATGTATGATGGCGGCGTTCTAAACATGCAATACCAAAGTCAACATCAATCTGAGGACCTGAAATAAGCTGGCATACGCTGGACAAGCACCGGCGAGTACTGGCCAAGCGACACAATACGCACAAATTCAACAGTTGCTTCAGCAATATCTGTTTTTTCTAATCTATATATAGTAAGATAAGCTAAAATTGGCACGGGATAACAGATGATGCTATATTATTTAGTCTTTGTTATACGCAAACCTCGATAAGGGTGGTTGCAAATTCACACTTATACATCGGACAAAACACCCGCTAACAAACCGTCAAATGGGCAGGAGCAGACCATGTTTGCTTTTTGATGAATATTTACTGGCAATTTGAAGTTGTACTCTAATATGCTTATGTTTTTTGTAATTTTAGTCACGGTTGCTAGGTAATGGTGGTATTTGGGATTTTGAGAGTCTCTTGTAACCTGCAGTCAAAACACGTAACACGAGTATATAGCGTAGTTTATCACGTCGACCACTCAAGGCAGCATATTCGCGTGATTGATTGCTACCGCTCCTCAAGCCAGTTGTTATTCACTTAATAATTTACGGTAACTTAAAGCGCCTACTATTAAGACTGGCAATTAAGTCCACGCCTTATAATAAATGAAAGAACAATATTATTTACCATGAACTCAAACCGAAACATGACTCTCAAGGGTCGCATGTATTACCACTGTCATACATTATATCACTTGGCTAAACAATTGTCATGGTGGCTCTCTGCACTGCAGGTAGTAGGTGTGGCAAAGCTGTTTCTCCTAGGGAATTAGGAATCGTCCAATTTGCGCTACCCACTTTATCCTCACTTTCAACTGATTGATATGGGAGACCAAGCAGTAAGCATAATCACCGTACAATATACATGATGAATTGTAAGCTTTAAACATAAACTTGTGAATGGAGTGAGTTGGATTGAACTCCGTAACAATTGTATTAGCATTATTGTAATTACGCACTTGTTTGAGCAACCGAGTGCATGCTACTTAACACAACTGCATAATGAAAAACCGGAATTAAGATAATATACACCGCTAAGTCTCTCCAACTTTATAAAAAACATGTGACTGTATTATATGACGTTCGTCTGGTTAATCGTATTGCATTGATTGGCCGGCGTATGAGAAGAATCTGTAGCTAATTTTGCGGCAATAACGCATAAACAAGAATGAGGTCATCAGCTGTATGTCAAATGTTACTAACATACGCTGATATTTGATCATTGTATGACAACCCGTACTCTCACCCCTTACCTACAGTATGCTTTGGTGTTCCGCCTCTTCATACGCTATTTATATTATCTATTTAGACCACTATTTGACCATTTGTGCTTAGTTGTTACTCTTATTTGAAAATGATAAACCATGGTTAGCGGTAATTTACAACGCCTAGGCAAAATTTGTTTACATTGGATGGTTAAGATTGTGTTAGCTGACCACTTTTTGTTCTAAGTGATTTTTTGAATATAATCTAGTAGCGATTAAAGTTTTCTCTCGCTCTTAAAATCCATATGTCAATTGGTGATATTACAGACAGACCACCCTATGAACATGAAGCAGAACTAATAAAATCTCCTCAGCTAACAGCACAAGTTAACGGTAACGATGGATCAGAACGCAAAGCAATTGATGGCATAATGAGTATGGCCTGATTAGTCTCGGGTCTACAAATAACTTATTTCCGGGCTGCTAGGCCCACATTTAATTATGTTAACTGAATTGACTCACGCCATCACATGATGAACTGATTCCGTCAGATGTGATTATCATACGATCAGTTTACAGGTCCACTAATACCACCGTATGTTTCAGCTACCTTAAGAATATCGCTTTTCCTTACGGCACATCCTATAGCGTATTAACCAACATTACATGCTGGCCCAAATAGACATAATGTTTGCCATGGAATCTCGTTCTGACGCCAGCATTCATGTCTTTATGATTTACCTAGCTTGTCAACAACTAAAAGACAGGAACCCCTAGAAAAGATATGTTACATAGGTTGTATATGTATATGAGTATGAGCAAGCGTGTAACTTGCAGTATGTCAATTTATCGGGTCATAGGGTATTTCGCTTGACACTTATGCTGTGTTACGGCCTGTTATCAGTAGAGTTAGGTATGGTACATAAAAGTCGGTATATAACAAACTCTTCTTCACTGAATATGCGATCAACGTCAACAACCAGCGTCAATAATGTTCCAGCAATAACTAACTTTTAGCGGGAAGCAATCTTTAAAAGTTATCCTATTCTTGATATAGCATGAACACCATTGTGCGTTTGAATATTTTTTCATCTGCAAAATATTATTTGCCTTGGACTCTTCCCCTGCGACATCGTCCGTTTGGTATTCCGCTGGCATATTTGTGGTATATCGTATCGTTTGTCTCGATGCATATTCAAGGATCGCTTTTTAAGTGGCGCGTGGAGCGATATTCTCACCCCATGTTATGATGTCATCATCCATAATGCATACTGCATCTTACAAACGGTTACGACCTAATCCAAGAAAGATAAATATTGCCTTTAATGTTCTTATGTGATGTGTGATATGATCTTGGGTGTAGTGTAATTGTATTTATTAAGATCGCTAAAACTGTTTACACTGTTAAGCCCTACAAAAGCTTTGTAAGGCATAAATAACAGAAGGCACCCTCCTTGAATCGTACATCGCCTAAGTTGGAGACGTATGGGCTTTCAATAGATGTGTAAATAGATTGTTTGATAAATCACAGGACGCTGAGAGAACTCATTCGAGGAAGCATCAGTAACAGAATTCTAGGCAGCCCAAATATCCGTAACCCGCTATATACCAATAAACCCTAGAACGACCTCCTCGTGGTGGTTAAAATACGTGAAAAGATAAATGTGCAATATCATATTAAGTTTATTGTTTGCAGATGATTTATGCTATACACTTCGTATGTATAACGGTTATCCCCGTCATTGATGTCGGCGTACCTTTACAGGCTATTGTCAATTCTGATATCATGCATTGTGTGTTACAGCATAATACAACATCAATTAAGCGACTTAAGTGATGGGTGAACTAAGTACATCCTCAGAAAATTACCATTTTTGGGTGCCTGGGATTAGACAAATTATTATATATTACATGCTCAGCCCTTGGTCTTTACTGAATGGCAAATGCATTAAGCAAAATGGTAAGTTCCTAGCGTATATTCTGTTAGGCTTCCGAAGATTCGTGCCAGCGGGAACCAACATGCCGAGCTGTTGTCTGTGAGATACATTACCCGTGAAAATAATATGACTGACTATAGTTGCAATGAATCGCTTGAAATAATCATAATGGCGCCGCAAGCATACACGATTAGTACAACCAACGTGTGTTTCATGACCTTATTTCACAACGTAGAGGGAAACCGTCTAAAACACACGGATAAGCTTTGGTTGAGGTAGCAAATCATTAATTAGTTTCAATGACGCTTGGGCTGTTCGCTATCAGTCAATATTCCCAGAACTATGCCCTCTACTAAATGTTTTCATTTTTGTCATGTTAATTATGTTTGGTAGATCTAAACCTGATATGCTACATAGTTGATCAGTCATTCTAATCAGGTTAACAATGCAGAGCTGTAGGGTTCCCGGAATGATCAGACGAATGTTCACATTATATGTATCGAGCATAGGCTCTTCAGTCGTGGTAACCATACCTTCAGCGATGTATATAAATATTAGAAAAGGTTCAAAGGCGGGCTTCCGAGCTCATAGATATATCTGATTTAGGCTATGCACTACGATCACTCTTGTTAGGACTGATATTTCTTAAAACAAGACGTCTCCGTGGGGATCTCATAGATGTATTCACAAATGTTAAAAGGATTAAATAGAATTAATATGAATTTGTCTGTTCAGCGTCGCAGTCCAGATAAATCACGACTGTGGGTACACCCTAAGTGAAACCTATGTTTCATAATATGTGGAAATTGTATGTAAGTCTTGTAAATCTTTGACTACGCTTCCAATATATGGGTAAGTACAGAAAGTAGATGCAAGCTAAATCATTATACGCGGTGCAATGCTCTGATAAACAGGTGTAATATGCGATAAGGTCCCGTTGTTATTTAAGCTCCCCTAGGGGGACAAATCGTAGATATTTGACTCCTAATGAGCAAATGCCCTCGGCTAATTCAACCAATGACGCCGCAAAAATCGTCATCGCGGCCGTCAGATGTAAAAACTCCAACTTATATACACCGTTTGTGATCATTTGAAAGGGAATTCATCAAGATATGTCAATATGAAAAGGGTTTCGGTTACCTTTTGATGCCAGGCGGAGCATAATGCTTTTTGAATATAATGCGCACTTTATTGGTTTTGCTGAATACTCGGAATGCGGATTGCAGAATAGATCATTTGTCAGCAGCATTGATGGCAATTTATTGGTCACCAACGGTAACTTTTACACCATGAAAAATACCAAAATCCTGACATCTCCCCGGCTCTTGCTGAATAAAACGACGATAACTCAATGACTGAATGGAAACCTTCTCAGGCGATCTAAAATGCAACACAAAATCCTAGGGTGGAGTTTTGTCTAATCTCGCTTAATAGAGGTAGGAACAATAACGATTAAAAATATTTGCAACGACTCCCAAAAGATCAATAAGAATTCAGCATCTAGATGGCCTAGTCATCAATTAAGATCAATGGATGAAATCGTAGGCATGTCTTATCATATTGCACTACTAAAATCATAGTATCGTGTCTGTGAATGGTTCCAAAAAAATTGATTCAGCATTGTGATAATTTTCCTAGCTGTCAACTGCAAACTTATGTTTTAGCTTCTATTGGCGCCTAAAAAAATGAATCTTGGACGGTAAGACAAATCCCCCATTTCTCAACCTCACCAACAACGTGAAATAATGATTATGGTTGTGGTACACTAAGAGTTATGTGGAGTAACTAATGACGATTGTCTAAGAGTTGCACCATATTGCAAATCTCTAAAGACACCATATTGCAATTAAATAGTAAGAATGTTTATGTTTGTGTTTGTCAGATCGAACTACAAAGAAATGAGGAAAACAGAAATTGACTCAGAACTCACTGAAGATATTTTCGTTGGGGCAATGGAACAGGAACACCAAGTTAGAACTATGACTGGTCTGAATACCACTAAAAAGACCGTTTATTGTCCGCAGCAACAACTACCAGGTCAGAATCGCCTTCAACAGGGTCCACTGTATATTATATAACGTGATAGAAAAGTAAAATATGTCAGTTATTGGCGAATGCCAATAATCAAATATCACAATGATGTAACTCTATACATTTTTGTTAGCCATCATTTATAAAAAGAACGAATCATACTGGAACGATGAATAATATCATATTGAATAAAGCTCCGGCTACTATTGTACTGTCAGCCTTCCGATACATTGATGCCATCGTTATAAAAGACCTCACATGAACAACACAGCGTAACGGGCAATAGTGGAATACACAACAAGGATGGCTTAGCAAACATGACCTCATTTGAAAGAAAGCGCCCTATTAGACTTATATAATCCCTCAAAACATACGCTATATATGTCCTATCGTGTTTCACAACATCTTTATTGTTTTTGTATGGTATGAATGTCTGTTTACTCCCAAACACCATGCTATTATATGCAGTTATTAAGCTATTGGTTCATCCTGACCGGAATGATATAAATATGAAAACTAAACACGCCATGTGCCATCAAATATGCATTCGCATACACCAACAACACTTGTGTTGTGGCTATATTCTCCTGATGGCTATGTGTAGTTGTAGAAACAAGTCAACGACGCTGTAGGGGGCCGAAATATAAACTTCTCTTTATTCAGTTTATGGTTCTTTTGATGACTGCCGAAAGGTGTGCCTGAAGACTATTGAAGGAGGGGATACCAGGAGATGCTGCTCATTTGAGGGCTTGCTCGGAACTACCATGTTGGCAGACAGCAACTGTGTAGTTAAGGTTGAGGCTTAAAGCTTTTAATTCATTGACCAATGAGGGCACGCGTAGCGCGTTCCTCATGGTATGAAGGTTGTAGGGTGCTAAGGAGATAGGGCTTTAAGGTTTTCTCTGCAGCCGCATATTTTAGATAAATAATCCACGACACTTGCGTTTAGCAATAAATCAAATGTTAGCTCCCAAATAGCTTTAACGCATCTTAGTTTGGAATTGTTTTCAAAAACTCGAAGGTTGATATAAAATCTGGTTCGCACGTGATAGCAATAAATAATCGCATTCAGGGAGGAAGGTCATTCTATTGATTCCTGAGCATCAATTAATTAATCCAGCACATGACCTTTGATTCCTGGTTGATGATTGGGATACATTGGATACCTAATTGCTTTTCGTGAATGGTCGTGTATTATTGCCAAAAGTGGGCTGTTTATCAAAACAACATAATGGCCACTTGTCCATAATAAGCTGTGAATGCTAACGCCCAGACAAACATGCATGGGGCTTATATCACAGTGGTAAGGACTCGGCAGAAGTCAATTTTTCTACACTAAACTAGGAGCGTATTTAGGATCAAATTTTTGCATATCAATGCCCTAAGATTATCGCATGTAAAACAAAACGTCTCATACTTATGTTTACATGTGGAATATAAGACGTTGTAGGTTTGGCATAGGCTTTTCAAAGCTAGAGCAACGTGATTATTATCAGAAAGGATGCAAAATTGCCCAATATATGTTTTAAACATACGTGAGAGATATAAAACTGTAAAGTATTGTGCAGCCATAGATAGACAATCAATCACCCGGAATAGTCGTACTTACGAAGCAATTGTCTTTTATAACAATTAAGGCAAATTGTTCCTATGATGTGACTGCTATCCCTATATAAGCATACTGAGATTCATTAAAAACTACGGATGGCTTCCTATGTTGCTTTTCATTGAGGTATAATGGCCAATAGTAGAAAGTGAAAAGCTTTGAGAGGCCTGATAAATCACTGAATGTCCGGCTCAAAGAATTTCAATTTGCAGTTATGAATTATAGCGGGGGTAAACTGACTTTATTGCCCAAATGTTTCTTAGGTTTGTATCGTTTGGATTCAAACATATGCGGAGAGACCGTGCCGGGTTTGTCGATATGTGACTGCAGTGCTCCGTATTTTCTCCATGTGTGCATTTCGTCAAAAAAGAGATCAGTATGTTTCGCACCGTCTTGGAATGACATGTTTAACTGCGCCCGCAGATTTCACTGAATGCGACATGCTTTATTCATCGTTCGCCGTATCCTGATATAAGCTTCTGAACTACAAACAAGTGCACCGCCATCATTAAATGATTACTTGAATATATTCCTTATTCGCTTAAGCCATTTGAAAATTGGAAATACCATCTTCCCAAGCTATTAGACAACTAGGAGTCCGTTTGCATACCCTTCAACAATGTGAATAACAATAGCAAAGCTATATCCCATAGCAACACCATATGGTCACAACTACAAAGTTGTAGCATTGCTAGACCGCCCGTTAGTGGCGTGAATAGTTGCATTGAGGGATTAAGGTTACCATTTCAAAACATTGAATCTTATTGGAAAAAATGCTATGTAGATGCATTCTGCTTCCACCACTATTGAAACCGAGCAATTGTGATCACCACCGCATGTTGTACACCTTGCCACCTTGCCACCATCCTCCCTGCGCCCTGCCCCCCCCCCCCCCACACACACACACTCAAATCAACAACGCATCGTCATGGTGAGTGAAGACTGCCTTTATCTTTTGTTGTTTACTCGAGGGTACGGTATACCTGTATAAACAAACTCATGCGTCCTCTTCTAATGGTGACCTCAGCAGAGGCTGTATGACTTTTGCTCTGGCTTACCAAACGCGAAGCTGTATCTGACCCGTTATGATAAGGCAGTCCATCAACGGAACTGGTTTCACCTTTGATAGGGTACAAAACATGACAGTTAATAATTCTGTCCCATTTGATGTCGATTCAGGAAAGTGTTTATGATTAGCCCTATGTCAATTTCGCTGTAAAGACAGTGTGCATAGGCTGAGAGATGAGCGTGTAAGTGAGAGAATGTTCTATAGTCACACTAAAATAAACTCGAAAATTTTCTTTGCTTTGAAGTGGTCAGGAAATATGTTTTGCATAAAAGCCCTGAATCCATGACGTCCAAAGAGTGCTTGGGGGAAATATAAGGGGCGTTGAAGCTTACCTCATCGATCACCTACGCAGCATCTCCTTGGTGCAGAAAGCACCGGCATAAGCTTTTTTTTATTTTGGTTTTTAGTTTTGAGTCATGCCATAGTTAACGATTTCTACCATCCGGAAGCCTCTTAACGGCATTAAAACACACCATTTGGCTACCGTAGTACATCATGATGTTGCGTACTAAAATTGTCCGCATAATCTACAACAAACAGCAAACCATGGTTTGCAAATACAAAAAATGCAACAATCTGGCGAATACATTTCTAAATGCAATTATGGGCAATAACCGATATATTTGCGCGTATAAAGCAACACATAAGAAATAATTGTGTTCAAGCGTTGCCGAGAACCTTACGGAACAAAGTATAAGCGTATCTGCAGCGGAGCGAGACGCATCCGATAAACAGATAATTGGTATGCAGAATGGCTTGCGCAATCTCCGATTAAGACACTAACCATAACATCATATCTCCGGATTGCAATTTTGTGTAATATTAGTTTGCCACTAGCTAAAAATATTTTTTAGTCAGTTGGGCATTTCAAAGTAGAATTGAATCAATCCAACAATGATCGGTATAGCTAGAACAAATCACCCTTACACAGAAACCTGCTGGCATCCAAGCTTAAGAATACAAAGTGACATATGCATAAGTCAATGAGAAATTTTGGATTATTATAGAACCGGCGATAATTGCGCATTCTACATGCGAGCTTTCACATAACTCCCAAAAGACGCTCGCACAAAAAATGGGAAGTCATCCATATTCATGGAATTCCGAAGCCACTTGCAGTTAAAGATCGTAGAAACACAAACATCGTAGAAACACAAAGATTGTAGGAACACCAAGATCATAGAAACACAAAGATTGTAGAAGCACAAATATCGCGGAAATACGAAACTGACGGTATAGGTCGGGAGTTATTGATCCACAAAAGGGGGAAATGATACAAAACGAATCAAGGCACTGAATAGTTTATATATTATATCCAGCTGTAGTGTATATATGGTTCATAAAGCACTGGGAAGGCGCTTGTAAGGGATTGGACTATTATAAATGAGGTAGAGTTGTCCGTTGCTAAGGTATGGTTGATGTAAATGGTGCTAAAGAGACCGTGTGTGACAATTTCCGGATATAGTCTCCGTCGATTTATATCGTAATGAAAGAACATAAATATGACAGAGAGAACACCGGGGGAGTTGTCAAAACGGCAGCCCACCAGTTGGTTGGATCATCATGGATTTAAGCCTTGTCGAAGTGATTCATGTTGACGAGAAGCAGTTTTACAATTTATATACCTGAGCTGTTGTGCAAATGTAAGAGTTCTTGCCAAGATGAATCAGATATCAATATCAGCGAGTATATTGCATGGCATGGTATTAAATGTCCACGCAATGATGTTAATCGGACCCTATGTGTATGTACAATATCCATGTCTGATTTTCAGATATAATTATATGTCTATACTACTTATTAGTTTTTATATAATGACGGCATAACCAAGGCTGACAAAGTTGTATATATCATACTACATTAAGCGGCTAACCAGTTCATCACAAGGAACTTGAACGGCTGCAGGCTGCTTTTGTATCGGCATCAGTGGCCTATTCACAATATGATGCGACTCATATGAACAACTGGTAATAAAAATCTTGACAAATGTGTAGTCGCATTGGAAGTCTAATTTCCCAACGCAATACATTTGTACCAATATACGTAGATTTCCGACTTTGTGCGTAATCATGTTGCCTTTTATTAAAACCACCAGCTAGTGATGGTCCCCCACAATGTCCGAGCATTGATATCTGGTGCATAAGATTACCCAAAATATCAAAACTTTGCAGTCGTTGCATATTTGCTGAAAACCAACCAATCACTCTACGGGCGTTTGGTTTGCAGTGTTTGTAGCATAGTACGTTCCCAGCCACTGTTTGACTGGTAATAAAGCACCTATACAACATGATATGCTGGCGATTTATTACCGTTGTATTTGCTCTACCCATGTTCGTACGTACTTGTCTGACTAACTTAATCTCTAACTGTGCGATGTAGTAAGTGATCGACACATCAAGCTTCGTAGATATTCGACGTCAGCTGTAGTAATTCCAATGGCCTGAGACCGCTTGATGCGCTGATTGGTAGTTGTCAATATCGTGTGCTCTTTCATTCTAATACAAACTAACGAGTGACTTGAGCTGTATATGATCTGAAAATAGCAGGATTTCTGCCCAAGCTTGATTGAAAGCGCAATTACTGATAGCCATTTGCCAATTCCATCGTATACACAGCTTCGAAATCAGGATAGAGTTATGCAATACTGTCCTATTAATTGTGTAGCTTAATGGCAGAGCCCTACTGGGCATTTGGCATTCTATCTGAATCCGAAGCGATATCACGCGAAACTGACTTCATTTACAATGCATGGGTTAGAGATATTAAGAATCACATATATATAAATTGTCGAACAATAATGTACCACTTATCCAAGGTAACGATTGATATGCGCATAAACGTTTTTTTCTCTATAGCTGTACCATGACTTGGTCAGTTATGTCGCTTTGTGACTTTATGGATGTCAAATTCAGATGCGAATCATTAATTGTGGTAACATGATCGATACAGTTTGCCGCATGATACGTAGATAAAGCTTCCGGTGTCCGCATAGTTTGGAATATTTAATCATTTTGCAAGAAAATCAATATAAGTATCATTTTGCATCTTTAAGATTGACAACAACTTTAAGTAGGCGCATTGTCTTCCGTGCTGTTCATACAATGCTTTAGTGCGAATCATTGATAACAAGGTGGTTGAAGAACAGAGGTATTGTTTTATCTGCCTACTTAACTGACTGTACCAAATACTGAATAACCTAGCAACAATCTTAAACGTATCAACCGTAAGTGTCCAGAACCAATGCTATGTTGGCACTGAAGTTAGGTATTGTTTATGCTCGAGTAGGTCTTACATGGTATCATGTTACAGCGTTTACCCACTAGCAATAGGCGAAATTTAATTATATATGCGAGACCAATTGCCGTTTACCAATGATATCAAACAAAGACCAACAATAAACAGTGGTGTCTAGTTAATGGAAATAGCTCCTTGCAGTAGTTTTGTCTAGGGTAAAATAGTTTCGAAACCATTTAACATTTAAGTAAGTTGTAAACTCGACTTAAGGTGATTTTATCATAGGATGGTTTTAGGTCATGTCAGGTGGGTGGCGGATTTATTAGCGAAAGCATGCAGAGCCCCGCAAATATTATCTAATTTATAGCACTGTGCCTTGCCTGCCACGTTCATTCTCGCACCCTTGTCATACTACATGAAACATATACAAGGGATAGTTGGACTATGGGATAAAATTATCAGAAAAAGCGACATTTGATATTAACAAGACTGCAGATAAAGGAATCGAGTCCCCTACAGTCATATTGAACCATGTTTATCATATTTATACAAGCACTGTTCATATCGACACATATAATAGATGTGACGAGAGTTGGCTATCAGTTAAGTAATAAGTCCGCTTCATTTCCTATACAATTGTACACAAGACTCATGTGTATCCTAGAATATTCTGCAAATATAGCGTTTTGGTGTTCGTCATGAATACGAATGGGCGAATAACTGTCCACCTTGTGCTTTGCAAGCCTCTATCTCCTTTAATCCTCAATGACCCCTTTTCCGGCTCAATTCGTGTGTAAATTCGATTTGGAGAAGAGATTAAACATGTATATACAACGTATGTAAATGTATCAGCTGACAATTCCTTCTCACGATGATTGCATGAATGATGTGTGTGCTGGGCTAATCTGTAGTAGGTCAAGTAAGGGAGCCAAACATACAGCCAAATTTCTTATTCTACTATCTTAACGTCAACTGAACATATACTTAACAACAATGTAATGCATATATGCATTACGATGAGCCCTCTGGTGTCATCGCTCACTATGAATGGCCAAAAGTGACATCATTAGCATTAAAGAAGGTATCATAGCGGTATATTCATTCTGACGAGCCCTCATATTGTGTAACCGTACAAAGTGGTCACCTTTACATAAGACCTGAATTTTGACAGCATTACTGCGTAAGTAGCTGCACATGTTAGGCTTTAGAATGGGTACCATATGGTTTATAATATTATTCACAATGTGCCAAACACTACCTTGTATTATTACTTAAACTTTTTCCCGGAACCACAGCGATGCAAATTTCCAGGTTTGAATAACTAGCTTGTTTGGATTTCTATTTTGGCCAGTATTGACCCACACGAGGGTTAATTCTTAATGGGCTGATATGCTTGCCATGGCCGACGACATACCAAGACGGAAGCATCTTAGTATTTAATATGTATAATCGAGGTGTTTAGAGTCCTTGCTGCAATTTTTGTAGTAATTATAGCATCACTGTGTAAGCTGTTAATCCCTTTTCGTCATTAATGCAAATAATTAGTTATAAAATGCAACAGTGAGGGGTAAATATGGCTATAGAATAGGGTGTTCTGTTGTTACATGATGTCATATTACCCCTGTCACGTCATGATATACATTAATGACTGGTACATTGTAGTACCAATTGTATTGGGTTATATGCCACCGTGCAGTACGTTTGACGAGTGCAATTTATGAGCTGTTCATAGTAATACATCTCAAAATAACATATATATCTATGTATGAATCTATATATATATATGTATATAAATACATATATATGTATATTTCTATATATATATAAATATATATAAAATATTTATATTTATATATATATATTATTTATATATATATATGTTATATATATATATCCATATATTTACACATATATATATATATAAATATAGATATATATATGTATTCATACATATATATGTATATATATAAATATAAAGATATATATATATACAAAAATATATATTTATATCTATATATATATATCTATATATATATATATCATATATATATATAAATATATCGATATATATATATGTATATATATGTCTATATGAATATATATATATATACAAATATGTATATATATATATAAAAATATATATATATATATGCTAATGTATATACAAAATATATATATACATATTTATATATATATATGTCTATATCTATGTATGAATCTATATATATATGTATATAAAGAAATATATATATATTTCTATATATATATAAATAGATATATATATAGAGGATATATATATTTATATATATATATGGGGGAATATATATATGTTATATATATATCCATATACTTACATATATATACATACATATATATATAAATATATATATATATAGATATAGAGAGATATCTCTATATATCTATATATATCTCTCTCTCTCTCTCCGTCTCTCTATATCTCTCTCTCTATCTCTCTCTATATCTCTCTCTCTATCTATCTCTCTCTCTCTCTCTCTCTCTCTCTCTCTCTCTCTATATATATCTCTATCTCTCTCTCTATCTCTATCTCTATCTCTATCTCTATATATATATATATATATCTATATATATATATATCACAATGATATACCACGATTTTGCAGCCTGGGGCGAATGGGAAACCTATTGAATTTGTGTAATTGTTCATATGCAGAAAAAAATTGGTGATCCCAGTTAAAGAATGTCTTGATAGGCTTTACCTGTCTTTTAACAATACAATCGCATGATACACTCAGAAACACGGCTTGCACACACAATCATAGCAGCATGCATAATCTCTGGCTCTTAGCTTTATAGTCAGCAGATAGTTACGCTGTATTTTTATGAATCAATCGCTAATTAACTGGGTTTGCCATCGCCACAAAATCCTACCATTCTAAAAAAAGGATTAATTAATTATTAATTGCCTTATTCAAAGCCCAAGAATGTTAAAACTGTGGTCAGTACTCTGACAACGCAAATGGGACGAGAATAATAATCACTGAAATGGTAAGAAAAGGAATGTAGATTGTAAATCCGTCAAGCGCATTATTTCATATCATCTTAGTTTCCATTCAAATGAACTGCAGAATTTTGTGCATGAACTTTTTCAGTTTGTGATACGTTGGGATGTGATTGTGCTAAAAAGATTGAATAACGACTGAAGAAACAACCCTAATGTTTTCTTGAAAATGAATATATTGAGCGACTTCAATGGATCTTTTATCATGAATGCGTGAGTGAGGCCTCTTGGTAGTTATTGAGCCGAAGCCAGGTGACCCCAGAGGTCTCTTGATAACACCACCTTGCCTCTGGAATCATTGCACTAGTGAGAAAGACAAAGTCTAATGAATGATATAAGAAGGATAATTTATCGATTCTTTAAATGCTTGTATGGAGTGCTAGTCTACATCCCTCAACTCGGGGAGTTCGCTTCTCTTTACCGCCTCACTCAAGAAAGAGTTGTACCAGGCGGGGCGCGGGGCTCAAGGGAATGGGGACGTAGACTATTGGAGTGCATTAATGTCGAGTTTTTCTGGAATGGTGTATCGCTGTAGCGATTACTCCTACGCTCTTCTCCCAGATTATAAGCTCATACATAGGGCTCAAAAAGCATGTGATGGAGTGCAAACAGATTTGTACTTGTGAAATTAAGCGAAGAAATATTCGCAAAAACGTCTTAACGATAAGATTTCTTTCACATTGACGAAACCTAGAAAGAAAATGTACCAAATGACAAAGAACATAAATTGTTGTTCAATCAACTGCAATAAACGAATGAGGCCGTTACATCATCCGGACATTCCATCATGAACCTGTGGACCATTAATAGTCTCACCCTGACATAATGTGAGTTTGGCTCTGTAGAAGGCGGTTGTCATTCAGTGTGGAGTATCCTGCATCAACAATCGTCTCGCGCCATTTACATAACCCTTCATTGTTTGACTGCAGCTGGTTAAGAGCTTGTGACATGGGTGTCCGAAGAATAAATGTAGGTTAAGAAAACCAAACTCGCTTATATGGCGAACTATACAACAGATCAAGAGCGGATTCAAAATACAATCATTACTCTTTTAATATCAACACTAATTACCTGCTTTGAATCCTGTGCCATATCCCTAAGTTGCACGAGTTTCAGCTGAAATAATAAGTCAGGGGCCCAACAAGTGGGACATAGCAATAATCAGCTGTGATTCCCAATTTATGGATAAGACAGGATATATAAACGTAACTATAGCATCATCACTCAATGTCGCATGTAGCTCCGGTGTAGATCACATCCAGTTGTCTCATTCACCCATTCCGACACCCACGAGTATGGGAGTGTAGAATAGCAGGTAACATTTACACCTCTCCGTTTATGCCACATGTACATCACATATAAACCCCGCCTGTGTGACAGATGTGTATCAGTGAGATCACCATGACAACTGCTATTGAACGCAGGATATTGAAGTTATATCAACACTCAGCTAAGACAACAAACATGTGGCTGCGTTTGATTGGTTGTTTATATTGTTATCTGTGGTTCATCAGATTCGATGAAAAGAGTTTGCGTTATAATGTTAATTGTGAGATAAGCGGTTTTTTCCTGTGAAATTTTATTGCAAGCCGATTGAATTTAACGATTCGACATTGCTCTTCATAACATTTGCATCTAGAAGCTGCTGAGTTATGTCTGTCATCAATGGGTTTGGAGAAAAATATTTACTTTGTACATTATTTTACAGTTTATTAAACAGGTATGTTGTTCGCCATTATCTCGACATCGCCCATTCGAATGTTTGTCATAATGTGTGAAGGGGCATCAAAACATTACAGAGGGCCGCGTTTTATCCTACTTTTACATGAAGACCCTGCAGCAAGACATGTCTTAACACGTTTTGTTCCTGATTGCCCCGAGTTTAAATAGCTAAACAGCAAAGCAAATAACAAACGAAAGAGTGAGCTGTTGCTGACGAAGTTACTTTTATCAAGGAACAGAAATATATTGGTTGATAATTTAGCGATGTTTTGCAAAATACACATGTACACATCCATGCATGTAATACAAAGCTGTGTAAAATAAAATGCATATATACGTAATATGCTAAAATTCAAGGCATGTGTATAAAGTCCTATCGTACACTATGAAATCAGGTTTTGAATAAATGCTTGTGAACATTTCATCCATTATGTTGAGTTGCTGTTCAATAAACGATGTAAAGCAAGCCAACAATTTCCGTACGACAGTCTTTGTGCATTACTTTGTCTGCAGTCGAAGGGAGTATAGTTTGAAGTAATAGGGTAAGTTCTTCTCTATTGCATCAGTGACGTCTTGGGGCAAACTTCTCAGAGTTTCTTCCGATATTGGTTCGGAAACATGTTTTGCAAATCCTGATGTTGACAGCAATGAAGAAAATCAGAAGCGATGCATTTCTCCGCCAAATAACTACAGAATCAAGCTAAACGAACTCAATCACCAAAGGAAACAACTACGTTATTCACTGAGACTAAGACAAATCAACAGTCATACGGTTAAGGTATTGAATCCACAAACCTACAAACTGTTGGTGTTTTGAGGCCAGCAGGCTTCATTATCTTAGCTCGACAGCAACAGAATATCATTATCATTGTGTACTTTGGTCTTCAATAATTGTGAAATAATGCTAAACCATGCCGTCATCACAAACAGAACCATGATCGGGAACAAGCGTTGCGCTGTTTCTTAAAATTATCAAATATTATTAAATAAGAGTAAAGAAAAAGGGGTCTGAGATGTAAATATATGAGTCAGCAATTAACCGGGTGCCCTTTTGTAAATAGTTTTCTTACTTACTAGTGGATCGTACGATGTCGAGTTTCTCGATAGACGATCTTGGTGCAGCAAGAGTGGTAAATTAGCAAGTGCAGCTGAACGCATTAAATAATGTAAAATTCACTGCAATTCCAAAGCTTTTACAGATTCATTTGAAAACTGAGAGAGTGCTTGTACGTAATATATATAAAAACTAAGTAAAATGCAGCGTCTAGGGGTTAATACACGCACTACATTAACAATATTTATCATAAACGTCAATGTAAATGGTATTTTAATATCCTTTGCAGACTGAAAAGTTTCAATGATATAGATGCAGCCATTCGTATTTCCCACAGTGACCAATGAATAACAATTGCCAATTATATAAGTTTCTGCATATCCCAGCCTTAAAGCATTAGTATTGAAACTAATGTTATCTGAGATTTCCATCCCAGTACATTCTGCTATTACATGTACAATCACGATAGCATCGTCGTGTATCATCATTTTGTGTCTATGTGCTAATTAAAGAATTATGGTCAATCCCAAATACCGGAACATCTGCTGTCGGGGATGAACCCAAAACTCAATATTTTTACATCTTGGAAATAGGCTTATCCCTAGTCATAAGTTAAAATGGTATTGTCTTGTACTCTAACGTTTACAATCATCAAACAGAAGATGAAATATCTGTTTGATTATGATGTGTGACTGAGTATATACCGCCGTATTAACACTATACGTTTCATTCGTTTACGCGAGCGTGTCTTATCATAAATCTAACACTATACGCCAGGCAGAGTAGTCGACGCATTGAGCGTAAAGCCGACACGTCGATGGATGATTGATTTTCTATTGTATTACTGCAAGTACACAGATATCGCTTGATTAATGGTTTTGTAACAACATAATTGAGTATCTGAACCAGCGAGTAAATCGTGCTATGGCCTCGCATCGATGCTGCTAGAATACCACAATGAAGCCAATCGAACTGGTTGTAAATAATTTGCTGATACTATCGTGAGCCTCGTTTCTGAATTGCGTGTCCCTATGGTACAGTAAACTGCTACCAACTAAATAGCATGGCCGTTTGGAACATTCTAATGCCAGTTATGAATCAGAGGTATTAGGTGAAACTAGCTTTGTTGATAATATCGAATGTATTATTCTGCCAGACCAATACAAGTTATTGATGAAAGAAGACCTTGTCAAATTTATCCTTATTCGCCCCGCAATTGATCTGATTAATTACCATAATCCGAACACGTATTTTCATTTTGCAGACAGAACTAAACTGATACGATGTGTCTAAATGTGTTGTCACGTGGTGCCAGATACTTTCACCACCATATATGGTAACATCGTGATGCTTTACAAAACTATGGAAATCGTTTAAGGTTAGTGCTCTACAGTAATGCAATCTGCGGATTACCCTGTTTGTGACTCCTGTATTGTCACTGAGATACCGGTGTTATGTCAGATGAACTTAAAGAGAACATTTGTATTTAACACGGCTAGTAATACATGCCAACTTGATAGGCTGTATACAAATCGAACGCCAAACGTTTAGGCTCCTTTCTATCGCAATATGTGCATTAGGTTGCGGTGTGTGAATACTGCATTGAGTTTATGATTACGTGAGACCCAAGCTGCCCTCTTATTGAGTAACGTATCTCAGTCAGTTGCAAACCAAGGTAATCTAAATCAAAATGGTACGCAAGTGGAAGGGCGTATGGTGGTCAAAAGGGATAGAAAATAGGGGTATCTTAATATTACAGATAAAATATATATTATAATTCAGGCAATGTGTGTTTGTAGATGATAGTTGTTTTGATGGGGATTTCAACTAGCTAAACTCAACTAAAACTGATCCACATTGAATCATCCATTTGTCAGTAAGCCATGATTTAGGCACCGCGATCAATCTCTTTCATAGTATATGGTCTACTAGAACCTTAAATTAGTTGAGAGTACAACGTCTGTTCTGAGGTACACCCGTTGAAGCATTTATCACCCTAAGGAGATGATAAAATGCAATAGATGACCAGGAACAAATAATACTGAATAACTATTCTATGTTGCCCCTGCTGTTAGGTACAGTTTGTGCTATAGTAGGTGTTACATCGCATCATATTACAGGGCTACCCACAAGTAATAGGGGAAATTTAATTATATATGCGAGACAATTGCCGTTTACCAATAGAATCAAACAAAGACAAACAATCAACAGTGGTATCTAGTTTATCGAATTAGCTCCTTGCAGTAGTTTTGTCCAGGGTCAGATAGTTTCGAAACCATTTAACACTTATGTCCATTGTAAACTCGACTGAAGGTGATGTTATCATAGTATGTTTTTTGTGTCATATCAGGCGGCAACAGCATGCAGGGCTCCGCAAATACAATTCATTATTTAATTTATAGCAATGTGTATTGCCTGCTCCGTTCATTTGCGCCCCTTTGTCATCCTACACGAAGCATATACAAGGGATAGTTGGACTTAACATTAATCGTCGTTAAAACGAATAAAGAATATCAGAAATCAAGGCATATAATATGAACAAGACTGCAGATAAAGTAAACGAGCCCCCCACAGTTAGTGACCTTGAGGAATGCACGCAGGTATGTATTAGCGCACTTCATTTCTAGGGTGTATGGATATACGTATTACGAATCAATCCCTAAGCAATACTTTTTATATGCTTAGTCAGGGCAGTTGAACAAGTAAACATGTGACCTTATACATTCGCCGCAAAACTAATTGCGTTATATATATATGCAAAAAAGTACAAAATAGTTCGGACTATTTAAAATGTAGACTTTTGATGTAATAAATATATCGACTATGCTGAATATGTTCTGCAGTCGAGCATATTCATATAATCTGATTATGATTCTAATCAATCCATTGCAGTATGTAGCCCTTCGGCAATTCTTCGAGGATGTAAACGACACGAACGATTCTAAGAACAATGATTACTTTTGCCACATTTTCTGTCATTGACCAATCAGCAAAATCTTCTAGATGTCCCGCGTTAAACACATCTGCCAAGCAAAGAAAAGCAGGCTGACAGGAATACCAATTCACTATGTTGGTCCACTCTATGAATCAATATTTATTTTGGTGCAAACATGCAAGCTAACTTGTATTTATCTTGGCTAGCGATGATTGAAATAGTTATCCGTTTATGACATTAAGCGTCACGTTTCAAGCACCTGATATGGGTGTTGTGTTATTGACCATCACGTGGTTTGCTATCACTGAGGAGACAAATAGTATCTTTCTGAACCAAAACAATTGTAATATACAGCTATCACATTCATATTCTTAGAATCTGTCACTTCAGGCATTTCCGAGTAAAATACTCAAGTGTTTTAAGATGACTGATACTATCCTCACAATGGCCTTCAATAGACTAATACCTAAACACAGTTAATTCCTGTTATTATCTCTAATTCAATACGCAATAGAACAGGGGCTTATTGATTATCTATTCTGTGACTTACTTGTGGATTATTTTCTTGCAATGCAGTTCATTATTCCACCCCAGCGTCTTTGTGTGATGTTTACTCTTCCGTATTAATCAACAGCACACTATCTAAACACGTGAAATGATATTGCCAATTATGGTAAATGTATATGAATGGAGAAACCGTTCAGGAGTTTGGATTAAATATGTGCGATACTTATGAGTGATACAATATATTGTGTGTATGAGCGTCTAATAACTGAACTGAGTAGGGGCAAACTGTAACTGTCAACGAGAAACTGATTTCAGTGATACAAATTTTGTCCTCGCCATTCAGAAAATAATACCACGCGAAATGGTGGTGTAACGCTTCAGGTGTAACGAAACAATTTCTATGGAAACATTTGTGTCGTCTTAATGTGCACCATTAATCAATATATCTATAAAGGAGGCAATGGTGCTGTAATCAATAAACCATCCTAGTGCGCCATATAACTGACTCTGTCTCATTGGACCAATCAGTCATTTGTTACTAAGGAACATTGAGGGTTCAAATGTTGACGACAAAGTGCCATTTAGGGGATTATTGATGGCATTATTATCCCACAGAGGAACATAAAAAGCAATCTAGCTGACATTTCTTTATCTATCTGGTCATTACGAAGGCCTGGTTTCCTATACGTTTTACTAGACATCAACTAACCTTCGTGAACAAATTAAGCTGGCTTATTTAAGCAACGGAAAGGGAAATGTCTTATATTGGTCGTTATCCATGTATGATGGCGGCGTTCTAAATATGAAATACCAACGTCAACATCGATCTGAGGGCTTGCAATAAGCTGGCAAACGCTGGAAAAGCCCTGGGGAACACTGGCCGAGCGACACAATGCATCCAAGGCCGTTTATGCTATTCAACAGTTTCTTCTGCAATATCTGCTTTTTGCAATTTATTTATAGCAAGATAAGCTAAAATTTGCACGAAATAACGGAATGATGCTATATTATTTAGTCTTTGTTAAACGCAAAGCTCAATACACTTTTTATACATGTGACAAATCACTAGCTAACAAACCTTCGAATGAGCAGTTGAATATGTACTGGCCATTTGAAGTTGTACTTTAATATGCTTATGTTTTTTGTGACTATATTCACGGTTACTAGATAACTAGGATTTTGAGAGTCTCTTGTACACTTGAAGGCAACACACGTAACACGAGCATATAGAGTAGCTTATCACATAGATCACTCTAGGCAGCATATTCGCGTGATTGAATGTTACCGCACTTCGAGAACCGCCGCGTGCACATTGCAAGCAAGTTGTTAGTCACTTAAGTATATATGGTAACTTATAGCGTCTACTATAAAGACTAGCACATAAGTCCACGCTCTAGAATAATATCATTTACCATAAACTCAAACCGAAACCTGACTTTCAAGGGCAGCATGTATTACCACTATTAAACATTACAACGCCATGCTGAACAAGTGTAATGGTGGCTGTCTGCATTACAGATAGTGGGTATGGCAAACCTGTTTCTCCTAGGACATTAGGTATCGTCCGATTTGCATTTACCAGTTCGTCCTCGCTTTCAACTGATTGATATGGGAGTCCACGCCGTAAGGATAATCACCGTACAATATACTTAATAAGTTGTAACCTCTAAACTAGACATTTGGAACGGAGTGAGTGGGATTCGTCTCTGTAACAATTGTATTAGCATTATTCTGATAACGCGTCCGTTTGAGCAACCTAGAGCTTGCAAATAAACACAACTGCATCGTGAAAAACCGGAATTAGGATAATATACACCGCTACATCTCTCCAACTTTATAAAAAAACACGTGGCCGGTATTAAATGAAGTTTGACTGGTTAATTTTATTGCATTGGTAAGAATCTGTAGCTATTTTGCGGCAATAACGCGTTAACATGAATGAGGTCATCTGCTGTATGTCAAATGTTACTTACATATGCTGATATTTGAACATTGTATGCTAGCCCGTACTCTCACCCCTTACCTAGAGTATGCGTTAGGGTTGTGCCTCTTTACGTGTTTATAGCATCTATTTAAACCACTACTTGCCTATTGCTGCTCAGTTGCTATTCTTATTTGAAAGTGATAAACCATGGTTTGCGTTAAATAACAATGCCATAATTCGTTTAATTGGACGGTAAAGATGGGTTAACTGACCACTTTTCATTCTTAGTGATGTTCGAAATATAATCTAGTAGCGATTAAAGTTCTAGCAAGAAAACATCGCTCTTAAAATCCATATTTCAATTGCTCATATTAAAGACATACCACCCTATGAACACGAAGCAGAACTATTAAAATATCCTTAGCTAACAGTACAAGTTAACAGTCTCAGGTCTAGAAATAACTTATTTCCTGTCTGCTAGGCCGATATTCGGGTTTAATTACGTTAACTGAATTGACCCACGCCATCACATGATGAACTGATTCCATCAGCTGTGATTATCATATTATCAGTTTACAGGTCCACTTATACGACTGTATAAGGTATTTTGCTTGACACTTTAACTGTGTAACAGCCGGGATATAACGAGAAAACCAGCCCAAATATGTATTGCTTAAGTAATGCTGCTGACAGAATATTTTTCTTTCTCAGACGTTGTTTTTCCTAGCATATAAAAATCATTAGTACTCAAGGTGGTATATGCAGTAATGGTACTGGTTTCATTCACACCTAAGCCAGTATAATCCACTCAATGTACTGCGTGGACTGTTGTAGTAAATGGATCGGCTGCGATCGAGATATGTCTTTCCTGTATGCTTGATGTGCTCTCCGCACCATTATTAGTCAGCCGTATCAAAATGCACCTTTGTCTTACAGGCTCACAGCAAGTTCACTGGGTATGTTTTGCAGTGAACGAGGAAGGAACTGAGATGGTTCACGAAATATTTGCAACACAGAGCAAATGTTAGGGGTATACATATGACCAGTATCCCCATTACACATATCGCAAAAATCCATTGCGAACTACCTTACGATTGCAAATCTAAGGCAGCCCGCTTATATGCTTGTTGAATATGCCCAGCGTCATTCTATTCCAACGAATGCAGTTGCTATGTTATAATTCGCTTATCGTCTCAAGCAACTGCGGTGGTCTTGGAGGAGACGGCCATTACAAAACTTAAAGCATAATTGCTAAGCCGTTGTATGAACTTTAGTTGAATTAGTCTTGTTTGTCATCCGTATGGGTAATGTATGTAGCGCATTAGTGGAATAATTGGACTGTGATTAGCTGGCATTCGCATTATCTGATCGTTGGATAGCAATTTCCTACATATGTACTGATGACAGTCATTATGATATGATCGGTTATTCGAAGAAAGCTGCTGCAAATGCCTTTCTATTACTCATCGTTAACTCTAGACAAAACCGCTAGCTTCTTGTTCTGTCCTATCAAATTCAATGCAGCTGGAGACAATTCTTATTTGTGATGACAATATATGCTTATACAAGCAATCAAATTTATTAAAGAAATCATGCTGTTCAGGCCTGTGATAGATTGATAATGATTTAGCTGACTCAAAGAAAAGCTTATTACTTAGAACCGCAAACATTACAGTAAGTACGATAAATGGGCAATGCATTGTCGGTTGGTATGCCATACAACAGGAATATGCTTAACACTAAGACACATCATGTTTAGTTAATGATAAAGCTCCTGAAAAGACCATGCGTTTTGTTAATACATATACTCGCGATACCGTTAATAATCTCACAACTTCATATCGATACATTACATTTCTAGCTTTTGGTTTATAATGTTTTACTCATTTTATTAAAAGGCATTGCAGAAAGTCAGCGCATGTCAATCAGTTAAATGTGATATTTCTTTTCTCTGAGAATGTATTGGTCCACATAGATGTACTGCTCAGTCCTGCGTTATAATGTCGCAAATAATCACTCCATTATAGCTGGCATTCGCATAAGGGTAAGCATTAAACATTATGTGTGGTTAACAGCAACCCGATGCAGCGCTGCCAGGCAATCATTTACTGGTTAATATTGAATACATGAGTGGATTTATCTTCACGATCGTAGCCCATAATCTTTGACGCGTGAGTTGCGTAGATACTCGGAAATTGGAAACCTAATGTGTAGGTCAGCGGGTATAAACGCCAAAGCGGAACAATGTTATCTCTCTGTGCCAGGCTTTCTACATTGCCTTCCAAGGAGTGTGCGAAACGGGGTTATGTGTAGCTGGCGAGGACGTCTAATAGACAGCATCCGAAGATCACAATCATCCTCACGCATTGCCGCGGCGATATCACCAAGTGGTTGAAAACGGAATCACACCGAAGCTGTTCGTTTAATTCGCATGCATGGGCTGTGATCAAAGAGTGAAAATATCGCACCCAAAGTGTTATCATTCCATCTAATGGTCTCACTTTATAACTCAGCCTCACTGCCTCGTGACGTCAGCAATACGCTAGCGTTTTCTTTTTGCGATGATCGTGTGGTGACATCGTATAAATCATCGATACACTGCATTAATGGAACCGCAACGAATTAATCATGTCTTGGCTGCCTCATGCTATTATTTACACTCTATGATTAATGAAAAAAATTTGGACAATATGTTTAGCCAAGTAGATGAGGGGTTAGCTGTACATTGACGACACAAAACTGTCAATTGTCTCCGAGCTACCCGATCATCGCACATCGAATGTGTTATCGTTAAATGAATGAAAACATTGCGCTGAGAACGTTGCGGCTTAAACACTAAGCCTTGCGTTGCAATAAATACCCCATCGTTGTCTTTTCTTAATGCTCACGTAGTGACATAACCAATACACGGCGCATAATTGGTACAACAATATCCCATGTACGGCTATCTCCGTCGCCTCACGATATAATTAATTCGGCGCCCTGTGTTAATTAACGGAAATTCATTAATACGCAGTGTACAATGGCCCTTTAATAGTTAGGCAAAGACGACTGGCCGATATGAGCTGAGACAAACACCGCTGATTTCTTAGTTGACACAATGACTAAAACCCATAGCCGTAGATCTTGATACGGTGTAATGCTCCACGTATTCAGCAAGAGATTAAATACACGGCCATATAATGTGCTCAGTTACCGATATGACATTTTGATCTTAGTCTACTTTATCTATGCCTATCTAATTCAAGTAACGGGCAGGGGAATCTTGAATACACTTAGTGCCACACGAATGATGGAGCATGCTGTCATATTTGAAGGTATGTATATAGTTAGCTTTAATAAAAGCATTCATATGAAGCCATTGGTTCCGATCAATGAGCAATTGTATCACCAATTGCTATAAGTATATATATATATTTGTATATATATAAATTTATATATATATATATTTATATATATAAATATATATATATATATATATATATATATATATATATATATATATATATATATATATATATATATATATATATATATATATATATATATATATATATATATATATATATATATATATATATATATATATATATATATATATATATATATATATATATATATACAGTTAGGCCAGGATGAATTGGGGCAACATCGGTGATAGTTATTACGGATGGTGTTAGTCGGTTCTACCAACGTAACATGATTGGCAAGTGGTAATTGGATATCGTGCGGAGCGGACAACCAAGCACTTGATGTGTTCCCAATAAGAGGCCACCACCACATACGACCAACAGTGATACCTAAACTCCACATCAGGCGATGTCATCAGAGGAACGTCATCAGCTCAACCTGAGAACACTAAACAAAGAGAAGACCTGCCCAGCGCCATTCTCTTATCCAACATGACGACACGCGCTGACTGGATTTTACTCTAACTATTGGTGGTTGTTTTTACCTGTTTTTTTTACATTATATGTGTCATGTTACTGTGCAGATAACCTTGACCAATACAAGCACTTTCTGTGCAAAATAATTGCCATGGTTGAGGAAAATGGTACTCTTCCTGTCGCTGTTGTCGGTGACTTTAACGCGAATATGGGCTTTGTCTTTTAAAGCAAATTGCTAGAAACAACTCAAGATTTAGGCTCTGTATTTCCGATTACGACTTTCTTGCTAGAAATAGCAATGACTATGTGCACACCTATGTAGTGATGTGTGTACGCCTACCTCATGGCTGGCCCACTACATTTGTAGTCACGTCATGCATAATAATATAGTTGACATACAAGCTATAGATAAGCTTCCTCGTTCAGACCAATAACCTTAGAAACTGTTATTAGACTAGAATCATTCCCAAGTACTAACGACAGCGTACCGACGAAACCTCTGCCCCCAATAATGCGCCTCGTGTAATCAGGTCAAACCTAGCATAGAAACCCTACTTGGCTACACTCGACGCAGCAAACATTGGTCAAGCCAGATTGAATTACCCGCGCATGCGCTGACTTGTATTAACAGTGACAGCTCAAATAATATGCATTCATGCGATTTATGGATGTATGGAGCAATAATGAACGCTTTTCATGTTTGCGGCTCTGAATGTTTCTCTTCCGGCAAATGTTCTTTTGCGGGTCAGTTCGTTGTTCCAGACTGACACGACCTTATCAATGAAGCCCATTCTGAGGCGCGTCATTGCTATGACCATGGCGGGACGGTGACGAAACTAGGCATGGGCCGTTACACAAGTTAATGATAAAATGTACATTGCATCACTGTCCGGCAAAGGAAGAAGCCCTCCGAGGATGAACTATTCATCAGACGACTCGATGTAAAACGGTCGTCACTAATGCTGACTTAACAGACCAGGCATATCGATGAATTTAATTACTTGCTCGATTCTATACAGAAATATTACTTATTCCAACATTCGACTTATTCTTATATTCCACGTGTTTGCAAATGCTTTGATACATTCACGTTACAACCCTCTACTCCCGAAGTTTTAGCTCACCTTCAAGAGTTCAAATATCCTTCCACATAGCATGTGCAATTACATTCCTATGACTTAATGGTTGATAATATTCAAGAACGGTTTTGTTGCATAATGCTATCAATGCATTTGGTATATGCACCACAATTATTCAATTCTATTTCATTTTAAGGAAGTGATTTAAATCCTCTGTTGATGCCAAATGAAAAACAGTGCTAAATTTAACTCATTCCATCAAACGTTATACTACTTTGAGCTCAGGACTCGCGATGCAGGAAGCAAAATAACTCATGTGGAAGCAGGATTGATGGCGATATATTGGTTGCCTCTGATTATATCAGCACCCTAAAAATACAACAATTTAAACACGTTTGTTGGGGTGCATAAAAGCGCTGATAGCTCCGTGACTGCAAGGAAACCAGACAACCGGTCTCACACCAATCAGCAACTGAGGTGAAACACTGTCTTAGCTGATTTTTCTCGGTTTACTCTGTATCTTAGTATTTCCAATTTAATCATCTCGGTAAATCATGGCAGATCTTTACTTTGCGTAAAGCGAATATGCATGATGTTTTATCCTTTCTCCACAGCACACAACATTGTCGCTATGTGTATTGTGAATAATTTGGTCGTCCAACCGGCGATGATGACAGTCATCCCATAAAATAAAACATAAGGGATCAAGAAAGTTGGTGTAATAAAGCATTCGTGTGAAGGAATGCTAATTTGCAGGCCTTATAGTTACTGTTTTCCGCAAATAATTTTAGCTCTTAATACCAACGGGCAATTGCAAATATGTAGACCAAAAGCAAGGTCATTACAAATTAATTTCCGTACGACCATGATATATACCAGGCCAAAATGAGGCGGTAAAATAAACAACTTGTCCGTCGCCGTGTAACCACCACACTTAACTAGCTAACGCCGATACAAATTATAATTATTACACCCAGTAACAGGACCCAATCTCACATCATCTTAAAAGCGCAAAGCTTAGCGATCCCGTTGTAAATAATAACCCAATCGGCTGATGGTGGTAGGCATAGAAAGTATCTGTTTGTACATTGTTGTTGTTTTTGAGCCATGTGCAATCCTGTATAAGAATGTGATTGTGCATTGCGAATAAATGCCAGCCACTAAGCAAATGAAAGATAAAATATAGACAAAGCTGCCAGATAATGTCGAAATAAATCAAACGGGATTTATCATTTATCATTCTTGAACTCTAGCCGGTTCCTCATTCATGGCTATTAACATCCATTTGATCACTACCAACTTTGCTTATCTACTAGAAGCCGTATAGAGCAATTAAGCTCCATCAAACAGCTTATAGCTCGACTTTGCACCAATATCCAGATTGATATATATGTGATCTTATCAATGCCGGTGTGGTTGTTGAATTTTACGGGGCGACTTTACTATCACGGTCACTCATATAACCAATATATTGATCTGCAACCGATCAGCCATGCACGCCCATCAGCTGGATTTGACCGACTACACGATCGCTCGGTAGATATTAAACGCTTGATAAGCCTGTCCTTATTTGTGAACACTATATTTCAAAGGTCCAGAAAACAACATTTAG
The DNA here is from genome assembly GCA_034190875.2 of Urechis unicinctus. Lineage (NCBI taxonomy): Eukaryota > Metazoa > Annelida > Polychaeta > Xenopneusta > Urechidae > Urechis > Urechis unicinctus. Next base: position 17,074,368 of record CM067352.1, on the reverse strand, counting down.
TGACCGGAGTTGTAGTATACTAATAGCACAATTATGCTGTTTAATTGTATTCTAATAAAAACACCTAACCCTCAAAGACTCAAAAAAACATAGTGATGAATGTGACGCATAAAATAGGTTCCCATATCCAGTAATAAGGCATCGTGTTGGTATGTGAGATTACCAAACAATGTTATTGAATGAAAACATTGGTTATCTGTATTCCGTTCATTTACATTGCTACCAGCTCTCCTAGGCTGAGTACAATCAGTGGTTATCTTTCGGGTGACATCTAGGCCTTTTGATAAATATATGTACGTATCTAAGTGTACAATTTGTTTCAAATTGTGCTCTACATTCAGTACGCAGTTAACTGGGTTAGCACTATTGCTACCGGAGAGGGGGGGAAAAGGGGAAATATGCGAAAAGTTACTGTATTAGTATAATGCTCGTGATTTATCGTGCTAGGAATTTTTCAACAAAACTATGGCGATTTCTTGATGCAAATTTTAGTCTAAGGCTCGAAGATGAATTTGATCTATTAATCCTTTTCAAAATCTTTCCCCTCATTAAATGTTACACATCACAAGCATTAAACATAATATATGTTTCAGGGGTCTATAATGTCAAGTGTCAGTAGATGTTGCGATCTGAACTCAATATGGAAAGCTAATTTCCATGAAAGATTCTTTTGGGGGTTAATTTGACATTCACAACAGATGTAATGGGTAACTCTGAATAATCATAAAACAACCACAAAAATACTTGATAATAGTAGCTTATCGACATATTAGTCATTGGGTCATCTACTTGATAGGTCGTAAAGACATGTGCACTCTATCCGAATGCCAATATGCTTAGAGAAATTGTTTAAAAAACATTCCCGGAAGCCATCGATAATTTTTATTACAATAACGGTGGGCTCTTTTTTAACAAAGTGTTGTAATTCATATCACTGGCCAATATTATTTAAAACGTTTCTTTTTATCATCATATATGTAATTGTTATTTCACTGTATTTATGAACAAAGATTAATCTACTGCAATGATAGTAAATATTTATAATGAGTCATTACAAGTGTATATTTTTCTCTTGTTTTTCTCATAAATATGTCTAGCGTCAGTTAACGCGCGTTTCCATTTTCTACCTTGAAAATATTATTACCCAAATCACTTATTAGAGGCTACATGGTCCACACAGGATACGTTATGACGGTATATACGCCAATATTTGTCAGCAATTACCAATGGTCTTCTATAATCTGTTCAAAAAAACGTTACCCATTGCACAAATCTATATTGTATCACCCATAAGTGTCCGAAAAGCTTACCAAGTTGACCACCATGGTATGATTTTGGTATTTCATCTCTGTAGTGTGGGTTTTCGATCTAATATGGATTCATGAGTCAATGAGCACATATTACATCTCATTATTACTGTCTAGGTGGATGCCACATCAAACCCTCGTGCTTTATTTGATTTGATTAATGATTGAATAAACCAGCGTGGGTGACAGATAAGGGGGGATATTGGTTTAGTAATCACTTTTGATTTATGTCTGAAAACGATAATAGCGATTCTAAATCAATGAAAATAATTAAACAAATGTCATTTAAGCCAATTCGTATACAAGACATTATGGTCAGCATTGTTTATATAGAAGAATATAATTGATGTGACTCACTTTGAATGTCGGGTGATTATTATGTGCCTTACCCTACTACTAAAATATGGACTGGTCTTGGTGTTTGTGTATTCAGCATGGACGGGAATTCTTAAATAATTGTCCTCTTACTCAATTTGATGTGCTTTGTTGGCCTTTCTTGATAAAATGCGTGCTTTTCTCAGACCGGTCATACGCCTTCGAAACATCAGTTTTAAGAAGTGGACAACAAGTCTCCAACAATCTGATCGAAATGATAATTTTTTGCTCTTATCTTTGCATTGTAAACGGGTACCAAGCACCTGCACATCAGCTCAATCCTCATATTTGTTATGAAGATTTATTGTTAACGGTTAATATGTATTCGCTATTATTCAGTTGTGCAGTGACAGTGGATTATTGAACCATTATTACAAGTGTAATCAAGCATTCGAACGAGTCCGAATGGCTGTTACAATTAACAATTATGCAAGTAATACCAAGTGCCTCTCGCACCTGTGGAAACATATATTTGTAATGAAGCATATCACCTTCAAAATTAATTTACACGCACGTAATCACCACATACCATCGCCACTAGCCAGTCGTCGTCTGTACTCAACGCACATTGAGGGCTCTATAGATTGTTTACATGAACTCTAGACCTTCTACAGATGAATGCATATAACACACATTTTACTTGTGAAAGCTGAATAACAGCTATCACAAATCAATTGGATATGTTGTTGAATGGTTCGGTGATTGAAGTTTTCATCCACCAATTATCAGCAGAAAAGTTCAAGGTTATTGCATAGTAAACCTTACAATCGTTTATCACATAGAGTAATATTCATGAATATTTTGATAATCAATCATCATTTGTAGTTAATTCAACTCATGATAAGGCCCCTATGTTGTTGGAACTCAGGTACACATATCAAAACAAATTAAATAGATTTTATAATTTTAGCATTAGTATACATATAACATATATTTTGTGTAATCAACCATATAGATCCCCGAGAGAACATTGGTGTGTCAACTAAGATGAAAGAGGACATGTAAATTCCCCATAAGTTGCATTAAAGGCCAAACATGGTGCTCGAGGGGAATAAAAATCAGATTCTAAATGATCGTATTCAAGGATACACACAATGTGGTGAACTAACGCAATTGACACAGTTTCTGACCGTTTGTATCATTCTTACCGTTCTTCGCTGACCCAATGTCGTGCCCTCCTGTATGTAGCAAACCATTCCCTGCAATAACCGGGAAAGTAAATCACTTCTAGGGCATCGCATTACAAATAGATTATATGATCATGCAGATATAACCACCGCACTTAGAAGTATATTATTCAAGCAATTCGTGAGTAGCAATTAAATAGCAGTAAAGCCCAAATACAATATAATATTAACTAAAGTAATGAATAATACATGTTACTGCACATCAACGTCAGATAACAACAATGATCCATTATATTAAGACGAAAAGATTACAGGTTTGTTGTATATCGATGGGAAATCTACCAAGCGTCTTTGAGTTACGCATGTATAGCACATCACATCTTGTAAAGTTGTATTTCGGTATGGGGCTTAAAGAAAATAAATATCGCGCTTAAAAGATGATTACACCATCGCTCTGAAATCTGCTTCCAGCATATTTAGGGTTTGCATCCAGGTAGTTAGGCAAAAGCATGCAGAACTCGCATGATATCGAAATATTCGCATCAAAAATCCGTAACAAAATTAAGTGAGGCAATATATATATGTATTTGCTATGAAAGTGATCGAAAGTAGTATATGATATCAGTTAATACCATAAGAGCCCCGTTGGATTGTTGTCTATAGCACACTGCATGCCGCTAGTGCACTAACACGGCCAAGGCGAAGGCCATGACCTTATAAGGTAGTAGAACATTTGGAACAACATTCCTTGCTTTGCAAGTGCGACATATTCTGCCATAAAGAATTATGGGCGTCGCCGAACTACGCCCATCACTTTCGAGATCGTACTTTTGTTGGCCCTGCACTGCCATTGAGACTGTCAACACACATACAGACATTGTTTCCATGCACATTGGCTGCATGTGTAGGTCGTCGATTCCATATGGGCGCCCATGATTGTTGTTTTCTGTCTAGGTATTATAGTTCAATATCGCACTTGTCTTTATGTCTTGCATTCGTCTTTACATTTTTGTGAATCATGTGTATTGAACGGGCATGCAGCATATTACAATCAATCATGTAGCATAACACGCCGAATACATTATTGAATATTTAAGCATACATTTTGAAAAACAAAAAATCAACATTTAGGCCCACTGTGTGCATTTGTAATCGAATTCATAGGATACATGCCATCATTGCAGATTTTATTGACTTGGGTATATTTTTCAAAATGAACGCATCAATGGAATTTCAAAAACATTCAAAATTATAATCGATGCTGATGTATGAATATATTTATATTTTTTACGTATTTTTACTTTGCATTAGAGGCCAGGATTAAATCAATATGTGAGATAATATAACAATAGCACATTAATTAAACTAAGTGATATAGTAGCTAATGGTGACTGCCATAATCCTATTGGTTGACCAAATGTTATATATCCCTAGACCTATAGCAACGTCGGTGGTGACTGTCAACTATTAGATGAGTCCTATTGTAAAATGTGCAAATAATCGGTAGCGATTTTACAAGCAATAATATTGTAATTATCCACGTACCAATACTACCTTCCATCACGTCCATTAAATGGAGTCGTATCTCGGATGTTCCTTTTTGAACAAGAGAAAAACTTTATAAATTCCCTTTGATATTTCCAGCTGTATTTCTGAGGGGAGTTAAGTTAGATGCTATATCACGCAAACTCAATTCAGCCACTAAAGAGAGAATCTTAAGTGGTTTAGCACAACATTGTTGTGAGAATTTCATTGATTGCATCTAAAAAAATACATATATTTGTTTTTTCCTGTTTAATTCTCACCATACTAATAATTGAATATTTGCTCATAAATTTTTCTTACAAACAGACCAGCACACTTCTAATGTCTCGCGCAAACACAATACAGGGGTTAGTCAGAGCCGTGGATATCAGGTTTTAGACCGCTTGTGTCTGCTACGTATTTTCATATTCCTACTGTTCCCAGAGGAGCGATCAGTTAGTGGCTGCCTGCCAGTGCATGCAAAAGAGCCTCATTAAAGTTTTAAAAAACATTGCAGTCCTAATTGAAGGAAATACGGCTGTATCGATGCTAATTGTGATGTTCGCCCAGGGGTCCGGCTCAATAACAGCCCAGATAGCCCTTGCCATGCGTCATAATCATGCCGTACAATGGGTAAGTAGGTGTCTTAAAGACCGAATTATCTAGCATAGTCAGGACAAAGCGTTTACAATATATCAGTGTCTGGTTGGATCTCTATACAGCATAATAGAGCCGATGATATTATTAACTGCTCAAGATTTAAGTTCTGTATTTACGCTTACGACTTTCTTGCTAGAAATAGCGATGCGCACACCAATGTAAGTGATGCGCGTGGCTCTACCTCATGGCTGGGCAGCTACATTTCTAGTCACGTCGTGAATAGTAATATAGCTAAGCTTCCTTGCTCAGACCATTTACCATTAGACACTGTCTTTAGAGTAGAATCCTTCCCAGGTACTGACGACGGCGTACCGACGAAATCACTGCCCCACCAATATAATCGGCCCAAAGCAAGCAAGGGTACTCTACTTGGCTACACTCGACGCGGCAAACATTGGTCAAGCCTGATTGAATTACCCGCACATGCGCTGACTTGTTATAGTAGTAACTGCTTAAATAATACGGATTCATGCTGTTTATGTATGGCGATATAACGCGTTTCATGTTTGCGGCTCTGAATGTATCCCTCCCCAGCAAATGTTCCCTTGCGAGTCAGTATATTGTCCTAGGCTGCCACGACCTTATTACAGAAGCCTATTCGGATCGCGTCATTCTTATGACCATGGCGGGACGGTGGCAAAACTAGGTAAGAGTTGAATTAACCCAAACAACCCGTTTAAGGTTCAAATGTGGTTTGCATCAATGTCCGCCGAAGGAAGAAGCCCTCAGAGGATGAATGAGTCATCAGACGATTCTATGTAAAACAAAATATTTATATAGAACTACGATTACATATCTGACTATATCATCACTAAAATTTGAGCTTTATAAAACAAATAAATAAGTTAGAGCCAAAGCGGCAGCACTCACGATGCCACTTTGAACCGTCAATAAATTTACACCAGAGCGGCGTTGGTTTCTTTTAGCTCGCATAGCCTGGTAGTATTTCATAAAAAAAAACGTACGACTATTTGAGAATATCTGCTCGTTCATATACATAATATTTGTGATATGCTGCTAAAATGGACATATTCAAAGCTTAGTAACTGTAATGACCATTCTTGCACCCCTAACCCGCAGTTTATTTTTAGCATGGCATTTTGCTGTTGTGACCAATCCTGTGATGCACTGCATGATATGAATTACTTTAGATAATCGGTTTGATTAGAAAGTTTCCTGGCAAATGAATGCAGACTTTATCTCAGAATACGCATAACTATTTCCTTGGTAAGGCTGTGCAATTAATTTGTGTTTAAAGCAACAAGTCCTACTTACAATACGATACCCGGGGTTTACATCAGTAATAACATGGGGCTAACGTTATTCGTTACATTTGCACTTGATGTTTTTTCTTCTAAATAATATCTATGCTGCTTAATACCCAGTGGTCATTACAACTGTGTTGATGATGTATGAACGTGATCTCATTGGTTTGGAATTATAGCGCGCATGGTCACGTTTACTACTTGTGCATTACTTATATGGCGTAGTTCGTCGTTAGAATGTGCATGAATGTGTTTAACTGCTGTGGTACACTGATTGATTAAAGATAGCAACTCATGCTGTTGCCCGAAAGAGGTTGCTTGGAATTGCTGAGGCATTGTGGTTGTGTTGTTTGCCAGAAATATCTCTTTGAAGTATCGTAGATTAAATGAATGACGATTCACTTTATTCTACGGTCGTCATTAATGATAACTTACCAGACCCGGCATGTCGATGAATTTACTTATGTATGCATATCCGAGGCGGATGGTGGCAATGAAATCATTTTCTGAAATGAGGTCAAAATATGTAAATGTTTTCCTCTTCAGATAATGTGATGAGCGAATATTTGTCCCGACGGACGGTTAAGCATTTTGATATTATGTTATGTAACTGCGCTTGGTATTGAATTTTATACACCATAGCACTATAATTGAATCGTCTGTGCTATCTTAAATGTCTTTAAATGCCGTTCATGTATGACAATATCTGTTCCATCGTGAATTCAATCCATCGTTTTGGGTTATGGCTTTGTAAGGAGAGTTGAACATTATAATGCTCTTTGTTTGTTGTGGTGCTTATTATGATACAATCCGTTTCTCGAATATGCTTTAAAAATTGGCAAATTAACGGTTGTGGTTGTGCATTCGAAATAAGCATTCAGGGTACGGACTCGTTAATTCAATTTAAGTAATCGGCTTTGTAATCATTTACACAGAGATTGGTAAGTTGGTGTGACTGATGCAAACTGGCAAATTTCAAAGACTGCATATCAATTTAGATGATATCTATGATTGCAATTATTTCGTATTACTGGTATCATTTGTATAAAATGACCGCGTCGAGTTAATCCATCGTATTGAATTATTTGCTCATATATCTGTATTCCTTTTCATCTACATTGTCTCCAATTCTTCTATTGAGTTTGTTTTGTCAGATCGGTATTACACAAGCACAACCCATCTGCAAAACAATTCTTCAATGACTGCCACCAAGCCGTTGTGCCGATTGTTCAAGATTGCATATTGCTAATAATTTACTGATTTCTTCCTATAGCGAATGCAAAATTAAAGGCAGTATGTTAAGAGCATAGGGGTTATTTGTGCTTGGTTTCTTTAGCAGCGATAAGGCTTTCATGTTTTACCAGATATTTATTGCTTTCGGAATTATTACCATCTTTACACTGGATTGCCACTTTTGATGTTTGCTGCTCCCGATTGACGATTCGCTCTTTCTTAGGCAAATTGCGACGTTAGCAATTACGATTCCATTCTGCCAGAGTTATCCGTCAAATTAAAACAGCATTTCAGGGCTTGTTTATTTTTATAAACCTACGCGCGCGAAATAATTTTCGCCGAAAATCGTCACAACAAATAATGTAGAACTGATTTGGACAGCATTTGCTTCCCGTGAAATATAAATAGTCATCTGTAGTTATCTGGCATTTATGCGTTTATTTCTTAGGGAGTTTATTTGTTGAAGTGCCTAAATAGTATGCAGTGTCAGTTCATTTCTCAAACAAGCTTACCGAGACTTCAGGCACTTGGTTGTAAGAGCATTAAATGGTGAGCATCATATGTCGAGGTCTGCTTCTGGCTCGATATTATACAGAAATATATCTTATTCTAACATTCCACTTATTCGTATATTCCACTGTGTGCAATATCCTTCCACATAACATGTGCAATGACATTCCCATGACGATTTTGTAGCATAGTGCCTGACAATGCATTTGGTATATGTAGCAGAATTATCCAATTCCTCTGCATTATAAGAAAATGGTTTATTTCCTCTCTTGATGCCAAATGAAAAACATTGCTATATTTAACGCATTCGTTCAAACGATATTCCACTTTGACCTCAGTACTCGCGACGAAGAAAGCCGAATAATTCATATGGAAGCAGGATTGATGGCAATTTATTGGTCGTCTCTGATTATATAAGCACCCTAAAAATACTAGGATTTGAACATGAACGCGGTTTCTTGGTGCATAAAAGCGCCGATAACACCGTGACTGCAAGGAAATCATACAACCGGTTTCAAACCAATCAGTTATTCAGGTGTAACACTGACTAATCTCGCTTAATGGAAGTGAGAATGGTGTCACTTTACACCAGAACGTGTGATGTGTAAGAATATTGACAAGAATATATCAGAACATTGGTATTGATTCTTGGCATCAATCATCATTTCATTAAAGATTATCACAGCACATGCCACTACATGCTACAAGTACATATATTTGTATCAGCAAATGTAACTTGATAATTTCTGGTTTGTGTATAAATATATGATAATGCATCTTATATTTTGGCCATACATCCAGTAAGACATGAGGTGAGTAATAATATCTTAGACAGTATCTACATTCAAATCGTGCAGTGTTTGGTGGTGTTGCATCATTGCACCACGCTCGACGCATGTGAGCAATTCAAAGGATATTAACCATTCACCAATGCATGTGTCACCTTAATAGTGACGTAGGTGAAGCTCCATTACTTACGTTATTATCCGAGGATTTAGGTATGGTATATTAAAGTCGGTATATAACAAACTCTTCTTCACTGAATATGCGATCAACGTCAACAACCTGCGTCAATAATGTTCCAGCAATAACGAATCTGTAACGAAGAGCAGTCTTTCAAAGTTATCCGATTCTTAATATAGCATGAACATCGTTTTGCTGTTCAATATTTTTTACATCTGCAAAATATTATTCTCCCAGGATTCTTCCCCTTTGACATCGTCCGTTCGTTAGTCAACTGGCATATTTATGGGATATCGTATCGTTTATCTCGAGGTATATTCAAAGGATTGCTTGAATTCATCCAAGGAACCATCAGAAACTGGATTCTAGGCAGCTCAAATATCCGTAAACCGCTATATAACAATTGACCCTGAAACGTCCTCCTCGTGGCGGCTTAAGTAAGTGAAAAGATGAATGTGCAATATCATATTATGTATATTGCTTGCAAATGATTTATGCTATACACTTCGTATGTATAACGTTTATCCCCGTCATTGATGTCGGCGTACCTTTACAAAGCTATTGTCAATTCTCATATCATGCATTGTGTGTTACAGCATTCTACAACAACACTGAGGCGACTTAAATGGTGGCTGAACTAAGAAAATGCTCCGAAAAAGACCATGTTTTCATTGGTTGCCTGGGATTAGACAAATTATCATACAGTACATGCTCAGCCCTTGGTCTTTCCTGAATGGCAAATGCATTAAGCAAAATGGTACGTTCCTGGCGCATATCATCTTAGGCTTCAGAAGATACGTGCCAGCGGAAACCATGAAAAGCTGTTGTCTGTGAGATATTCCGCGTGAAAATAATGTGACTGACGATATTTGCCATGAAACGCTTGACATAATCATTATGACACCGCAAGCATACTCGGTTAGTACAATCAACGTGTGCATCGTGACCTTATTTCACAACATGGAGGTAAACCGTCTACAAACACACGGATATACTTTGGTTAAAATAGCTAATCATTAAATAGTTTCACTGACGCTTTGTCGTGATAATTATGTTTGTGACGCGATCTAAACCGGATATGCTACATAGTTGATCAGTCATTCAAATCAAGTTTTCAATGCAGAGCTGTAGGGTTCTCGGGGTGATCAGACGAAAGTTTCTTCGTCGCTCAAAAAGAGTTTTTCACATTATTTCTATCTAGCATATGCTCTTCAGTCGGCGTCACCATACCTTCAGCGATGTATATAAATATTAGAAAAGGTTTAAAGGCGGGCTTCTGAGCTCGTAGCCGATATATCTGATTTAGGCTATACACTACGATCACTCTTGTTAGGACTGATTTCTCTTAAAACAAGACGTCTCCGTGGGGATCTCATAGATATATCCACAATGTTCAAAGGATTAAATAATATAAACATGAGTTCGTCTTTTCAGCGTCGCAGTCCAGATGACTCACGACTATGGGTACGCCCTAAGTGAAACCTATGTTTCATACTATGTAGAAATTATATATAAGTCTTGTAAATCATTGACAACGATTCCGATATATGGATAAGTACAGAAAGTAGGTGCAAGCTAAATCATTATGCGCGGTGCAATGCTCTGATAAACCGTTGTAATATGCGATAAGGTCCCGTTGTGAGATAAGGTCCCCTAGGGGGACAAATCGTGAATATTTGACTCCTAATGAGCGAATGCTCTTGGCTGATTTAACCAATGACGCCGCAAAAATCGTCATCGCGGCCGTCAGAAGTAAAAACGCCAACTTCTATACACCATTTGTGATCATTAGGAAGGAACTTCATCAAGATATGTGTAAATATGAATAGGGTTTCGGTTTCCCTTTGATACCAGGCGGAGCATAATGCTTTTTGAATATAATGCGAACTTTAATGGTTTTGCTGAATACTCGGAATGCGGATTGCAGAATAGATCATTTGACAGCAGCATTGATGGCGATTTATTGGTCACCAACGGTAACATTAACACCCTAAAGAATTCCAGAATCTTAACATCTTTCCGGCTCTTGTTGCATAAAACGATGATAACTCAATGACTGAATGGAAACCTGGGGTGGAGTATTGTCTAATCTCGCTTAATGGAAGTGGGTACGATCACGAGTAAAAATATTTGCAACGACTCCCCGAGGATCCATAGGAATTCAGCATCTAGATGGCCGAGTCATCAATTAAGATCAATGGATCACAAACCCCAATGAATGGTAGGCGTGTTATATTATATTGCACTACTAAAATCATAGTATCGTATCTGTGAATGGTTCTAAAACATTGATTTCTCTTGCTGTCAACTGGAAACTGCAACAATCAAATATCACAATGATGTAACTCTCTACGTTTTTGTTAGCCATCATTTATTAAAAACGAATCTTACTGGAACGATGAAGAATATCATATTTCATAATGCTCCGGCTACCATGAGTTATTATTGTACTGAAAACATCCCGATACATCGATACCATCGATATGAAAGACCGCAAAAGAACATCACAGCGTAACGGGCAATAGCGGATTACACAACAAGGATGGCTTAGCAAACATGACCTCATTTGAAAGCAAGCATCCTATTAGACTTATATACGGATAGGCATCGATATATGGAAAGCTTTATGGTCAAACTAGGCACACTCACTATCATTCGGTGAAGTATTTTATATCCATCACTCATGAGATTAGATGATTAAACACTTACATAATTATGTGTCAGGCAGGTGTGTGTGCATGGGTGAGAGTGAGGGTGAGAGTGGTGTCTGACCTTATTATTGGAATTATTTGAGGATGTACTATCTATTGCGGTTTCGACTACAGCTGCCTTAAATCATTAATTGTTTAATATGTAAAGATAGCTGGACAGTCCCTTGCTCCTTTGTTCTGCTTGGTCATATGCTACTCTACTAAATACTACAACGCTATGATCTGTAACCCATGTCCATGTTTCTGCAGCTCTCTTTCAGACAGTGGTTAAGACAAAAATCTTTCCGCGTAGAAAAATAACCGGTTCACGATAGGATAACATTTATACATTGCACGTGATGCATCTGCATGTAACAGGGTTGTACGAGGGCAGACACTCTACGTGGAGCATTTACGTAATTTTGCCATTGGAGAAGCACTTAATTCAGTTGTGATATGATTAGCAGAAAGGATGCAAAATTGCTCAATATATCTGTTTTAAACATACGTGGGAGATATAAAACTTTAAAGTATTGTGCAGCCATAGATAGACAATCAATCACCCGGAATAGTCGTACTTACGAAGCAATTGTCTTTTATAACAATTAAGGCAAATTGTTCCTATGATGTGACTGCTATCCCTATATAAGCACACTGAGATTCATTAAAGACTGCGGATGGATTCATATGTTGCTTTTCATAGGGGTATAATGGCCAGTATTAGAAAGTAAAAAGCTTTGAGAGCCCTGAAGTACCGATAAATCACTGAATGCCCGCCTCAAAGAATTTCAATTTGCAGATATGACTTATAGCGGGGGTAAACTGACTTTATTGCTCAAATATTTCTTAGGTTTGTATCGTGTGTGAAGTGGATTCAAACAGATGAGGAAGGACCGCGCCGGGTTTATTGATATATGACTGCAGTGCTTCGTATTTTCTCAATGTGCGCATTTCGTCAATAAAGAGAGCAGTATGTTTTGCAACGTCTTGGAATAACATGTTTTACAGCGCCCACAGAATTCACTGAATGCGACATGCCGTATCCTGATATAAGCTTCTGAACTACAAACTAGTTGACGGCTATCATAAAATGATTATTTGAATATATTCCTAATTCGCTTAAGCCATTTGAAAATAAGAAATACCATCTTCCCAAGTTATGAAACAACCAGGAGTCCGTATTCATACCTATCGAAACTGCGACGATGATGAATATCAATAGCAAAGCTATATCCCAGAACAACACCATATGGTCACAACAACAAAGATGTATTGCTAGACCACGCGATCATTTATTATACGTCCGTCATAGTTGCAGTGGCGATACTAATAAATGCATGCAACATCACAGATTTAAAACATTTAAAGGAACAATAATTGAGCTATATTGCTGATCACTAATCTGTTCCGAAATTGATTCGCATCTTCAAGGGAACTTTTGGCATGGCGTTAACGGAATATGCATTTCTTCGGTAGAAATGACAAAAAAGGTGTCTGCATGTTTTGTCCCTTAACAGCGTCGAAAACCGCGCAAGCCTCCTATATTCCTTCTCCGTTTTGCCGAGGAATCGACTGTTTATTGGCTGAGACGAGAGACGTGATTGTTCTACCAAGATCCCGATGACCTAATTCAAGCTAATACCAGATAACATGAGTGATTATGTGTTCGTAATAACAATCATTAAGTGTTCTGTGATAAAGCAAATGGCCCAATAATCGAATTGTCCACAGCTGCTGCCGGATGTGGTTTTCTTGGTCCACCTGAACGAAATGACCACGACAGCTAAAGCCGCGCAACAGAATTTTGATATAAAGTATGAACCTGATTCGAATAACTGATGTACATGTAAAACTATGTGTGACAGTATCACAAGCTCCTTCACTATGCTACACATCTATATGATCTCGGTAACCGAACAGCTGTCCGTCATTAACCACTACTCGTACAGTTCCGGGTTTCAGCATCTTTGAAATACAACCGTTTCCCACTCGATATTCATTTCACATTCATATGAAGCAGTAGCTGTGTTGGAAGGAGTGCCTGTCATGTATATGTAGCACGGAGTAAATACGTGCTTTTTGCTACATGCAAGGAATAATGCAGTGCGTGTATGTATTAGCTCAAATTAGCATTCCCACTGAATCTAAATCCGAAGGAGAGACAAAATAAAGAAAAGCTATATATTAGTCTAATGTATCTTAACTCTGTAACGATTCTTTAATTCGTTATAGAACATAGGACGAACCTTGTTACGATATGTAACCACATGGGGACTTTTAAAGACGCGAATATTTTACTTTGTCCCGATATGTTCATCTTACCCCATTCAGTCATCTAATTGCCCTGCGGTTAAGCTCATTTGTCGTCGGCGCTGTCAGAGATCACTGGCTTGCTAGCTGTAAACGCATCGTTGTGTTGGAACTTTAACGATTTAAACGTTTTCAAAAACCATGAGTGATGTAGGAAATAAAGAACCTCCGGGGATATAAGTCAAAATTGATGCTAGTGGCTTGAATGTTTGCATTGAGGGATTAAGGTTACCATTTCTGAACATTGAATCTTATTGGAACAAATGCTATGTAGAGGCATTCTTCTTCCACCACTATTGAAACCAAGCAATTGTGATCACCACCGCATGTTATACACCTTGCCACCATACTCCCCGCGCACTCTCCCCCACCCCCCTCCCTCAAATCAACAACGCATCGTCATGGTGAGTGAAGACTCTCTTTATCTTTTGTGGTTGGCTCGAGGGAACGGTGCACCTGTATAAACAAACTCATGCGTCCTCTTCTAACTGTGACCTCAGCGGAGGATGTGTGACTGTTGCTCTGGCTTACCAAACACGAAACTGTATCTGACCCGTTATGATAAGGCAGTCAATCAACGTAACTGGTTGCATCTTTGATAGGGTACAAAACATGACAGTTAATAATTCTGTCCCATTTGATGTCGGTTCAGGAAAGTGTTTATGATAAGCGTTATGTCAATTCGCTGCAACGACAGTGTGCATAGGATGAGAGATGAGCGTGCAAGTGAGACAATGTTCTAAAGTCACTCAAAAATAAAATCGAAGAGTTTCTTTGCTTTGAAGTGGTCAGGAAATATGTTTTGAATAAAAGCCCTGAATCCATGACGTCCAAAGAGTGCTTGGGGGAAATGTAAGTGGCATTGAAGCTTACCTCATCGATCACCTACGCAGCATCTCCTTGGTGCAGAAAGCACCGGCATAAACTATTTTTATTTTGGTTTTTAGTTTTGAGTCATGCCATAGTTATCGATTTCTACCATCCGGAAGCCTCTTAACGGCATTAAAACACACCATTTGGCTCCCGTAGTACATCATAATGTTGCGTACTAAAATTGTCCGCATAATCTACAACAAGCAGCAAACCCATGGTTTGCAAATACAAAACATGCAAAACATCTGACGAATACATTTCTAAAGGCAATTATGGGCAATAACCGATTTATTTGCGCGTATAAAGCAACACATAAGAAATAATTGTTATCAAGCGTTGCCGAGCACCTTACGGAACAAAGTATAAGCACATCTGCAGCAGAGCGAGACGCATCCGATAAACTGATAATTGGTATGAAGAATGCCTCGCGCAACCTCCGATTAAGACACCAACCATAACATCATATCTATGGATTGCAACTTTGTGTAATATGAGTATGCCACTAGCAAAATATTTTTTTTAGTCAGTTGGGCATTTCAAAGTAGAATTGAGTCAAACCGACGATGATCGGTAAAGCTACAACAAATCACCCTTACACAGAAACCTGCTGGCATCCAAGCTTTAGAGTACAAAGTTACATATGCATAAGTCAATGACAAATTTTGGATTATAATAGAACCGGCGGCAATTGCGCATTCTACATGCGAGCTTTCACAGAACTACCAAAAGATTCTCGAACAAAAAATGGGAATTGATCCATATTCATGGAATTCCGAAGCCACTTGCAGTTAAAGATCGTAGAAACACAAACTTCGTAGAAACACAAAGACTTTAGGAACAAAAAGATCGTAAAAACACAAAGATCGTAGAAGCCAAAAAATTGCAGAAATACGAAGCTGAAGGTATAGACCGGTAGTTACTGATTCACAGAAGGGGAAAAATGATACAAAACGAAGCGGGGCACTGAATAGTTTATATATTAAAACCAGCTGTAGTGTATATATGGTTCATGAAGCACTGAGAAGGCGCTTGTAAGGGATTGGACTATTATAAATGAGGTTAAGTTGTCCGTTACGAAGGGATGGTTGATGTAAATGGTGCTAAAGAGACCGCGTGTGACACTTTCCGGATAAAGTCAAGATGTATAAGAGAATCTTAACGTGCATCATTAATGCACATGATTCATTTCACGACTAAATTTTCACAAAATGTTTGATGAAATTTACCGGTAGTAGACAAAACATGGCAACCACAACTGCTGATGACGCAAACGCCGATGTAAAACATGTTTGAGAAGAAGTTACCACGAGTTTATGCGTATATATGATCCTTGAAATGCCAGCTTACTACGATCTGTCGATTATTATAGTAATGAATGAACATAAATATGACAGAGAGAACACCGGGGGAGTTGCCAAAACGGCAGCCCACCAGTTTGTTGGGTCATCATGGATTTAAGCCTCGTCGAAGTGATTCATGTTGACGAGAAGCAGTTTTACAATTTATATACCTGAGCTGTTGCGCAAATGTAAGAGTTCTTGCCACCATGAATCAGATATCAATATCAGCGAGTATATTGCATGGCGTGGTATTAAATGTCCACGCAATGATGTTAATCTGACCATATGTGTATGTACAATATCCATGTCTGATTTTCAGATTTAAATGTGTATACTAGTTATTAAAATTTATATAACGATGGGCATAACCAAGTCTGACAAAGTTGTTTATATCACATAATTAAACTGGTCAGTTATTCTACATTGAGCAGCTAACTCCAAGTATTTGCTATTCTTGAGTATATATATGCGCTTAGGCCTCACAATGATATCTGCCTTATATATTTGTTGAATGGCTTATTTTCGTACAGTCACTTATTCACTGTCTAATTTATTGATCACATGATGTGCTCCACAAAGTTTCAGTTCATCACAGGGGATCTTGAACGGCTGGAGGCTGCTTTTGTATCAGCATCAGTGGCCTATTCACAATATGATGCGACTCATATGAACAACTGGTAATAAAAATCTCGACAAATGTGTAGTCACATTGGAAGTCTAATTTCCCAACGCTATAAATTTCTACCAATATACGTAGATTTCCGGTTTTGGGCGTAATCATGTTGCCTTTTATTAAAACCACCAGCTAGTGATGGTCTCCCACAGTGCCCGAGCATTGATATCTGGTGCATAAGATTACCCAAAATATCAAAACTTTGCAGTCGTTGTACATTTGCTGAAAACGTATCAATCACTCTACGGGCGTTTGGTTTGCAGTGTTTGCGTTTTGTAGCATAGTGCGTTCACCATCACTGTGTAACTGGAAATAAAGCACCTATACAACATGATACGCATACGAATTATTACTGTCGTATTTGCACTGCTCATGTTCGTACGTACTTTGAATATTTAATCATTTTGCAAGAAAATCAATATAAGTATCATTTTGCATCTTTTAGATTGACAACAACTTTAAGTAGGCGCATTGTCTGCCTTGCTGTTCATACAATGCTATAATGAGATTCATTGATAAGAGGGGATTGAAAACTGAGGTATTGTGTTATCTGCCTACTTAACTGAGTGCAAATAAAACTGAATAACTTCGCAACAATCTTAAACTTATCAACCGTAAGTGTCAAGAACCAATGCTTTGTTGCAACTGCAGTTAGGTACAGTTTATGCTCGAGTAGGTCTTACATGTCATCATGTAACAGCGCTTATCCACTGGTAATAGGCGCGATTTAATTATATATGTGAGGCAATTGCCGTTCACTAATGACATCAAACAAAGACTGACAATGAACAGTGGTATCTAGTCAATGGAAATAGCTCCTTGCAGTAGTTTTGTCTAGGGTAAGAAGGTTTAGAAACCATTTTGCATTTAAGTCAATTGTAAACTCGATTGAGGGCGATTTTATCATAGTATGGTTTTAGGTCATGTAAGGTGGCGGATTTATTGGCGAAAGCATGCAGGGCTCCGCATATATTATCGAATTTATAGCACTGCGCCTTGCCTGCCACGTTCATTCTCGCACCCTTGTCATCCTACATGAAACATATACAAGGGACAGCTGGAATATGGGATAAAAATATCAGAAAAAGAGCCATTTGATATTAACAAGACTGCAGATGAAGAAATCGAGCCCCCTACAGTCATATTGACCCATGTGTATGATATTTATACCAGCACTGTTCTTATAGACACATATAATAGATGCGACGAGAGCTGGCTATCAATTAAGGAATAAGTCTACTTAATTTCCAACCCAATTGCACACCAGGCTCATGTGTATCCTAGAATATTCTGCAACTATTGCGTTTTGGTGCTCGTCATGAATACAAATGGGCGAATAACTTACCACCTTGTGCTTTGCAAGCCTCTATCTTCTTTAAACCTCAAAGACCCCTTCCGGCTCAATCCGTGTGTAAATTCAGTTTGGACAAGAGATTAATCATGCATATACAATGAATGTAAATGTATCAGCTCCAATTCCTTCTCACGATGATTGCATGATTGATGTGTGTGCTGGGCTAATCTGTAGTAGGTTAAGTAAGGGAACCCAACATATGTTTAGATTTCTTCTTTTATTCTCTTGACGTCAATTGAACGAATACTAAACAACAATGCAATGCATATATACATTACTATAAGCCCTCTTGTGACATAGCTCACCAAAAGTGAGAGCATTTGCATTAATGAAGGTATCATAGCGATATAATCATTCTGACAAACCCTCATATTGTGCAACCACACAGAGTGGTCCCCTTTACAAAGGACCTGAATTCTGACGGCATTACTGCGTTTGTAGCTGCACATGTTGGTCTTAAGGCTGGGGACAATATTGTTTCATCTACTATTCACAATGTGCCAAACTCTTTTTATTTGTACTATTCCCGGGACCACTGCGATGCAAAGACTGGGAGCAAGTTTGCAGATTTAATAATCAGCTTGTTTGGATTTCTATTTAAGTCAGTATTGAACCACACGTGGTTCAATCCTTAGTGAATAGGAGCTAATAGTAACTGTCCATGTAAACCGACTTCAATGATGCAAATGCATTCTTCACCATTCGAAAATAGATGTCTTAATAATACCACACGCATTGGTGGTGTCACGCTTCAAGTTCACCGTAAACCAATCTATTAGGTCATAAATCACTACAACAATTTCTGTGAAAACTTTTGTATCGTCCTAATATGCACCAATAATCAATAAATCTATAAAATATGTAATTGCGCTGTCATCACCCAATAAACCACACTAGTGCGCTCTATAACTGACTCTGTCTCATTGGACCAATCAGTCATTTGTTACTAAGGAACACTGCATATCCACTTCATTGGGGGTTCAAATGTTGACAACAAAGTGCCATTCCAGGAATTATTCATGGCATTATTATCCCCCAGAAGACCATGAAAAGCAATCTAGCTGACATTTCTTTTATCTGTCTGGTGATTACGAAGGCAGAACTCGGTCTGGTTTCTCAAAAGATTTACTCAATATCAAATTACCTTCGTGAACAAATTAAGCTGGCAACGGAATGATAAATGTCTTATATTGACCGTTATCCATGTATGATGATTTACCTAGCTTGTCAACAAATAAAAACCAGGAACCTCTAGAAAAGATATGTTACATAGGTTGTATATGTATATGAGTATGAGCAAGCGTGTAACTTGCAGTATGTCAATCGATCGGGTCATAGGGTATTTCGCTTGACACTTATGCTGTGTTACGGCCTGTTATCAGTAAAGTTAGGTATGGTACATAAAAGTCGGTATATAACAAACTCTTCTTCACTGAATACGCGATCAACGTCACCAACAGCGTCAATAATGTTCCAGCAATAACTAACTTTTAGCGAGAAGCAATCTTTAAAAGTTATCCTATTCTTAATATAGCATGAACACCATTTTGCGTTTGAATATTTTTTCATCAGCAAAATATTTTTTGCCTTGGACTCTTCCCCTGCGACATCGTCCGTTTGGTATTCCGCTGGCATATTTGTGGTATATCGTATCGTTTGTCTCGATGCATATTCAAGGATCGCTTTTTAAGTGGTGCGTGGAGCGATATTCTCACCCCATATTATGATGTCCTCATCCATAATGCATACTGCATCTTACAAACGGTTACGATCTAATCCAAGAAAGATAAATATTGCCTTTAATGTTCTTATGTGATGTGTGATATGATCTTGGATGTAGTGCAATCGTATTTATTGCGATTGCTAAAACTGTTTACACTATTAAGCCCTACAAAAGCTTTGTAAGGCATAAATAACAGAAGGCACTCTCCTTGAATCGTACATCGCCTAAGTTGGAGACGTATGGGCTTTCAATAGATGTGTAAATAGATTGTTTGATAAATCACAGGACGCTGAGAGAACTCATTCGAGGAAGCATCAGTAACAGAATTCTAGGCAGCCCAAATATCCGTAACCCGCTATATACCAAAAAACCCTAGAACGCCCTCCTCGTGGTGGTTAAAATACGTGAAAAGATAAATGTGCAATATCATATTAAGTTTATTGTTTGCAGATGATTTATGCTATACACTTAGTATGTATAACGGTTATCCCAGTCATTGATGTCGGCGTACCTTTACAGGCTATTGTCAATTCTGATATCATGCATTGTGTGTTACAGCATAATACAACATCACTTAAGCGACTTAAGTGATGGGTGAACTAAGTACATCCTCAGAAAATTACCATTTTTGGGTGCCTGGGATTAGACAAATTATTATATATTACATGCTCAGCCCTTGGTCTTTTCTGAATGGCAAATGCATTAAGCATAATGGTAAGTTCCTAGCGTATATTCTGTTAGGCTTCAGAAGATACGTGCCAGCGGAAACCAACATGCTAAGGTGTTGTCTGTGAGATACATTACCAGTAAAAATAATATGACTGACTATAGTTGCAATGAATCGCTTGAAATAATCATAATTGGGCCGCAAGCATACACGATTAGTACAACTAATGTGTGTTTCGTGTCCTTATTTCACAACGTAGAGGGAAACCGTCTACAAACACACGATAAACTTTGGTTGAGGTAGCAAATCATTAATTAGTTGCAATGACGCTTGTGCTGTTCGCTATCAGTCAATATTCCCAGAACTATGCCCTCTACTAAATGTTATCATTTTTGTCGTGTTAATTATGTTTGGTAGATCTAAACATGATATGCTACATAGTTGATCAGTCATTCTAATCAGGTTAACAATGCAGAGCTGTAGGGTTCCCGGGATGATCAGACGAATGTTCCCTCGTCACTCAGGAAGAATTTTTCACATTATATATATCGAGCATAGGCTCTTCAGTCGTGGTAACCATACCTTCAGCGATGTATATAAATATTAGAAAAGGTTCAAAGGCGGGCTTCCGAGCTCATAGATATATCTGATTTAGGCAATGCACTACGATCACTCTTGTTAGGACTGATATTTCTTAAAACAAGACGTCTCCGTGGGGATCTCATAGATGTATTCACAATGTTAAAAGGATTAAATAGAATTAATATGAATTTGTCTGTTCAGCGTCGCAGTCCAGATAAATCACGACTGTGGGTACACCCTAAGTGAAACCTATGTTTCATAATATGTGGAAATTGTATGTAAGTCTTGTAAATCTTTGACTACGCTTCCGATATATGGGTAAGTACAGAAAGTAGATGCAAGCTAAATCATTATACGCGGTACAATGCTCTGATAAACAGGTGTAATATGCGATAAGGTCCCGTTGTGATTTAAGCTCCCCTAGGGGGACAAATCGTAGATATTTGACTTCTAATGAGCAAATGCCCTCGGCTAATTCAACCAATGACGGCGCAAAAATCGTCATCGCGGTCGTCAGATGTAAAAACTCCAACTTATATACACCGTTTGTAATCATTTGAAAGGGAATTCATCAAGATATGTCAATATGAAAAGGGTTTCGGTTACCTTTTGATGCCAGGCGGAGCATAATGCTTTTTGAATATAATGCGCACTTTATTGGTTTTGCTGAATACTCGGAATGCGGATTGCAGAATAGATCATTTGTCAGCAGCATTGATGGCAATTTATTGGTCACCAACGGTAACATTTACACCATGAAAAATTCCAAAATCCTGACATCTCCCCGACTCTTGCTGAATAAAACGACGATAACTCAATGACTGAATGGAAACCTTCTCAGGCGATCTAAAATGCAACACAAAATCCTAGGGTGGAGTTTTGTCTAATCTCGCTTAATAGAGGTAGGAACAATAACGATTAAAAATATTTGCAACGACTCCCAAAAGATCAATAAAAATTCAGCATCTAGATGGCCTAGTCATCAATTAAGATCAATGGATCGAAAACCCCGATGAAATCGTAGGCATGTCTTATTATATTGCACTACTAAAATCATTGTATCGTGTCTGTGAATGGTTCCAAAAATTGATTCAGCATTGTGATAATTTCCCTTGCTGTCAACTGCAAACTTATGTTTTAGCTTCTATTGGCGCCTAAAATATGAATCTTGGCCGGTTAGACAAATCCACCATTTCTCAACCTCACCAACAACGTGAAATAATGATTATGGTTGCGGTACACTAAGAGTTATGTGGAGTAACTAATGACGATTGTCTAAGAGTTGCACCATATTGCAAATCTCTGAAGACACCATATTGAAATTATATAGTAAGAATGTTTATGTTTGTGTTTGTCAGATCGAACTACAAAGAAATGAGGAAAACAGAAATTGACTCAGAACTCAATGAAGATATTTGCGTTGAGGCAATGGAACAGAAACACCAAGTTAGAACTATGACTGGTCTGAATACCACTAAAAAGACCGGTTATTGTCAGCAGCAACAACTACCAGGTCAGAATCGCCTTCAACAGTGTCCACTGTATATTATATAACGTGATAGAAAAGTAAAATATGTCAGTTATTGGCGAATGCTAATAATCAAATATCACAATGATGTAACTCTGTACATTTATGTTAGCCATCATTTATAAAAAAAAAACGAATCATACTGGAACGATGAATAATATCATATTGAATAAAGCTCCGGCTATTATTGTACTGTCAGCCTTCCGATACATTGATGCCATCGATATAAAAGACCTCACATGAACAACACAGCGTAACGGGCAGTAGTGGAATGCACAACAAGGATGGCTTAGCAAACATGGCCTCATTTGAAAGAAAGCACCCTAGTAGACTTATATAATCCCTCAAAACATACGCTATATATGTCCTATCGTGTTTCACAACATCTTTATTGTTTTTGTATGGTATGAATGTCTGTTTACTCCCAAACTCCATGCTATTGTATGCAGTTTTTAAGCTATTGGTTCATCCTGACCGGAATGATATAAATATGAAAACTTAACACGCCATGTGCCATCAAATATGCATTCGCATACACCAAAAACACTTGTGTTGTGGCTATATTCTCCTCATGGCTATGTGTAGTTGTAGAAACAAGACAACGACGTTGTAGGGGGCCGAAATATAAACTTCTCGTTATTCAGTTTAAGGTTCTTTTGATGACTGCCGAAAGGTGTGCCGGAAGACTATTGAAGGAGGGGATACCAGGAGATGCTGCTTATTTGAGGGCTTGCTCGGAACTACCATATTGGCAGGCAGCAACTGTGTAGTTAAGGTTGAGGCTTAAAACTTTTAATTCGTTGACCAACGAGGGCACGCGTAGCACGTTCCTCATGGTATGAAGGTTGTAGGGTGTTAAGGAGATAGGGCTTTAAGGTTTTCTCTGCAGTCGCATATTTTAGATAAATAATCCACGACACTTGCGTTCAGCAATAAATCAAATGTTAGCTCTCAAATAGCTTTGACGCATCTTAGTTTGGAATTGTTTTCAAAAGCTCGAAGGTTGATATAAAATCTGGTTCGCACGTGATAGCAATAAATAATCGCATTCAGGAGGAAGGTCATTCTATTGATTCCTGAGCATCAATTAATTAATCCAGCACATGACCTTTGATTCCTGGTTGATGATTTGGATATATTGGATACCTAATTGCTTTTCGTGAATGATCGTGTATTATTGCCAAAAGTGGGATGTTTATCAAAACAACATAATGGCCACTTGTCCATAATAAGCTGTGAATGCTAACGCACAGACAAACATGCATGGGGCTTAGTTATTCCATAACACAGTGGTAAGTACCCGGCAGAAGTCAATCTTTCTACACTAAACTAGGAGCGTATTTAGGATCTAATTTTTGCATATCAATGCCCTAAGATTATCGTATGTAAAACAAAACGTCTCAGACTTATGTTTACATGTGGAATATAAGACGTTGTAGGTTTGGCATAGGCCTTTCAAAGCTAGAGCAACGTGATTATTATCAGAAAGGATGAAAAATTGCCCAATATATGTTTTAAACATACGTGAGAGATATATAACTGTAAAGTATTGTGCAGCCATAGATAGACAATCAATCACCTGGAATAGTCGTACTTACGAAGCAATTGTCTTTTATAACAATTAAGGCAAATTGTTCCTATGATGAGACTGCTATCCCTATATAAGCATACTGAGTTTCATTAAAGACTACGGATGGATTCCTATGTTGCTTTTCATTGAGGTATAATGGCCAATATTAGAAAGTGAAAAGCTTTGAGAGCCCTGAAGAACCGATAAATCACTGAATGTCCGCCTCAAAGAATTTCAATTTGCAGTTATGAATTATAGCGGGGGTAAACTGACTTTATTGCCCAAATATTTCTTAGGTTTGTATCGTTTGTGGAGTGTATTCAAACATATGCGGAGAGACCGTGCCGGGTTTGTCGATATGTGACTGCAGTGCTTCGTATTTTCTCCATATGCGCATTTCGTCAAAAAAGAGATCAGTATGTTTTGCACCGTCTGGGAATGACATGTTTTACACTGCCCGCAAATTTCACTGAATGCTACATGCTTTATTCATCGTTCGCCATATCCTGATATAAGCTTCTGAACTACATACTAGTAGACGGCCATCATTAAATGATTACTTGAATATATTCCTTATTCGCTTAAGCCATTTGAAAATTGGAAATACCATCTTCCCAAGCTATTAGACAACTAGGAGTCCGTTTGCATACCCTTCAACAATGTGAATAACAATAGCAAAGCTATATCCCATAACAACACCATATGGTCACAACTACAAAGTTGTAGCATTGCTAGACCGCCCGCTAGTGGCGTGAATGTTTGCATTGAGGGATTAAGGTTGCCATTTCAAAACATTGAATCTTATTGGAATAAATGCTATGTAGATGCATTCTTCTTCCACCACTATTGAAACCGAGCCACTGTGATCACCATCGCATGTGATACACCTTGCCACCATTCTTCCTTGCGCCCTGCCCCCCCCCCACCCTCAAATCAACAACGCATCGTCATGGTGAGTGAAGAATGCCTTTATCTTTTGTTGTTGACTCGAGGGTACGGTATACATGTATAAACAAACTCATGCGTTCTCTTCTAACTGTGACCTCAGCAGAGGATGAGTGACCTTTTGCTCTGGCTTACCAAACACGAAGCTGTATCTGACCCGTTGTGATAAGGCAGTCCATCAACGGAACTGGTTTCACCTTTGATAGGGAACAAAACATGACAGTTAATAATTCTGTCCAATTTGATGTCGGTTTAGGAAAGTGTTTATGATTAGCGTTATGTCAATTTTCTCTGTAACGACAGTGTGCATAGGATGAGAGATGAGCGTGTAAGTGAGAGAATGTTCTATAGTCACACTAAAATAAAATCGAAGATTTTCTTTTCTTTGAAGTGGTCAGGAAATATGTTTTGCATAAAAGCCCTGAATCCATGACGTCCAAAGAGTACTTGCGGGAAATGTAAGTGGCGTTGAAGCTTTCCTCGTCGATCACCTACGCAGCATCTCCTTGGTGCAGAAAGCAACGGCATAAACTATATTTATTTTCGTTCTTAGTTTTGAGTCATGCCATAGTTAACGATTTATACCATCCGGAGCCTC
Source organism: Urechis unicinctus (assembly GCA_034190875.2). Classification (NCBI taxonomy): domain Eukaryota; kingdom Metazoa; phylum Annelida; class Polychaeta; order Xenopneusta; family Urechidae; genus Urechis; species Urechis unicinctus. Next base: position 17,048,551 of record CM067352.1, on the reverse strand, counting down.
TTAACGGCATTAAAACACACCATTTGGCTCCCATAGTATATCATGATGTTGCATACTAAAATCGTCCGCATAATCGACAACAAACAGCAAATCATGGTTTGCAAATACAAAACATGCAACACCTCTGACGAATACATTTCTAAAGGCAATTATTGGCAATAACCGATATATTTGCGCGTATAAAGCAACACATAAGAAATAATTGTGTTCAAGCGTTGCCAAGCACCTTACGGAACAAAGTATAAGCGTATCTGCAGCGGAGCGAGACGCATCTGGTAAACAGGTAATTGGTATGAAGAAAGCCTTGCGCAATCTCCGATTAAGACACTAACCATAACATTATATCTCTTGATTGTAATTTTGTGTAATATGAGTTTGCCACTAGCTCAAAATATTTTTTAGTCAGTTGGGCATTTCAAAGTAGAATTGAATCAATCCGACAATGATCGGTATAGCTAGAACAAATCACCCTTACACAGAAACCTGCTGGCATCCAAGCTTAAGAATACAAAGTGACATATGCATAAGTCAATGAGAAATTTTGGATTATTATAGAACCGGCGGTAATTGCGCATTCTACATGCGAGCTTTCACAGAACTCCCAAAAGACGCTCGCACAAAAAATTGGAAGTCATCCATATTCATGGAATTCCGAAGCCACTTGCAGTTAAAGATCGTAGAAACACTAACATCGTAGAAACACAAAGATTTTAGGAACACAAAGATCGTAAAAACACAAAGATCGTAGAAGCACAAAAATCGTGGAAATACGGAACTGAAGGTATAGGCCGGGAGTTACTGATTCACAGAAGGGGAAAAATGATACAAAACGAAACGAGGCACTGAATAGTTTACATATTATATCCAGCTGTAGTGTATATATGGTTCATAAAGCACTGGGAAGGCGCTTGTAAGGGATTGGACCATTATAATAGAGGTAGAGTCGTCCGTTACTAAGGTATGGTTGATGTAAATGGTGCTAAAGAGACCGCGTGTGACAATTTCCGGATATAGTCAAGATGCATAAGGGAATTTTAACGTGCACATACATCATTTATGCACATGCATCATTTCACGACTGAACTTTCACCCAATCTTTAATGAAATCTACCGGTAGTAGACACAATATGGCAACCACAACAGCTGATGACGCAAACGCCGATGTAAAACATATGTGAGAAGAAGTTACCACGAGTTTACGCTTATATATGACCCGTGAAATTCCCGCGTACTCAAATCTGTCGATTTATATCGTAATGAATGAGATGTCAAAACGGCAGCCCACCAGTATTTTGGATCATCATGGATTTAAGCCTCGTCGAAGTGATTCATGTTGACGGGAAGCAGTTTTGCAATTTATGTACCTGAGCTGTTGTTCCATTGTAAGAGTTCTTGTCAACATGAATTGACCCTACGTTTATGTACAATATCCATGTCTGCATTTCAGATATAATTATATGTGTATACTACATATTAGTATTTATATAATGACGGGCAGAACCAAGGCTGACAAAGTTTTATATATCACATAAATAAACTTGTCAGTCATTCTACATCACAGGCGATCTTGAACGGATGCAGGCTGCTTTTGTATCAGCATCAGTGGCCTACTCACAATATGATGCGACTCATATGAACAACTGCTAATAAAAATCTTGACAAATGTGTAGTCGCATTGGAAGTCTAATTTCCCAACGCTATACATTTCTACCAATATACGTAGATTTCCGGCTTTATGCGTAATCATGTTGCCTTTTATTAAAACCACCAGCTAGTGATGGTCTCCCACAATGTCCGAGCATTGATATCTGGTGCATAAGATTACCCAAAATATCAAAACTGTAGTCGTTGTACATTTGCTGAAAACCTACCAATCACTCTACAGGCGTTTGGTTTGCAGTGTTTGCGTTTTGTAGCATAGTGTGTTCCCCATCACTGTTTAACTGGAAATAAAACACCTATACAACATGATACGCTTGATTCGCTGATTTGTGTTGTCAATATCGTGTGCTCTTTCATTCTAATACAAACTAACGAGTGACTTGACCTGTATACGATCTGAAAATAGCAGGATTTCTGCTAAAGCTTGATTGAAAGCGCAGCTACTGATAGCCTTTTGCCAATGTCATCGTATACACAGCTTTGAAATCAGGATAGAATTATGCAATACTGTCCTATTAATTGTGTAGCTTAATGGCAGAGCCCTACTGGGCATTTGGCATCCTATCGGAATCAGAAGCGATATCACGCGAAACTGACTTCATTTACAATGCAGGGGTTAGAGATATTCAGAATCACATATATATAAATTGTAGAACAAAAACGTACCACTTAGCCAAGGTAACGATTGACATGCGCATAAACGTTTTTTCTCTATAGCTGTACCATGACTTGGTCAGTTATGTCGCTTTGTGACTTTATGGATTTCAAATTCAGATGCGAATCATTAATTGTGGTAGCATGATAGATACAGTTGCCGCATGATACGTACATAAAGTTAACGGTGTCCGCATAGTTTGGAATATTTAATCATTTTGCAAGAAAATCAATATGAGTATCATTTTGCATCTTTAAGATTGACAACAACTTTAAGTAGGCGCATTGTCTTCCGTGCTGTTCATACAATGCTTTAGTGCGAATCATTGATAACAAGGTGGTTGAAAAACAGAGGTATTGTTTTATCTGCCTACTTAACTGACTGTACCAAATACTGAATAACCTAGCAACAATCTTAAACGTATCAACCGTAAGTGTCCAGAACCAATGCTATGTTGGCACTGCAGTTAGGTATAGTTAATGCTCGAGTAGGTCTTACATGGCATCATGTTACAGCATTTACCCACTAGTAATAGGCGAAATTTAATTATATGTGCGAGACAATTGCCGTTTACCAATAAAATCAAACAAAGACTGACAATAAACAGTGGTATCTAGTTAATGGAAATAGCTACTTGCAGTAGTTTTGTCTAGGGTAAGATAGTTTCGAAACCATTTAACATTTAAGTAAATTGTAAACTCGATTTAAGGTGATTTTGTCATAGGATGGTTTTCGGTCATGTCAGGTGGGTGGCGGATTTATTGGCGAAAGCATGCAGAGCCCCGCTGAAACATTATCTAATTTATAGCACTGCGCCTTGCCTTCCACGTTCATTATCGCACCCTTGTCATACTACATGAAACATGTACAAGGGATAGTTGGACTATGGGATAAAATTATCAGAAAAAGAGACATTTGATATTAACAAGACTGCAGATAAAGGAATCGAGTCCCCTACAGTCATATTGAACCATGTTTACCATATTTACACAAGCATTGTTCACATCGACACATATAATAGATGTGACGAGAGTTGGCTATCAGTTAAGTAATAAGTCCACTTCATTTCCAATCCAATTGCACAAGACTCATGTGTATCCTAGAATATTCTGCAATTTTAGCGCTTTGGTGTTCGTTATGAATACGAATGGGCGCATAACTGTCCACCTTTTGCTATGCAAGCCTCTATATTCTTTAATCCTAAATGACCCCTTTCCTGGCTCAATTCGTGTGTAAATTCAATTAGGAGAAGAGATTAAACATGTATATACAATGCATATACATGTATCAGCTGACAATTCCTTCTCACGATGATTGCATGAATGATGTGTGTGCTGGGCTAATCTGTAGTAGGTCAAGTAAGGGAACCAAACATATGGTCAAATTTCTTATTCTACTCTCTTGACGTCAATTGAACAAATACTGAACAACAATGTAATGCATATATGCATTACGATGAGCCCTCTGTTGTCGTCGCTCACTATGTATGACCACAAGTGACAGCATTAGCATTAAAGCAGGTATCATAGCGGCATATTCATTCTGACGAACCCTCATTTTGTGTAACAGCACAAGGTGGTCACATTTACATAAGACCTAAATTTTGACAGCATTACTGCGTATGTAGCGGCACATGTTGGGCTTTAGACTGGGTACCATATGGTTTCATATATTATTCACAATGTGCCAAACACTACCTTGTATTATTACTTATACTATTTCCCGGAACCCCAGCGATGCATAGACTTGGAGCAAGTTTGCAGGTATGAATAACTAGCTTGTTTGGATTTCTATTTGGACCAGTATTGACCCCTACGATGGTTAATTCTTAATAAGGCTGATATGCTTGCCATGGCCGACGACATACCAAGACGGAAGCATCTACGTTTTCAATATGTATAATCGAGGTGTTTATAGTTCTTGCTGCAATTTTTGTAGTAATTATAGCATCACTGTGTAAGCTGTTAATCCCTTTTCGTCATTAATGCAAATAATCAGTTATAAGATGCAACAGTGAGGGATAAATATAGGCTATAAAATAGGGTGTTCTGTTGTTACATGATGTCATATTGCCCCTGTCATGTCAAGATATACATTAAAGACTGGTACATTGTAATACAAATTGTATTGGGTTATATGCCAACGTGCAGTACGTAGGACGAACGCATTTTATGAGCAGTTAATAGTTATACTTCTCAAAATGCACGACATCTTGAAAGTTAGTAGTCTCTAGAGAGATTTGGATGTTTTTACTTAGCTAATAAAGGGTACAATAGGGAAACAGAATGGCATATCAATATAGGAATACCGAAACACAGGAAAAAGCAGGAGAGATAGAGAGATATAGAGATATATATATTTATTTACATAAGATATATATATAGATAGAGAGAGAGAGAGAGAGATAGTATATACAGAGATAGATAGAGAGAGATAAAGATCTAGAGATAGAGAGGAGAGAGAGAGAGAGAGAGAGATAGAGAGAGAAAAAGAGAGAGAGAGAGAGAGAGATAAAGAGAGAGAGAGAGAGAGACCCTTTCTAGATACAGGGAGAGAGAGACAGAGAGAGAGGCAAAGAGAGAGAGACAGAGATAGAGAGATCTATATATGAAGGAGATATCTATATAGATCTCTATAAATACATATGTATATAGAGATAGATCTTTCTCTCTCTTATTTATCTATAGTTGTTTATATATATATATGAGCTATAGATATAGAGCCGGAGAGGGACTCTCTCTCTCTCAGAGAGAGAGATATAGAAAATAGACATATCTCTATAAAAGAGAGATAGATATCTAGATATCTAGAGAGAGAGATATATATATATCTATATATATATATATATCTATTCTATATCTATATATATATATATATATATATATATATATATATATATATATATATAATATGGTATATATATATACATTACTATATATATATATAGCTCAGTACCACGATTTTACAGCCAGGACTGTATGGGATAACTATTGAATTTGTGTAATTGTTCATATTCAGAAAAAAATTGTGTGATCCCAGTTGAAGATTGCCTTGATAGGATTTACCTGTCTTTTAACAATACAATCGCATGATACACTCAGAAACACGGCTTGCACACACAATCATAGCAGCAAACATAATATCCGGCTCTTAGCTTATAGTCAGCAGATAGTTACGCTGTATTTTTAATAATCAATCGCTAATTAACTAGGTTTCCATCGCCACAAAATCCTACCATTCTGAAAAAAAGATTAATTAATTATTAATTGCCTTATTCAAAGCCCAAGAACGTTAAAACTGTGGTCAGTGCTCTGACAACGCAAATGGGACGAGAATAATAATCACTGAAATGGTAAGAAAAGGAATGCAAATTAAAAATTCGTCAAGCGCATTGTTTTCATATCATCTTAGTTTCCATTCACATGAACTGCAGAATTTTGTGCCTGAACTTTTTCAGTTTGTGATTCGTTGGGATGTGATTGTGCTAAAAAGATTGAATAGTAACTGAAGAAACAACCCTAATGTTTTATGGGAAATAAATATATTGGATCTTTTATCATGAATACGTGGGTGAGGCCTTTTGGTAGTTATTGAGTCGAAGCCAGGTGACCCCAGAGGTGAGTAAGACAAAGTCTAATGAATGATATAAGAAGGATAATTTATCGATTCTTTAAATGCTTGTATGGAGTGCTAGTCTACATCCCTCAACTTGGGGAGTTCGCTTCTCTTTACCGCCTCACACCAGAGAGAGTTGTACCAGGCGGGGTGCGAGGGCTCAAGGGAATGGGGACGTAGACTATTGGAGTGCATTAATGTCGAGTTTTTCTGGAATGGTGTATCGCTGTAGCGACTACTCCTACGCTCTTCTCCCAGATTATAAGCTCATACATAGGGCTCAAATAGTGTCTGTGATGGAGTGCAAACAGATTCGTACATGTGAAATTTATCGAAGAAAAATTCGCAAAAACGTTTACGTAACGAAATTACCGCCCTATATTATTGTTACTAACGGCGAGTGTTGTTACCTCGAGCAGCTACAGTACACTAACAATGCAGTTTCCACGAAACACCTGTGTATCAGATAATGATTTCCGCGTTATTTCCAATCATATTGTGCATGAAGCCAGCCCCCTTGGCGTAGTGGTATACTGCCTGGCTTTTATGACCCACAGCTTGTGGATTCAATCCCCATGTGTTACAACCTGACAGGTTACAGGTGACTCGGGTGATCACGTACAATGGCAGTCGCATTTCCTAAAACCATTGTAAAAGATATTCTGAGGACGACGTGCTCCCTTTCAGTGACCACCCTCAGAGTTACAATCACTGCTAGTCGTACTTATCCTATTTGGTACAAGCGACTATTTTTCGATACACACACACACACACACACACACACACACACACACACACACACACACACACACACACACACACACACACACACACACACACACACACACACACACACACACACACACACACACACACACACACACACACACACACACACACACACACACACACACACACACACACACATGCACACATGATCTCAACTGTACACAATGTGGCGTTATCGACAACCTCCGTGTAATGCATGGCAATCATAACGAGAATGTCGAGTTTCAGCCAATCATGACCTCATTTTTTTTTATTCAGAATACCATTCGGCCCACAGGTTGTGGGTGCGATCACATCGTTATAATCACTCCCTACCTAGTTGCTCAATGGCGCCGTTGGATGATCGTCGGCAGCAGATTTGTACCGAGTGTGATAGTACACGTAACGGGAGCTGGACAAGAATTACAATCATCCTCACCCATCGCCGTCGCACGTTTGTGACGTCATTTGACTGCAGCTGGGTTAGAGCTTGTGACATGGAGTGTCCGAAGAATAAGTGTAGGATAAGAAAACAAAACTACGCAATAGATCAAGAGCGGATTCAAAACACAATCATTACTCTTTTAATATCAACACTAATTACCTGCTTTGAATCCTGTGCCATACCCCTAAGTTGTACGAGTTTCAGCTGAAAGGATACGTCAGGGGCCCAGCAAGTGAGACATAGCAATAATCAGCTGTCATTCCCAATTTTTGGATAAGACAGGATATATAAACGTTACTATAGCATCATCACTCGATGTCGCATGTAGCTCCGGTGTAGATTACATCCAGTTGTCTCATTCACCCATTCCGTCACCCACGAGTATGGGAGTGTAGAAAAACAGGTAAAATTTACACCTCTCCGTTTATGCCACCTGTGTATCTCATATAAACCCCGCCTGTGTGACAGATGAGTATCAGTGAGATCACCATGACAACTGCTATTACACGCAGTATATTGAAGTTATATCAACACTCAGCTAAGACAACAAACATGTGGCTGCGTTTGATTGGTTGTTTATATTGTTATCTGTGGTTCATCACATTCGATGAAAAGAGTTTGCGTTATAATGTTAATTGTGAGATAAGCGGTTTTTTCCTGTGAAATTTTATTGCAAGCCGATTGAATTTAACGATTCGACATTGCTCTTCATAACATTTGCATCTAGAAGCTGCTGAGTTATGTCTGTCATCAATGGGTTTGGAGAAAAATATTGACTTTGTACAGTTCATTTATCCAACTTTTACATCAAGTCTGTGCAGCAAGACATGTCTTAACTCGTTTTGTTGTTGATTGCACTGAGTTTCAATAGCCAAATAGCAAAGCAAATAACAAGCGAAAGAGTGAGCTGTTGCAGACGCATTTATTTTTATCAAGGAACAGAAATATATTAGCTGATAATTTAGCGATGCTTTGCTAAATACACATGTACACATACATGCATGTAATACAAAGCTGTGTAAAATAAAACGCATATGTACGTAATATGCTAAGAATCAAGGCATGTGTATAAAGTCCTATCGTACACTATGAAATCAGGTTTTGAATAAATGCTTGTGAACATTTTATCCATAATGTTGAATTGCTGTTCAATAAACAACTTAATGGTGTAAAGCAAGCCTACAATTTCCGTACGACAGTCTTTGTGCATTACTTTGTCTGAAGTCGAAGGGAGTATAATTTAAAGTATTAGGGTAAGTTCTCCTCTATTGCATCAGTGACGTCTTGGGGCAAACTTCTCAGAGTTTCTTCCGATATTGGTTCGGAAACATGTTTTGCAAATCCTGATGCTGACAGCAATGAAGAAAACCAGAAGCGATGCATTTCTCCGCCAAATAACTACAGAATCAAGCTAAACGAACTCAATCACCAGAGGAAACGACTACGTCATTCACTGAGACTAAGACAAATCAACAGTCATACTGTTAAGGTATTGAATCCACATTAACATAAGAGGGATGCTGACATGCCATTACCTCAATATCTAGCGGGTGATCCCAGTTGATGAGCTTGTCGTGGTTGGCTATACCAGTCTTTTGACAATACAATCGCATCATACCCTCTGAAATTAAGAGTCAGTGTACATGCACAATGATAGTAACATACATAATCTTTGGCTCTTGATGACATAGTCAACGGATGATTCAGCTATATCGGATGGAATCAATCACAGGCACTCAAGTCAATTCATTCAACGAGCGTGTTCGGTAGTGTTCGGTTTCGCCTGACTTATATTATTATACATGTCACTGTCGCTCGGGGATATTGCCTGTGGAATACATAGCTAATTCACTTGGGTTTTCCAGCATATCATCAGCATCGATAATAATTGGTTCTTGGCCCAGTTGTTTGGTCACAATTTGGAGCAATGCATACTGCTCCTTACACCCATCATCATGTTTGTCAAAATCCCCCCATTCTTGAAAAAGAACAATTATTCTCCACAGTCAAAAACCATCGATGGTCAAGGCTCTAACAAGGAAAAGGTTCTATTGATTAATTGACACTGGTAAGAAAAAGAATCAATACTTGAATCCTTGAATCTATTTATGAGACATTTTCTTCGTCTGAATCAAATGGACAGCATATGCGTTAACAAACTGTACATGCACTTTCTTTTATCGGTCTGTGTTCAAAAACAGAATATGGTTGCACTTTAAACAGTGATTGTTGCGCCATTTCAAAGCCAAAACTTAAACTTTTCTTAAATAAAGACAATTGTCACCTTTTGATGTCTTCTTGCTCATTACATTATAGAGTGATACAATTGACTTCCGTGGGTCTCGTATCATGAATGTATGAGTGAAGCCTTTCGGCAGGTATTCAGGTGAGTCCATGCGACCTCTGAGAAAATATGCCATGTCTTTTGCAAACACAACTTTAGCCTCTGAAAAAAGTGCATGCATGCTTAAGAGCTATGGTATATTAGATAAGTCTAGAATTTCCTCCTAATTGTGAAACCATCAACTTATTATTAACCAAGTATATTAATGCATTTTGTTATAAAGTACACACCTGGAAATTGCTCCTCGCATGCTTTTTTGCAGTCCATGAATGTCGAGTTTTTCTTGATTGGTGTATCTCTGAAGCGATTGCTCATGCGCTCCTCCCCTAGATAATAAGCTGGTAGGTAGGGCTCATATAACGTCTGTGGTGCAAAAAAATTACAACATTTTTGAAATGAAGCAAATGAATATTCGTGCCAATGTCTAAACTAAAGAATGGATTTCCAATTGTGGAATCTAGAAGGAAAATGTACCGTGTCCTTTACAGGGCAAATGGCATAAATTGTTGAAACACCAACAGCGATCATCAAATGAGGCATTCATTACACCCGGAATTCCACCATGAACGTGCAGACCTGTAGAGACCTCACCTTGACGTCAGGATGGTTTGTCATGGCTCGGAAGAAGGCGGTTGTCATACAGCGTGGAGATCCCCACAGCATCACTCGTGATTCGTTTCACACATGACTTAATTGTTCCCTGTTTAACCACAAAACAGCCAATAGTTCATCTACATAGCTCTTTAATCTAAATACTACTCCCATTTCGTTCAAACACTCAGCACATGGAGACCGTTACGATTTCCTTATGGCAAGCAGCGTGTCAACGATTTGCCTATTAACTCCCAACCACAAGTCACACGTTCGATCCCCCTATAGCTAACATGAGTATATGGGAATGCCTGCCACTAAGTTCGATCGAGGGATTATCGGCATATTCACTCTTCAGCACCTCGAGCTGATTTGCCTTCCTTCTGCCCTGCCGACTCTCAGTCAAACTTCCCATCAACTACTGCATCGTCCTCTTTATATTCCTATGTGTCTGTTTGTGGTAAATATTACCTTACCTCGCTGATTCCCCTCAGTGATAGCTGACAATAATCGTAGCTAATCCGGTCGAGCATCAACGTCGCAGCCGTGTGTATACACAGAGTATGTCGCTTATTGTTCTTTGTACACTCCGGCAGACGAATAAATGGAAGCCGTGTTGAACGAGCCATCAAAACACAATGCCTCTATCGGGCATCAGGCGCATGTGCGCCGCTTTCATGTGGTATTCGTGTTCCATTTTAATGCGGGGCGTATTTACAATGACTCTCCCACGTGTGAACTTATGAGTCCCTTTTTGCATGACAGAGGCCCTATTGGACGCATATGGAATGATACGCCTCTACAGGTCTATTATGACAGGGCTATTATGTGTCAATCATTAATTTGCAAGGTTACAAACAAGGTTAACGGGTTGTGCGACCAGCCTTTAGTTGCTCTTAATATATTTTGGCAGCACCTATAAGCTGACAGACTGGTAGACGAGCGTCATATGCAAGTTGATTTATGATTGAGGGTCACTTGCCCTTTATATTTATGCATTATTACTGAATAAAGACAAATTAATATTCGTTTTCGGTTCAACATTGATTAGGTATCTATAATGATCATTTGTTTCTACGTTTTGAATAATATAAAGACAGCGATTGAAGTATGGGTTGACCTGATTCCATAGATCTGATGAGATTTAATGGGCCAACTGATTACTAGTGCAACTCACTTTTAGAGTAGATAAGAAAAATACTGCACCTGAGTTGTTTATCGAAAGATAATACATTTATTTACATGCGATACGTTAACACATAGACCTGTTTCGGGTTCTGGGTCGCGGTGCGGTTGTCGTTGTTGTCGTTGTTATTGTTGTTTCGTCGATGAAGATTTTTTGGCGACCTTGCTGCCTGCATCTTGGGGCATAGCAAGGAATGAGATCGCACCTGTTGCTATAATACGCCAATTGACCACAGAATATCGCCTATAATAGCTTCAAACCTCACTTGATATAAATTCAAGAATGAGATCGCACCTGTTGCAATAGTACACCAATTAACAAGAAAGTATCGCTTATAATAGCTTCAAACCTTACTTGATATAAATTCCAGATAAATAACTAATTTGAGAGAAACCCAGCCAATATCCACCACCAGCGAGTACCTTCATGGTATGGTGCCCGCATAGTGTACAGAGAGCCTACTTTCATTATAAGCAGAATCCACAGGGATAGAATGATATGGGGAGATATATATGTGTGCGTGCGTGTGTGTGCGTATAATCATAAATATATGTGTAATTATATATATATAATTATATATATATAATTATATATACATATATATATATTTACATATATATATATATATATAAATATATATAGATATATATATATAGATATATATATATATATAGATTTATGTATATGTATATATAACTATATATATATATGTGTGTATATATATATACAAATATGTATATATATATACATACATTTATATATATATCTGTAGATAGTGTACAGATAGAAAGAGAGAGAGAGAGAAAAGAGAGAGAGAGGGGGAGACAGAGAGAGGGAGAGAGAGAGAGAGAGAGAGAGAGAGAGAGAGAGAGGGAGAGAAAGAGAGAAAGAGAGAGGGAGAGAGAGAGCGAGAGACAGATACAGAGAGAGATAGAGAGAGAGAGAGAGAGAGAGAGAGAGAGAGAGAGAGAGAGAGAGAGAGAGAGAGAGAGAGAGAGAGAGAGATCTCTCTCTCTCTCTCTCTCTCTCTCTAGAGAGAGAGAGAGAGAGAGAGAGAGAGAGAGAGAGAGATATCTCTCTCTCTCTATATCTCTATATATCTATCTATATCTCTCTCTCTATATCTCTCTATATATATATCTCTCTCTATCTATCTATATCTCTATATATATCTCTATATATATATATATATATATATATATATATATATATACAATGATACTACGATTTTGGCACCTGGGGCCAATGGGGAAAACTATTCAATTTGTATATTTGTTCATATTTAGAAGAAAAAAAATTATAATATACAGCCATAGCTACGTGGCGCCGTGTAATATACGAAATTGCATAAATATATTGTGGAGTCGTCATTGCGAATAATGAGAGGTAGGGGTATTACATTGGATATTGTTGTTTAGAAGTGGTTGTCTTTAGTACACCCGTTACATTATAATACAGTTGGTACATTGGGCACAGTTACTGCTCTACACACTGGGTGCAATTTTCAATTTGGATAGAGGTACAGTTGCTGAACTGAGTACAGTTGTTACCCTTGGTACATCTGCATTTTATTCTGGCTGAGGTTGTTGTTATTCTCCGTACTGCCTGACACTGATGTGTTTACGTTATATGTATCATAAGTGCTAGAGCACTAATCATTTCTTCAATTTTGACTGCCAACACATCACGCCAACACTCCTGCCCTGTATAGGACAGGTGACTCCATATTTGACTTTGCAACTTGGTTTGATGTTTATCTACTGAGCATTTACTGATGGGTTGTTCGACTAATTTTGGGAGTAGAGAATATATTATCTGGGCTACAGTGAATATAGATGACATGATAAGTGTGTGTTGTAAACGCTATATGTAGCATAATTTATAGAGCGCGAATCTGATCTTCATTTTTGCCAATACTCCCAGCTACTGCCCTATGTAGCATAGGTGGTGGCACAATATTTGCGTATATTTCGCAAATTGGTATTATGTTTAATATCTGAGCATTCAATGACAGGTTGTTTGACTATTTCTGGTTCTAGAGGATGTGTTATCTGGGCTACAGTTACTAAAGAGGACAGTGTATGTTGTAGTGAGTATAGATTACACGCTATATTACAGCACGGCATGTTGCGTTTTATCTGCAATAAAGTTACTGCTGTTTTCATCGATTGAATGAACCTTAGCTAAAGAATAATTACTTTGAGGCAATAAATGGCTGTTTTAGCTGCCAATTGCATATATTATACGGCCAGAGCAAATATGGTAGGCCCCACAAACAATTCGCTGTTATGTTAATCAGAAACTTCAACTGATCTAACGTGTCGACATACATATCTTACTCATAAACATATACCAAAAATGAACATTCTTAACTATTAACGCAATGGATCCCTATTCTAATTACTTGGTTCATATCAACATCAAATCGTTTGATCTCCGTGGATAATTTCAGAAATGTTTGATGTTGACAAAAATTGACACACATCGCATAACGGGGATGATGTCAAGAATCGCCTCATGAAGTTCTTTATTTAGCGGTTTAATGCATTTCGTGAACGGTAATTGTAGTAAACGACCCAGAAATAAACCGAAATCCTCAGATGAGGCTCATTACTCAAGAGGACGTGACTCGACTACACTGGAATGTGGTGTGAGGTGAGATATTACAACGTTGGGTAGATATATACTGTACGACATTCATCTTTCAATACAATGACGAGGAAAATATAGGATACTCCTCACATTCTATATGCATTAATTAGGTGCACTTGTTAAGTTATCAGTCCTAGCTGGAAGATGTCCCAGCATGCGTCCGTGCATACAATGTCTTTTCGTTTTTCATTTATAACCAAATACCAAAAACGGCGATAACGAATGAAGGATAACAACTAAACAGATTAGTTTTTTAATTTGGTCGATGTGTTTTACTGATGCTCGCGGCTTGATATGTCGGTTGGTTTCCTGTTTCATCAGCTTTGTCGAGTCTCAGGCATACACCCTAAAATATACATTTCATTTACAAAGGTGTCGTTCTGAATAATATAATCGTGAGCTTACACGGCTTATTAGATTGAGGCAATGACTAACCAATGCATTTTAACCTAACCAATTGTAAAGTACTGCATCTGATTACCGAATGAGCGAAGCTGCTCCAGCGCAGGTCTTAGATAAAAGGGATAAATGTGTCATAATTGATCAGCCATTCAAATCTTGTAAACAGCGCAATACGCAAAGGCAAACGGGGTTCTTGGAATGTTCCGACGTAAGTTCATTAGTCGCTCTAAGGGGCGTTTTATCAAACTTTACCAGGCACTTTTTAGGTCCCTTTTAGAATACGCAATTCAGGCGTTGTCACCATTCCTTTGTGTGCCGTACAACAGGACGTTGCTTAACTTTAACAGATAGAGGCAGGTTAAGTGAATGATAAAGCACCTTCTTCTTCAACGGAGCCTGTTGGCGAAATGCAGAATTGTAAAGACACTATCGAGGCCGCGCGTTTTGTTTAAAAATATATTCGTGATAACGCTTGATACAACTAAATACAAAACTTCAAACCAATTGTTTAGCTTTTGCCTTTCAATATTTGACCAATTTTATTCAATGGTATGGCAGGAAGTCAGGTGTTGGGAAGTGGCTATGTCTAGATATGCTTCAATCGGTTAAATGTGATACTTATTTATTTATGAGAATCAATTGGTCTGGTTAGATGTACTAGTCAGTGCTGCATGTTATGTAGCAAATAATCACCACATGGATACGCATTAGACATAATGCCCAGTTAACAGCGACCCGATGCAGCACTGCCAGAGAATCATTTACTCATTCACATTGAATACATGAGTGGATTTATATTCACGATCGTAGCCCATAATCACTGACGCGTGAGTTATGTAGATGATAGGAAATTAGAAACATAATGTGTAGGTCAGAGGGTATAAACGCCATGGCGGAACAATGTTATTTCTCCGTGCCAGGCTTTTTACAGTGCCTTCCAAAGGAATGGAGAGGACTGGGGAACGGGGTCGGGGTGAATGGTAACGTTGGCGTGTTTTGACGTTTAGGTATTGAATAGTGGTTGTTCATAAATTGCGAATGAGTTGCATTATATCTAATTCAAATAACGGGCGTAGGAATGTTGAATACACTTAGCGCGGAACGAATGGCGGAGCATGCTGCCATATTTGAAGGTACGTAAATAGTTAACTTAAATAAACGTAGCATTCACATTAAGACATTGATTCCTATCGTTGAACAATTGTATCACAAACTGCTATGTATTTGCGCTTCCGTTTCCTGCTCTAGCTGAGGTACTGCATTTTTATTGATTGTAATGTCATAAAGCAGTTATCACTATGCATTTTGTAGGCCGAAACAGCAATTGAGATTGCATAATGCCAACATGAAGGCATCCCTAACCAAAATGCAAGCAAAATATTTCCAGAAAAACAGTTAGAACATAATTGGAAGATAATGCGGATATAAATCGGGGTTGCGTTAACATTTGTTGAGAGGACCTTGCAGCTACCCGGTTTGAAAATGTGGAATAGTGTGATTTTGAGTTTGTATGACCTCTGTAGAGCACATCAACACTTAGCACTTCAGTTATGATCCTTGTGATCAATGTTTCAATGCGAAGCTTGATGAAATGTCGCGCAAACGCGTTTTCTCTGTAGTGAAGAAATATATGCTTTACAAGTTATCTTAACATTCTATGGGGGCAGAAAAAATCTTTTAGCAGGGAATTTTATTTTGCGAAAATGAAATTAGAGCAGCTGATCACCATATCAGACCATACCCACATGACCCGCAAAAACTTGCACTCCGCTAATGCTATTGTACACCCAAGACGATGCGCCGTTAAGGTATCACGACATTTGTATCGAGCTCCATTATTAAAAAAAACAAAAGAGGCGTGTCCAAACCATGCCCATCACCTTGTATATCAGCGTTTTTAGTCCATAGACAAAATTTTCCGACAAAATGTGTTCTGCACGTGCAGTATGAAACATGGCTGCTTTATTCAATGTTGCAGGTTCCCCAATGGGGATAGCTTTCATATCGCATGCGCCTGAATCTCGTGAGTTTAACATTGTAGCAACTGATGAAATTATTTCACACTGCCATTAGTTCTACAAATATGCATTCCAAATAATGTGCTATACATGCAATAATCTTACATAAATATGTGCAAGGTATGATATCAATAAGTTTTAATATTGAAAATGTTTCAATGTCCACTGTTTTAAAGTATAAATGACACAATGAACTTCAAAATACAAACATCTAAATACCTCGTTGCAATATGAATTGTGTTATCCACCTGTCTCGCTAATTGTTTAGACGTCTAATTTTCACTCTAGGGTTTATTGAACAATCGATCATGTATAGGTGATAAAAGAAACGAACAAAATACTTTTTATACTATCTGTCAGTTGGGTAGCTTCTTTATCGCCATCGGTCAGGTTTCAAGACATTGTCAAATTCCAAAGTTAACTTTTATGGTCCATAAATTTAAACTAACCTGATAACACAATGTGTGAGATGTGGTAGCAACTGTTAGGCTATGGTGCATTGGTTTTAACAATAAAGAATTTTTTATATCCAAATGACAACGGGAAGCACATCAAATTATTTCTATGGATAAAACCTGATCATGCTAGCGCATCCATGGGTCTTGTCGATTATGATTGACGAAGCAACCAGTCATCAACTTAGCCACGCCTTGTCCTGGTCCTGCGGGCAAACCAAATAAGGATGAGCTGCAATATAATGCAATAAGGCCTAATTTATAGCTTCAGGAATGATCTGTAAATCGTCTTATAGCTTCTTGCCTTTACTTTCCAGCCAATAAAAAGTTTAACGTTGACAGAATAAATGCAGGAAAATTGCAAACAAACCTTCCTGGGGCCTCTCACATAGATGTTTGTTTTGTTATTTATGACTTTGGCACTTTAGGGGAGCACTGATGACACCGATTACATGATAGCCTCTGTGTCCTGCATTACACCCATCGACTGAATTATTCATAATGAAGTAAGAAACCTGTGCTATTGTTTTCATGCGTGTTAAATGAGAGTAGGGTATATATGTAAAATCATGCAGATACAGCTATGATAATTTCAAACACGGTAAGTGTGGTTGATAGCGTGTAATAATTTGCAAGCGTTTGCAATTTCAACAACATTTAACACAGGGGAACCAATCAATGCCGATGTTTTCCTGCGCATACCAATCAATCACTATAGAGTGACAGCGGGTTTATCTAAACTGTTTTGGAATTAATTATCTTGATTGAATTTGCCTGGGCTGTGAAATAGATGCAATTTATTTTGCAAAACGGTTTACGTCATAATTCAATAGTGCAGCACAACCAATCGATTGGTGTAATCTCATTTGATTTTCGACAGTTTTTTAAGACACGAATACATAGCAGCAATGCACCCTATGCGTTTTGGTCATCTTTCTAACGTCAACAACACAAATACATGGATCATTTTACTTCTTCATAGCCTCAATTCAGCAGTGAATCTACTTTGGAAGATTTTCTAACTTTATTCTATTATTTCACATCCTATGAAAACACGCTGTTTTATATTGATCACATCGATGGTATTTTAACTAATTAATTACATAATCGAGGTTGTTATCTATCCTTGCTAAAAACATAAATGGATAGGTTTAGAAGTATATAGAAGGGAGATTCTGGCGCATCTTGCTAAAAACGAACAGTTGGAAAAGTGGAAGAAAAGAAAATGGGGCTGAGAGTTTGAGGAAGTTAAAACTCTTTGGCTAGACGTCACGTGCTACCAGCCGCTCATAGGTGGCTTATACATTGACCTACCGTAATCACTCGCGAGATTAGCTGAATCAACGCTTATATGAATCTGTGTCTGGCAGGTGTGTGTGCATAGGTGAGTGGGAGGGTGAGAGCGGTGTCTAACCTTATTATTGGAATCATTTGCGGATGTACTATGTATTGCAGTTTCGACTACAGCTGCCTTAAATTGATAATTGTTCCATACGCAGAAAAACGATGATATCCATTGATTTCGATATATTGCTGTGACAAAGATAGCTGGTCAATCCCCCTGTGTCCTGCTTGGTCATTAGCCACTTAACCAAATACTGCAACAATATGATCTGTAACCCATGTCCATTTTCGGCATTTTCTGCTGCTCATTCGGTTAGTGGTTAAGACAGAAACCTTTCAGCACAGAACAATAACTCATTCAGGATAGGATAATGTATACGCTACACGTGATGCGATTATGTATAACAGGTTTGTGCGAGAAGAGACATTCTAAGTGGATCATTTACATAAATATAGCATTTGACAAACACTTAATTTAGTTTTGATATCATTTGTCAGATATGAATGGATTTATATGTTGATTTTCATTGAGGTATAATGGCCAATATTACAACGTGAAAAGCTTTAAGAGCCGTATCCCGATATGAGCTTCAGAACACCACACTAGTGAACAGCTATCAGCGAATGATTACTTGAATGTATTCCTAACTCGCTTTAACCAGTTATAAGACAGATACTATCTATACAAGCAATAAAACGAGCAGGGGTCCGTTTGCATATCCGTCAGTATAGTAAAGATTAACACATCGGTGGTTTGACATACACACACATACACACACCCGCCCACCTTAACGCACACACATCCCGAACGCGTTATTGTGTGCATGGTTACCCTTAGGTTTTGAAAACTATAACAATGTATGGATGATGAATGATAATAGCTCGTCATATTCATTAGTATTTTCAGTAGCCAATGGGGTTAAGACTGAGATAACTGTTTACAGTGTTATGGTTGCCATGCCAAATCGAGCTAAACGGAGCAGCATAACGCATGAGGGAATAGGAATCACATGAATTACAAATAAACCCGGTTTATCATTCAAACATTTAGTGAAACTATATCCCATAACAACATCACATGGTCACAACTACAAAATTGTATTATTGCTAAACCGCCCGATCATTCATTATACGTCCGTCATAGTTGTTGTGGCGTTATAATAGATCCATGCAACATCACAAATTTGAAACATATGGAACAATAATTGAGCTATATTGCTGAACAAAACTCTATTACGAAATTGATTCGCATCTTACAGGGTGCTTAAGACATTGTGTTAAGGTAACGTGCATTTCTTTGATAGAAATGACAAAAACAGTTTTGGCATGTTTAGTCCATTAACAGCGTCGTAAACCGCGCAAACTTCCCATATTCCTTCCCCGTTTTGCAGTGAAATCGTCTGTTTATTGACATGCTGAAGCGAGAGACGTGACTGTTATACCCAGATCACGATGACCTCCACCAAGCTAATACCGTGAATTACTATGTTTTCGTGATGACAATAATTGAGCACTCTATTATAAGACAAATGCCTCCGTAATTGAATAGTCCCTAGCTGCTGCCAGATAGGATATTCCTGGTCCCAATAAGTTGGACAGCTAAAGCCGTGCAACAAACTATTGCATCTGCTTCAAATAACGGATTTACATGTAAAACTATGTGTGAATCACAAAAGATAACAGCGTTACCGCTTTATTGTGATGCGACAAATGCTACATTATTTATCTGAATTCTTAATTAGCCTTTTGTTATCGTACTAGTTATGCCCTCGCAAGCTGGAAATTTGACTGGTTTTAAATGATTGATACTTTCAGGTTTTATTCTAACATCATTCTTCAATGACGTACAATAGAGTGGCTTATGAATGATGTTACCGTATCGGTCCCCATTTAGATTAATAATTTACATGTTCTCGGCTCAATTATCGGATCCCATCAATTTGATGACTTTAACAAGATTGTGAGTAATATCAACCGGTGCCATAGCTGTTCCGTGTGATTCCACGCACAGAGCAAGTTACATCAGATTGCAGAAATATGGTGCAATCATCATCAGAACGATAGAACCTTAATGAATAATTTCAATCAGTTAATTTACTTTTGAATATAGATCGCTGCATGTAGGTTGTGTGGGAGTCTTAGATGGCTGTCAATTCTACAAATCGGGGGTCGAATACTTTTATTTTCGATTCGTAAGCCATTCATGCCACTGGTATGAAAAGTTTTCTTCAGAGGAGGTCAACATACATACGAAACATCGCGGTATGCTAACCATGGCGCTGCAAAAGAAAACATTAGCATTAGGCTATATATATGTTTCCTTAGGGAGGGCACTGCCAAGAATAAAAATGCTTTTTATGTACGGTAACAGGGTGTTGATGGTTAATGCGAGTCGCTAGCACACCTCCTAGCTCTGCACATATAAAGGTTACATGTGAGGTGTTTTAACACCCGCCTAAGTACATGCTACCTCAGGCCAGCCACTTTCAAGAGGACTGTGCAAATCACGTGTCTGTCCACGTGTTTACAATCATACTGGAAAAGCAAATAAGTCGACGCCCTTTAACGATCGCCAGAATAAAATTATATCGTACCAAAGATACCGCGATCTGACCGTGACATAACAAACAAGGGGTCTACGACTTGCCACTGTTACTTGAAGTACAGAGCCAGTTATCGATTGATCAGAACGATTATTGTGTATGCTCTGCGATAGTGGTGGCAAGTGCTTTTAGATCCTGTGTACATTTTCAATATTGCATTATCAACAGATGTTGATTGCGGTTAGTAGGTTAGACTTGTTCTCATCTGTAAAATCGATCGTGACGTAACTCTTCCATCCAGCCATCTAGTTGCCCTGGTTTTAAGCTCATTGTGTTACCGGCGCTCCCAACGATAACTAGCATGCTGGTTGAGTGATCCATGAAATAAAGAATCTCCGGGGTTACACGTCAAAATTTATGCTAGCAACTTGAATGTTTGTACTGAGGGATTCAGAAAGGTTACCTTTTCTGAACGTTGGATCTTCTCGGAACAAATTCAATATAGATGCATTCGTCTTGAACCCGAGCAACTGTGATCACCAGCGCATGTGATACTCCCGGCCACCATCCTCCCTGCGCCCCGACAATTAATGTGGTATTTGTTTGTTTGCGAGGAAATATTGAATAACCATTAATACATACAGCAATATATAAGAAGCAATAGCAGTGATACAGACATGACATATGCCTATAGTTTTCGTTAAAATATGACATGTAGAGGGACCAACGCTTCACCAGGGTAGCAATCATACACAATCATTTCTCACCTCATGTTTTTGATTCACACCATTGAATCGACACGACATTGACGAGTTCTTTTCGAGGTAAGACAGCTATTATCATTATGCTCGTATCACACATTGACACGATCTTCTTACAATGCTAAGTATTTCCATTGGCATTTTTGCGTACACATAGCTTAGTTGATATTATCACATGTTTTCCTGATCCTCCGAATGCATTCGCATATGGCCTTGTTTGCAGCCAGGTATGCTAACTAACCCATCATCATTACATGCATACATGTATTTACGTCTGTATCTCAGTAACAAATATTAATTGCTAGATATTGGGTTCATGGCGTACGCTATCACATATCATATGAGATGCATTATTCATATCAAGGTTAATGCAACGAATGCTGGGCATGTGATATCATCAATGTCGTCAGTGCAAAAGCGATACTCTCAGGTAGATAACCACATCAAGGTCGATGATTTCTGCAAGCCTTGAAAGTAACTTGTAAATAGTCACTTTAGCTGTCCAGCTCTCTGTGAAATCGATCGCCCTTTGGTCACAAATCCGTTGCACAGATCCTTCTCGTTTGGTGCAACGTGCCATTATTGAGACATAATATGTTTACGTTGACTGGTATGCGTAGATCAGTGCTAATCATTTGTACATAACGGCATTGCTTATGCATTGTATGACATTAGGTGCATTGTAGTTCGCATATAATTGAAAATGTCTGCCATGACAAAAAGACCATCCCGCCTGGCGACCATGCAATAATGATCAAAATGGATCGTGAAAGCAATTCATTAACTTTGTTACTAGTTGCTGTTAGATACAATGTTATTGCGTACGTGTCAAGGGCCAAATTGTAGATTAAACCTTGTTGCTAACATGATGGTTTATTCAGTACAATACCATGTTCGAGTCAATGTCGCAGATTAAAAACATACATTTGAGTCTACTGATGTCCGAGCAGAAGTTGTATGACTATGGCCTTGCCAAAGCTTAGTTTTATTTCCCTTCTTGGCTCAAGAAGCTGTTTTGTTATTATGAGATTTTATTCTCTTGTGCCCAGCTCGTTCGCGAAAGTGACATCTAAATCGTTGGGGTATTCTATATTGTGGTTAAAATAATATAATTGATACAGGGACAAAAACGGACAATGAAAAGTATAGACATTGTTTTAGACGATACATGCGCGCGCACAGAAGTCCAGATTGTGTAGACAATGGGCAAGAAGTGTAGCATTTATAAGCGGAATGTGTCGTTGTACATACACAGAGATAATTCATTATTTGTCGGCATTCTTTTGTCTTGATATTTACTAAAACAACACATAACCAACCACATCAGCTAAATGTGTAATAAGTTTATCGTTTTTCAAATAGAGCCAATATGCAGTTCCTCCGAAAAAAAATATTTATCGATTGCATTAATCACATTTCGCGCAGTAAAACAACAATCATTTGGCACACAGTCTATTATAACCCTGTTGACAGATCGCCTATGTACATTGACCAGACATGTCGTCATAACGGTTTTTGTTCAATGCCGTTTATATCCGTGAGTGTGTATTATATTCATATTCTGCAAGTGATAATATCAAATGCTACATAATCGGAAAATCATGTAATTTGTTGTTCCCCTGAAGCTTATTATGGCAGCGCTTATATTACAACTCGATTGACCATGTTATATATCCGGACTAAAGATACGTATTGAACATTATGGCTATGTAAGAAAAGACTTCACAACAACGCATTTCAGAGTTTAGCCATCATTTATAATATTGGTTTTATTGTCTACAACATAGTAACATTTTCATACAGGTTACAATTATAATCGTTGTGGCAAACAATAAGGATGTGACATCTGGTAATGCATGTATCATTGTATCATTTCCACATTCAATTAGTGGTGCAATAGTTTAAGCTTGCCAATATTTACATTGAACGTAAATCAATTTATGTGCATCTACAAACATGGACGAATACACAACGATATAAACGTCATTTCATATTCATAATGTGTGACCTAAGAATTGAATTGAAAGCAGCAAATGAGCAGGATATAATGATGTTAGTACACACATCTTTCATAGCTATACCCCTTTATATCTTATACTATTGTGAGCTATTTGAGATTTAGAGAGCTTGTCTAGTTCGATGGCATCAACTCCTACTTTACGTTTGAAGACACCAGAGACTGCAAGTGGCATGTTTCCTGTATAAACTTTGTATATGAAGATAACAGCACAATATTCATACACTTGGATAATACAGTGTGCTAGATCTTGCAAGAGGTAAAGAATCTGTAATAATTCTGCAACATCGATTAGTTTGATCATATTCCCATTGAGGCACTTATGCAAGGTGTTCAACGGAAAACTAGACAAGAAGTCATCGCCATTGTGAACCGATTAAAAGCAAATGAAATGATTAATCTAAGGCAATGTCTATTTATGCATTTACCAAAGGCAGTTGAAACAACGCATAAGCAATATGTTACGATGCGTTACGGTTATCCCAGCCTTGACACAGTAAAGGCTACCGCTCACTTAAACATTATGACGCTTGAATTCATTTTTACTGGGTGTGTACTCTCCATTTTTCACGTCTCGCCACATTCAGATAGTAAATGCGAGTGTCTGGAGATATATTGATCGCTTTATTGCAAATAGTACCGTTTCCAGCAAAGAAAAATTGTCGCAAAATTCAGCGAGCACGAACAAGTCCCCTCCCTTGTGTGAGACATTATCCGGAGTAGGGAAATAAGTAATGGTGAATTCTCCTGCATTCACTTCCAAGAGAAGTTGTAATCAGTCAGATGAACTACATGTGGACTTCTATAGTTACGATGGTAGCCCAAATTCACTAATGGTTAAAATGTATAGAAACACGAAGTTTGAACGCATAGTGTACAGATCAGCGTATATAGACACGGGGCACAGAAAGAAATATATTTCCATGTCAGGCGCTTTACGTTTATGCTAATAATTCAACTCAGTGGTATATATTGCGAAACTCTGACTCTTCGTTGGATCTACCTTTATTTTACACCAAAGACAGTGCTTATACGATGGTAAACGGTTGTTTAAAAGGCGCTCCTCTAATGTTGTCATGGTGTCTTTACTTTAGATATACATGGCCACTGAGAGACAAACGGTTATCGATGTCCAAATAACGAAGCATATTTGATAGCACCTTTGCAGATAACAAGGAAATAGGTGTATAAACCACATTATAAAAACAGTTGCTTACATTAATTTTATACGCGTGTGTGTTTCATTCCCTTAAATCTTATACAAATAAGCGAAAACCAGCGTTTAACGCCATCGGTGATTGTAATGTATTGCCTTACTATTGCCTTAGTTGCATAATAGCAGCCACTTGTATTCCCCACTGTGGCCAATAAATAACAAGTGCTTCTAATCTATGCGGCTAGAAATCGGAACTTAAAAAGACATTAGATCTAAGCCGAAAGTCTAGTTGCTGACAAATGCCTTTCTGCAAGTGCTTAGTAATTTCACAAGCTAATTGTTAATGTTGACTAGCTTAAGTTTCATTTTACCAATGATACAATATCATAATTAATTGTGGCAGATATATGATAAATATCTTGCTGATGTTATCGTGAATCCGGTCTCCAATTAGAGGTATCCTCGTGTTGCTGAGCGATTGAAGTAGGAGTGATATAACGTCCCATTAACCTTGTATCACATATAAATTGTCCTGTTCAAGTAATATTAATTGATCCGGAAAATCTATCATGCATCACTCGTCAACACCATAAAGTTATTCCCTATAGATCGTCTCAATAATGAGATGATGATGTAGGAGTTATTACTTATGGATATTTCATCGCCGCGATTGAGGTCAGCACCTTTGTGTAGGAAGCGAATGTTCGCCTGGTAAGCAATATCACTTTAGTGCCAATGTTCATTCATATAAATCGTCCTTATGCATCACAGTCACAATATAATTGCAGTGGTGTAAACAACTGAGGCATTATTAATTTGGATAATTTTATTCCACACCTGAGACAGTCGCTGTAAACAAATATTACTGGCGGACTTTTATTGACGTTGCGGTTGTTGTCGAGGCAGAGAGAAATGTGGTGCTTTGATTTTGCAAGTTTTGTGGCAAACGTCTTTGATGGTTATGGCTTTCTCATATCACGTGTAACAAATCAGCAGGCTGTGTAATAGACGCAGCTATTTACTGAAGCAATTATAATGTTGCTTATAAAGGAAAAACAATTTACTATTATTTCCAATGCACTGATGTACTTAACAGCATAACTGATTATTCACCTCAACCTGAACGCATTTTGCGGACCGAATTAGAAGGATATGGTATTTGTTTCTCATATCTGTCGTTGCGCTGTGCCCATTAAATGCAGATTGTGATTCCAGCACTGCCAAGTGGCGACATAATGATATTATGCAAAACGGACAATGAAAAGTATAGACATTGTTTCAGACGATACATGTGCGCGCACAGAAGTCCAGATTTGTGTAGACAATGGGCAAGAAGTGTAGCATTTATAAGCGGAATGTGCCGTTGTACATACACAGAGATAATTCATTATTTGTCGGTATTCTGTTGTCTTGATATTTACTAAACAACACATAACCAACCACATCAGCTAAATGTGTTATAAGTTTATCGTTTTTCAAATAGAGCCAACATGCAGTTCCCCCGAAAAAAATTATTTATCGATTGCTTTGATCACATTTCGCACAGTAAAACAACAATCATTTGGCACACAATCTATTCTAACCATGTTGGCAGGTCGCCTATGTACATTGACCAGACATGTCGTCAAAACGCTTTTTGTTCAATGTCGTTTATATCCGTGAGTGTGTATTATGTTTATATTCTGCAAGTGATAATATCAAATGCTACGTGATCGGACATCATGCTATTTGTTGTTCCTCTAAAGCTAAATATGGCAGCGCTTATATTACAACTCGATTGACCATGTTATATATCCGGACTAAAGATACGTATTGAACATTATGGCTATGTAAGAAAAGACTTCACAACAACGCTTTTCAGAGTTTAGCCATCACTTATGATATTGGTTTTAATGTCTACAACATAGTAACATATTCATACAGGTTACAATTATAATCGTTGTTGCAAACAATGAGGATGTGACATCTGGTAATGCATGTATCATTGTATCATTTCCACATTCAATTAGTGGTGCAATAGTTTAAGCTTGCCAATATTTACATTGAACGTAAATCAATTTATGTGCATCTACAAGCATAGACGAATACACAACGATATAAACGTCATTTCTTATTCATAATGTGTGACCTAAGAATTGAATTGAAAGCAGCAAATGAGCAAGATATAATGATGTGAGTACACACATCTTTCATAGCTATACCCCTTTATATCTTATACTATTGTGAGCTATTTGAGATTTAGAGAGCTTGTCTAGTTCGATGGCATCAACTCCTACTTTACGTTTGAAGACACCAGACACTGCAAGTGGCATGTTTCCTGTATAAACTTTGTATATGAAGATAACAGCACAATATTCATACACTTGGATAATACAGTGTGCTAGATCTTGCAAGAGGTAAAGAATCTGTAATAATTCTGCAACATCGATTATGTAGCTTTAGTATTGACAGTATTTATTGCTTTGCTGCAGTGCCCCATACTTCAACGCAATATAAAGCATAGGGTTAAATGAACGAGTAGAATAATGAGTAGCTGTTTAATTTGCCTTATATAAGACAACAATGTTTTTGGATATCTTCATTTTGATATATTGAATATGCTGGCTCCACGCAAGCTTCGAGTCTAGTTATTTTCCTTAAAAGCTATTGACTAGTTGATTGTTTATATACAGATTTGTATGGAGAGATGCAATATTTCGACCATATCTGAAAGTAACATAGTGCCGTTCTTTCGCTCGGAATTTGCCATTGTGCCCTAAGAGAGAAAACAAGTATAAATCGAGGCCCAGCACCTCTCAAATTGTCTGCATAATCTAAAGCTCTCATCAAGCCCCACATCTCCGCTTATGTGAACCACAATTCTAAAATGTAGGCTTCAAACAAAATTCATCGACCGATAATAGTTTGATCATATTTCCATTGAGGCACTTAAGCAAGGTATACAACTAGACAAAAAGTCATCGCCATTGTGAACCGATTAAAAACAACTGAAATGATTAATCTAAGGCAATCTCTATTTATGCATTTACCAAAGGCATTTTGAACAACGCATAAGCAATATGTTACGGTGCGTTACGGTTATCCAAGCCTTGACACAGTAAAGGCTACCGCTTACTTAAACATTATGACGCTTGAATTCATTTTTACTGGGTGTGTACTCTCCATTTTTCACGTCTCGCCACATTCAGATAGTAAATGCGAGTGTCTGGAGATATATTGATCGCTTTATTGCAAATAGTACCGTTTCCAGCAAAGAAAATTTGTCGCAAAATTCAGCGAGCACGACGTTGCCTTATATTGCAGGAACAAGTCACCTCCCTTCGTAAAATGTGTGAGACATTATCCGGAGTAGGGAAATAAGTAATGGTGATTTGTCCTGCATTCACGTCGTAGAGAAGTTGTAAGTAGTCAGATGAAGTACATGTGGACTTCTATAGTAACGATTGTAGCCCAATCTCACTAACGGTTACAATGTATGGAAACATGAAGTTTGATCGCACAGTGTACAGATCAGCGTATATAGACACGGGGCACAGAAACAAATATATTTCCATGTCAGGCGCTTTACGTTTATGCTAATAATTCAACTCAGTGGTATATATTGCGAAACTCTGACTCTTCGTTGGATCTACCTTTATTTTACACCAAAGACAGTGCTTATACGATGGAACATGGTTGTTTAAAAGGCGCTCCTCTAATGTTGTCATGGTGTCTTTACTTTAGATATACATGGCCACTGAGAGACAAACGGTTATCGATGTCCAAATAACGAAGCATATTTGATAGCACCTTGGCAGATAACAAGGAAATAGGTGTATAAACCACATTATAAAAACAGTTGCTTACATTAATTTTATACGCGTGTGTGTTTCATTCCCTTAAATCTTATACAAATAAGCGAATACCAGCGTTTAACGCCATCGGTGATTGTAATGTATTGCCTTACTATTGCCTTAGTTGCATAATAGCAGACATTTGTATTCCCCACTGTGGCCAATAAATAACAAGTGCTACTAATCTATGCGGCTAGAAATCGGAACTTAAAAAATCATTAGATCTAAGCCGAAAGTCTGGTTGCTGACAAATGCCTTTCTGCAAGTGCTTAGTAATTTCACAAGCCAATTGTTAATGTTGACTAGCTTAAGTTTCATTTTACCAATGATACAATATCACAATTAATTGTGGCAGATATATGATAAATATCTTGCTGATGCTATCATGAATCCGGTCTCCAATTAGAGGTATCCTTGTATTGCTGAGCGATTGAAGTAGGATTGATATAACGTCCCAGTAACCTTGTATCACATATAAATTGTCCTGTTCAAGTAATATTAATTGATCCGGAAAATCTATCATGCATCACTCGTCAACACAATAAATTTATTCCCTATAGATCGTCTCAATAATGAAATGATAATGTAGGAGTTATTACTTATGGATATTTCATCGCCGCGATTGAGGTCAGCACCTTTGTGTAGGAAGCGAATGTTCGCCTGGTAAGCAATATCACTTTATTGGCAATGTTCATTCATA